>WBNH01007270.1:238813-810495 GCA_013401255.1 Urocolius indicus
GGTTCACACTGTCCCCTCATCCAGGTCATTGATGAAGATGTTGAACAAGACTGGCCCCAGAACCGATCCCTGAGGAACTCCACTGGCCACAGGCAACCAACTGGATTCTGTGCCATTGATCACCACCCTCTGGGCTTTGTCATTCAACCAACTCTCGATCCACCTCATTGTCCACTCATCCAAGCCACACTGCCTGAGCTTTTCTATGAGGATGTTGTGGGTGACAATGTCAAAAGCCTTACTGAAGTAAAGGTAGATGACATCCGCTGCTCTCCTCTCATTTAGCCAGCTGGTTATACTCTCATAGAAGGCTATCGGGTTGGTCAAACAGGATTTGCCCTTGGTGAATCCATGTTGACTCCCTCTGATAACCATCTTTTCCTTCATATATTCAGTGATAACATTCAGGATGAGCTGTTCCATCACCTTTCCAGGGATGGAGGTGAGGCTGACCGGCCTGCAGTTTCCTGGGTCGTCCTTCCTGTCCTTTTTGAAGACTGGAGTGACATTGGCCTTCCTCCAGTCCTCAGACACCTCGCCTGTCCTCCATGATTGTTGAAAAATGATGGAAAGAGGCTTAGCAACTACATCAGCCAGTTATAGTCAATCCTATGATTTGCAAAGCCTGGAGTTATTCAGAATTCCTCTCCAGGATTGTCAGTGCCCTCAGCAAAGGTATGTGTTTGAAATGAAACAGTAGCCCATAGCTGTGATTCAACCATTTGGTTTCTTCCAAAGCGGGGAACACGAGTTTTGTCTTTATAGCTTTCGTGAAGTTGCAGTGTACAAAGGGCTGTTCTGAGCTGCTGAAGAAATATCCTGGTCTTGTTCTGTCCCTGCCCCATCCCAGAGTTTCTTCTGAGGGCAGAGCTCTTCTGTGGGGCTGGAAAGTTTTGACTGATAACATGTACTGTGGAAAGGACCATTCTCAGATGCAGGACATGCTGAGGTAATGTGCTGCCTTGAGAGTGACAGACAAAATATCTGGCAAATTTTCAGTGTGGTGGGAAGCAGCTCTGTCCCCAAGGCACTGGTAGAGTAAGACTGTGGAGTGTTATAAATAGATTTTAGCATATATAGTTTCCAGTTACAAGCCTCATAATCTTGCTTCAAACGTCAAAAACATTGACAAATGCACGTGCAAAGAACTGGAAAAATAAAGGAAGCAACGGGCAGTTTTATTTTTGCTTTAATAGCCTTGTGTACCAACATTCCCATGCATAGGACTGGTTGTTTACTCAGCTGCCCTGTACAGAACAGTTTTACTAGGTGACCTTTAGCAAGGTGTAAGTAACTGGGGAACTCCATATGCCACAGTTCCATGTCCACAATAAGTTGACCTGGAAAGAAAAAAAAACCCACCAAAACTTGAATCAAGATTTATCTGTTTTCCCCCAAAGAAAAAGTTGTCAGCTGACACCTTGAGGATCACTAGTTTGATCCATAACCTCACTTAAGCCTTCTCAAAAGCCTGCTGTGCAGAGTATTAGTGTCTGTATATTATCAGTAACAAGGTGTGTTTCCTTCTTTTGGGGACCAGCTGTAAAATTTCAGTTTTAACACATGAATTAATTCTCTGGATCCTCAAATATAGAGCTCTATATAAAAAGTCTGAAAGGCATCTTGTTAAGCACTCTTTATTCACAGTAAGTGCCTAACTAGATTGCCCCAAGCAAAGCTTTGTGGGGTTTTTTTTGGAGCTTACACTGAAAAGCATTTCATCACCTTCTCTAAATAATCCACAGCAATGCCAAACTACAGGGAAAGGTTTTTTCCCTAATATCCAACCAGTATTTCTTCTGTCATATAATACATCAATTAAAACTTGACCTAAATCCAGGGGCTACACGGACCCTCACAGGCAGCTTTTGCACGTTTTTATGCTCCTCTACCAGCTTTTCTTTATTGAGAAACATATTTCCTTCAGTTGCTCTACATAGATGAAGTTTTCTGGATCTCTTTTGCTGTTTTTTTTTCTCCAAACTTAAATCTATCTATGTTTTTCTTAAAGTATAATCTACAAGCCTGAAAATGATCCTGCTCTGGTTACAGTCTTACCCAGGTTATTCAAATTAGCATAATTACTCCTTGGATCTTCTTTACAGTACTGCTGGTACTGCACTTGGGAAGCAGACTTGCTTTACCTTGGTTTGTAATTGTTTTGCTGTGGTGAAGCAGTATATATTCCAAATTCAATGCTATATTCCTTTCAAGGCAGTAATTCCCTAGTTTGTACCTGAACATTTGATGTAATGTCCTTGTCATTACTGAAATTCGCATTGCTGATTGACAACCATGTGTCCTATTTATTAAGACCATGTTTCAGACCTGTGTCCCAGAGTTTTTACTCTCTTTTCCCATTCTCTTCTGACCTGTAAAAAGGATGCACGTACCTATGTCCATCTTCTCCGTGAGTTATATTGACTGTTTCTGCCCCCAGTCTTGCCCAGAGCAGAGTGAATACGGTTTTATTCCAGAGAAATTCAATTTTTTTAGTATTTTTTGGATTAATTGCAACATCAAGGTATTTTGTATAAACTTGGTCTTGAGAGAGGACTCCACTGCAAATAGAATGAAGCCAGCAATACACTTTAGAGGTTATTGAACCAAATCATGTTCTCCACAAGATTTGAAGTTTCCCCTTTGTTACAACAGAAATTTGCACTTTTGCTGTTCTTTTCAATAGCACAGGACACTGCACCAGCGCCCTGAGGTGTTAGACCCTGAACAGGGAGAGGATAGGAAGCAATACTGGGAACTTTAAATGCACATGTGGCAGGAGAACACCAGGAGATGGTAAGGGTGAAGCTGGTTGGGGGCGGCTGTCTCCAGCACACAGGTGTGCTGAGTTTTGCAGGTATCACTGAAGGGAGGGCTCCAGGAGAGATTTTCAAGGAGGATTTTATAGATGAGCTGGTAAGTTCTCTGAGACTTTGTTCTGCACTTTCACAGAGGATAGAGGAAGAATGCATGGAAAAGCTTGTTTCAGACCAGGTACAATGGGAGCTGCTATTTTGATAGTGGGAGATGATGCGAGCTGTGGTTTGTTTGTCAGATTGTATCTATAGTAATGATGGCTTTTAATGTATCCTAGTGAAGGAGGTATCCACTTTGCAAATTTGATAAGTTCAGGCATAGCATTGCCTGACATGAGATACAGTGAGTCATGATCAGAGCAGAGTCTTGTCAGCCTGTGAAGTGAGCATCCTGACATGTGTGTGCTATGTTAGTGTAGGATTGGTAATGCTGAAGCATGTAGGTAACAGGTGAGCAGTCTATGAATTACAGGCACTTCACAGGTATACATTCATTTTTTCCTTAAGAACAACTCAGAGAAACACAAAACTTCTGTCAAACTATATTCCTAACTTATTGTAAAGTTACATAATTCATGGTAAAGAAGAGGCTTCCATTTCCTTTTGGCAACCCTCTGGCTGCCCTCATAGGTCTTATATATGTGGTAACTTTTTTCATATCTGGTGTTTACACATAATGTCTGCAACATAGAATAAGTGTTTGCACTGCTTAAATCTGTAGAGAATGTGTAGATTAATGTTATAAACATGAAATGCTATAGGAAAATACTCATTTATCTTACCTGTCAACCTCATATTCTTTTGTGTTCCCTTCTGTGTCATGGAAAATAAGGTTTATGTCCCCTTTCATTTTCTTGACACCAGACAGTTTGATAAATACTTTTTGTCTCCAAGCTGTACAAAGAAAAGCAAAATAATACTAGATTGTCATTGATGTGAGAGAGCTAAAAACACTAGTATGCTGGAAAGTTATTTATTTTTTTCCTATCTGAAATTCATGGGTGTTAGCAAACAAAAGGCTCATTGAGCTTGAATTTTAGTCACAGATGCAGCATTTTTTTTTTTTGTCAGAGATATTAGCAGCTTACAGGTGCTTGGCTGTAAATCACATTGAGGCAATCACTTTTCAGGCACGTGAACAAGTGTAACAAATTTTCTCCACTTACCAGCAAAAGGTGGGTCTGGTGCTGTATTTAAAAAAAACTTTTGGTCTACTCTCTCCAGTTTTGCTGGGAATCTGTCAGCATAGTGCCCCATCATTGGACAACCCTCCTGAGGACATGGGAAATCATCTCCCTAGAGAAAATAAGAACATCAGTTAACCAGGAGTACTTGTTATCCTAGCTCTGACAAAATTGAGGCTCAAGGTGCTATTCTGATCTTGCAAAGCCCTGGCAGTGCTGTTCATTGTCATATGTTACCATCAAAATGTGATGAAATAGTTTCAGCTAACAGCTTCTGCACCCAAGCATATACCAAGAGGGTGTAGAATGAGCAGCATCCACAATACCTGTGTGGATGATGGTGTAAGTCTCTCTAATTCAAATATTTTTCAGCTAGAGTCTAGGACAAAATGTAAACCAATTTGACCCTCCCAGTGAAAATGAACTTGCCTGCATTCGTGTTGCAACACCATATAGGGGGTAGGGGGAAGGAGGATCATTCATAAGTGGATTTACGTAGGTGCTCTATTCAGTGCCCAGTGTAAATTAAAGAACAGTCAAAGATTCTGAAGGATCCATAAAGGTTTAGGGTAAGAATTGCATGGGGTTTATTTTTTCCCCCTATTTTGGTGATATTGTTCTGTGCTTCAGAAGCAATTTAACAGAATGGAATAGTTGATGAAGCCACTGTGCCTCACTGTGTACTTTCTCCTACCAAACCACACTACGAGAGCACAGCCACCAGCATCCAAGTGACCACACCACGAGAGCACAGCCACCAGCATCCAAGTGACCACACCACGAGAGCACAACCACCAGCATCCAAGTGCTGTGTGCACAAAGCAGAGCCTACCCTCAGTGCAGACACCTGGATTATTTTCTTTACAGCTCACCCATTCCTAGGCCGATACACTTACTGACTGAAAGGATTCGTATTCGTCAGAGGCATATGCAAGGTATCCAGTGGGATAGAGGATACTTTCAAAATAAAACTCATGGCTGCGTGAGTGATGGCACCCTCCAATGATTGGAACATCTGTTGGAACAAACTTTGTGAGCGTCTGTGAAATCATCTCCCATTCCTCTAAACAAGAGTTGCCCTTGTCTCACCATGGAAACAGCCAAGACACAGAACAAACAGCAGTGTGCTCTTGTAATAACTTTGCATCTGAAGCTACACGTTTCTAGTTGCAGTAGAAGTTACTGTTTTGTCTGTGTTTTATCTGGAGAACTGTGTGTGAGTTACCCAAAGATTTCAAGATATATTGGTCTGCCATGGAGTGATAGTCCCTTTTAAGAAGACAACTCTCTCTCTCTCTCTCTCTCTATATATATATATATATATATTTGTGAGATGTCACAGCAAGGTGATACTGATTCCAGTTTTAAAAAGCTTAATAGAGGAAAGAGAATCCACGAGCATTCTGCAACTCTCCAAAGCCTGTGAAGAGGGGAAAGTCTCAGGAGGAGAAGTGAGACATGTACAGTCCTTGGAAACATTCTTTTGCCCAATTTGTGCCTTCTAAGAGTAAGATATTCTTTGCAGCACCTGCAAGAAACCAAAGGCTGTAGTGTCATGCCACAGGCTTGGTGCTGACATTGACCTGTCTCAGCCTAGGAAACCTCCTGCTGAGGTTGTCAGGGTGTTGGACTTAAACTCCTTGTTCCCTGCCTTTTTGTGTCCTGCAGTCCACTTTCAAATTACAGAAGCAAAACTTAGGCTTGCAATATATCTCCTTTCCCCACAGTGTCTTGATCTGGTTTTCTGACCCAGCATTTGCTGGTAATTTCCTTTTCTAACTTATGAGCAAATAGGTAAACCCCAATTTTGTTCTGCTGTTTTGTCCCAAACAGACAGTTACTTTTGGAAGACAACATCGCAGTTCACGTTTCAGGACAAAAGGAAAATAAAGCACTATGTATGTTGGGAATGTATGTTTACCTGCAAGAATAACTTCAAAATTGCTGTATTTCATCTCTAGAATTAAATCGTTGCATCCAGGCATCTCAGTTCCTCCATTTGGGTAAAAGTCAAGGTGACCAGTGGCGTTATACATTCCAAGCCCTGAGACAGATATGTGTTGATATTAGTGACTCTGTGACATGCCCATCCCTACATATATTCATTTGCACATGAACACTTACCTATGGCAGGAAAGTGAGCAGCATTACTGTGAATAACGTCGACAAAGTTTGCATCGGAAGGATCTAGTCTCACTTCTGGAGGAGTACCTTCAAAATAGGGTCCAGCAGGATCTAAGCCTAAAAAAAATCCCATACTTATTAGTTGAGGCAGAGAAGCGTTGCATGTGTTAATACATCTTTTGCCAGCTTACAACATCAGACACTAAGTATTTGAATGACAATGATATGAATTCTAAGCTGAACTGAAGAAAATGTGCAATAGCACAGTTTTGCAAACCTTTCTGCAAACTTATCACAACAGAAGCAAAATATTTCCCAATAGATGGCATTGTATTGCCATGAAGGAGACATTTTATTGCCCCTGAGGTTATGACAGGCCTGTAAAGTTTTATGAATAGGGAAACATAAGGCTTCTTGATATGTTGCTTTGTCTTTGTGCAAGGCTTCATCTGACTCAGTGAATGACAGTAATGTTACAAACATAATAATTATGTTTGTCTTTCCACTAAAGAGTTTTAAACCCAGCTGGAGAAAGATGTAATAATTCCTCTGTTTCTGAGAACCATAAAATTTGCCTGCTCTCACACAACGTGTCTCCAGCACTGCCAATAATTGAATTCCAGTCTACAATTGCAAGTTCCTTTCCTGTAGAAACATGCTAAGTTAGCTCTGCCCGCCCTGTGAAAAGCCTACCTGATATCCGTCTGATGCCTGGGATCCTTCTTCCTGCCTCTCCTGCAGTATGTGCTCCCAGACTGTGGCCAATTAAATGGACTGCAGAAGGAGGGTATCTGAAGATGTTCTGATCATTAAGGTAGTAGTGGTGGGAGACAAGAACACAGGCTTTAAATAGCAAGCAAAGAGAATGTCCTATATTGTGGGCCTTTAGGAACATCTAGACTGACTTCCTGCATAGCAAGCATGGTGTGAGTTTCCTGAGTTCATTATTGCTTAAATTACACCCAGACTTGATAGAGAATAATGCAATCTAGAATTTTAGATGCCTAGTGCTGGTGGGCTCATTGTTATAGTGTTGCTTATGGTTACTGTATTCAGTTACAAAATATGAGCCTTCTTTCTGATTTGGAGCAACCTCCAACTGCATCTTCTATCAACACAATCTTATATTTTCATAATTTACTTTCTTATGGAGCTCTCATGTTTATTCTCCTTGTATCTGCTTAGAGTATGAGATCATATCACTCAATATTTTCACTGATGAGGTCAAGTAGGGTGACATTCATTTTCCTCCTTGCCAAACATCACTTGTATGAGACCTGCACTGCTGAGAGGCTACATTTTGGAGGTGGAAACAGAGTAATCAGTGTGTCAGCTGCACACAGTGGTCATGTTTCATTCAGAGATTTACTGGGTTTTCTAGTGACCAAAGAAAATAAGGACTGGTTGCTAATTGCTAGAGGTTTTTATACTATGTTTAGTTTTGTTTTGTCATGCACGTACCAAAATAAAGATATGTGGTATTGGTGTATCTACCTCCACTGTTAGACATTGTTAGAGCAGATTCCTCTGAATACATTTTACTGCAGTACTTCCATTTACAATGCAGCTTCTCTTCTCCTAAAGCCAAACTCCAGAAATTTTGTGAAGTGGGGAGAAGAAAGGAGAGTCTAAGGTATCATTTATGCATTTTTGTAAGGGAGGAAAGAGAGGCTAAGACTGCAAATCATGCAGCAAGAGATATTAAATGAGAAACTCAGCCCATCTCCAAGCAACTTGGAATGATACAGCAAACATGTCAGGCTTGATATGAGTTTCCTAGATAGAAACAGTAGATTGTATCCCAGCAGATCGTGGGAAAGTGTCTTTTTATACTCAGGGGCTTGCAAAATTGGTGCTTTGCCTCGTGTGCTCTCTGTACTCTCCCTTGTAGCACTTGAAAACGAACACCTGCTGACAAGGATCAAATCCATGGCCAGGCAGGGTTGTGACTTTCAGCAGTTCTGAGTGCTCATGAGTCTTTCTGAAGTCACAGGGAAATGCTGATACTCTTTAACATTGCAACTAAGCAGCTCTTACTCTGTATGTGTAAATGTGAGATTTTACCCTCAGGAAGTTCACAACAATAAGGCAAATGTACAGTTTATCACATATGTAGACAGCAAATGTGGCATTACTGAATCTGCCAGCTCTCTGTTTCAGTGCTGCTAGGCTGAGATACAAATTTACTTCTAGCACAGCTATGTAATGCTGGGAAAACTCGCGGAAGCACTGAACTCCAAGCCTTGTCTCGTCTCTGTTGAATGGCTTCTTGCCTGTATCATCGTATGGAAATGTTGCCACCTACTGGTCTCTAATTAACTGGCATCTCTTTTCAACCACAGCTTATTTGACGTCTTTTGTGGCTGTGAGAAGGCCCTACAGAGTTGATAATTAATATAATTAGCTGGATTTCAACTGCATGCATTGTACAGCTCATCGCGAAGCACTGTCTGACCATAGTCAACAGGGTTCAAAATCAAAGCAGCAGCATCATATGCCCACTACAACCACTTAAGTATGATAGGTGGTGAAGCTGTGTCTTTTACCTGTAAAGTTTGTATGAAATAAGCAACCTCAGCCCCAAGCACGCGGATGTTGTTCACTGCACTGACGTAGGTGCCTTTTGCACCTTCGTGCCAATCAACGGCAATGCAGTTGATATTTTCCACTTCCAATAACAGCTGATGTGGGAACACATAAAACAAAGTATTTAAGGAAACAAAATAACAAAGATTCAACTTAAACCAGGATAAATATGAAAAAGTAACATAGTAATGGAATTTCTCATCCTTTCCTAAACAGAGCTCTTCACTGTAGCCTACATCACACTGAAACATTCATCTTATTACAGGACAATATAACAAGCCATTCATCCAGAAAGTATCAATTACGAAAGACCTCAACAAAACCATTTTGCTTTATAAGCTATTTGTGTAAAGATTTGAAATATTTTGGAGAAGCCACTCAACTGCGCAGTAGTTTCTACTTGCAGCATGTGATTCCTTGTGAGGGATGTTGGTACTTTAACTGAATAGCAGAAGGAGTAGACTTATTTACAAAGTGCCTTTGAAACTGAGAAAGTCACGCCAGACAGGAATGGTTTGGAGTAGGGCAGGATTTTTCAGCTAAGATAGCTAATGTGTTGGTCACAGTTTTGCAGAGATCACAGGAAAAATCATGTATTAAGCTGCAGTTGTAGTTTTCTGTGATTAAGGTTCATTTAAGGTATGAGAAAGAAATAGAAGTGGAAATAGAAATGATTCCTAGATAAACAGCTGAATGTGAGTGGTAAGGAAAATGGAGGCTTGAAGTAATTATGCATTGAATCTTGGGCTCTCATCTCCTTTAGGCACCATAAGTTTGTAATGTGAAGAGGCAGATGGAAGGAAACAGATGCTGTTTATTTTCAATTGAAAAAATTGGAAATTTACTGTTCTAGATTAAAAGTTTTCATAGATTTATGAACAAAAATGTTATTGCAGATCTAGGACTTAATATTCAGAGGTGGTCTTTTTCTAGGCTGTCCTTGACAGAGTGGAAGAAGCAGAAACTAGAGTAGATTTTGCATATCTGTCAGAGGCAAGGCTGTCATTGACACAGTCTGCTCTGCTGGTTTTCTGGTGGCTTCTTCATTTCCTATTTGAAATCTTTTTGTTTCATTGCACTCTGTAATCAAACAAGAAGGTGGTTTTGTTTTGTTTTGTTTTTAAAGAACTGAATAGTGATGACTCAGAATAGTAATTGTAGACTGAATCTTGAGCTTAACAACTCAGGAAGGCCTTTTGTCTGAAGAACAGTTCAACTGCCCCTAATGGGAGAAGCAGTGTCTTGATGTGTCTAATCCAGTATTCTGACACTGGTGTTGAGGCCAAGGACATCTGTGTTCAGTGTATTGCTTTGATCTGAGATGTAGGGTTTGGGGATGAAAACTCTCTAAAGAAACATAATGTCAGCAATGACCAAGAAGCTTTCATTACACTACATCTTCCAGAGTTAATACTTTGGCTTTTGTGAAATATACTTCTTGGTTAGTATCTGCTATTATCAAATGAATTACATAAGAGAAGGTGACTACCAGCATCTAAAGGATATTGACAGATTGTGGTACAAGTGCTGACGGGAATCAGAGGACACTCTCTCATACCAAGCACATTTCTACCACCCAGCCTTTTTTTCCAGTGCTTCCAAATCCATGAATGATGAAGGAGGTGTTCCTACGTGAGGAAAAATGTGACCTTTGAATGGTTGAGGAGTTTATTGCTGAGATCACCTGTGTGTAAAAAAGAAAGAAAGAAAAAGTTTTAGTGATTCATAAGCTCAAACATTAAAAAAAAATCAGCTAAGAAGTCATCCCCTCTTCAGGACTCCAGGGACTACTGTGAATACTCAGTCTGTGAGGTCTGAGACTCAGGGACCCCTGTATATTGCCTTTCTTTGACCTGATATGGTTTCCAAAGAAGTTGTGCTCATATGGCTCTTGTTTTGCTTAATGAAGGAACAACTCCCTTATGTGGAATATGAAGCAACCTAAAAAGGCCAGAGTGTCACACAATGCCTGTTGATCTGAGTTAGACAGCTTTCTCCAGAGAGCAGCCCACCAGCTCCACATCTCTCGGTTCAAATTGCCCCTTTACTGACCCGACCTTTGGCTTCTATGTGATGCCCTGCTCCTAAGCATCAGCTTATTATTTTTTTTCTAGGTAGGCGGTGTTTCTATGCTTGTTTTTAACATTAGCTACTCCAGAAAGGCTGAAGGAATTTCATACAAGAACTGCAGACAGTAGAGATGAAGCCGAACTTCGCACATTGCTGCAAGCTGCTTAATTACATGTTTTCCTTTTCCTCTGAGAATGATATCCGAGTGTCTGTGTTGTTTTGAGACAAATACAGAGCCTGTGATGTTAGTTTAGAGAGTTTGGGTGTTCAAGGTTCTAGATCATAGATACATCTCAGCTTAGCAGCTTGGAAGTGGTGCAAGTTGTGTTTTGACTTGTCAGCAAAAGAAGTGCTGAGTAACCTGCTGCTGAATGTGTGCTTGCTTGTGTGCTCACTTGTCCCTGCTTTGCAGATCATAAAAAGCTAATTACAGGTAGAACTTCTCATCCTTAGAGAGCTTGAGTTTGATTCTCAGCATGGCAACCAGGATTGCTGTAAGCAACGTCATCTGCAACAGCGGTGATGGCATCATAATTCACACCAGAAGAATCCTAAACACCCTTGTACAGCTCAGGGGACACACAAGGATTTAGGGAGGTGCTGGAATCACTGTCCTTGGAGGGGTTTCAGAGATGGGTGTATGTTGCACTTGGGGAGATGGTCTAGAGGTTGACAAGGCTGGACAAAGGCTGGACTCGATAAGCTTAAAGGTCACTTCCAGCCGAAATGGTTCTATGATTCATTAGCTTTTGCTGAAGTGTGGCCCCAACTCCCCATCTTACAAGTTCCTCCATGTTGCGCTCTCAGTATTTCAGGGCATAAGCAACTTGACTAGTTACCTGTTCTTTTCAGAGTGCAGAGAGCTATATCATAATTTAAAATCACTCAAATTTCAAGGCAGAATGTGAGTCTGGAAAATGCACAACATCAGTCTTCTCCAGACTTTTAAAAGTGACAGTATCTTCCTAGCTTAGCTTCCCTCTTACACAGCAACATTTGCTCTTCTATCTGAATACTCAGATGGCTGTCTATTTAAACAAGCCTTCCTCAGAGACCTGAATACATGCAAAAAGGTAGTCTGCCATAACCTACATCCTTGTGCAGAATAATGCCCGGAAAGCTGTTGTGTCCAAAGTACATTCATCACTCTATCTTCAAACCATTTTCTTGCTCTGACTTATTTGTCTATGATGACTGACATTTTTAACAACAAACATTTGTAGGTTTAGTCAGTTCTTGATGTTAAAAATGTCACCTGTGAGTTATTTCCTGTTTCTCTGGTGTAGAGAGAAAAAGTGATGTTCATGCTTTCTGGAGAGTCTGGCAAACCTGTGAGAAGCCTCCCTGGTATCCCAGACCAGGGTGGGTCATCTGTAAAACAGCCAATCCTGCTGTAGCAAACTTCTTTACCTAGAGTAGAAGAAACAATTTGTTTATTTGTTGGACTCTCTTATGCTTGATAGTGTATTTCAGACAATAACATTCTGAGGAGCAGAAAACTAAGGATTCCCTTTTATGAATAATTTTGAAACTGAGATTCATTCTTATTTCCTTTATGGATATTGCCTGAAGCAGGTAACACAAGGGGAGCTAAATAATTTGAGAATAAACAAAGAAAAGACCCAGACACAATTTTGACACCATTTTCTAGGCTTGTACAGGATTAATTCCTTTTAAAAGAAAGTCTTTTAAGCAGTGCTTGTTAGAATTGCTCCTGCAGGCTTCCTACTCCAAAGCATTGTGTCTCTGCTCATAGGAATGAATATCTATGCAGTAACCTTGTACTGTGAATGAACAGAGATGAGCACCTTTTTCTAAATCACTTGGGTGCCTTGCTCACTTAATGCTCAACTTTATGTTTTGGCCCTGTCTGTTGTGCCTAAGCACCCTGTTGCTGAGTGTTTCTTTGTATACAGCAGTTATGTAAAGACAGTTTGTGCACTGTCTTGATAGAAGTAGAACACATGACTGAATCTCTCAGTGAATTTTCAGTGCAGAGTTATGTCTATTGTCTTCTAAATAATAAATTTTAAACAGAGCAGTGCCTTTTAGCATTAGTTCTATGCACAGCAATAGACTTTGTCATACAATGACTTGTAAATCATACAACTTCAGTGAAAAGGCAAATACCAATCATCACCTTCTATAGAGTATTTAATCTGAATTCACCTTCTAGTAGTAGTTTTTGTAGATATAGTGTCTCACCTGCTACTGTGCCAAGGAGATAAAATGCAGTAATCCACATTCCAATCACCTAAAGCAAATTGTACATAGAGGTTTAGCATTTTATTTAGAGTGACTTCTTAAAAGAGTGTAACACAAAGAGAAATGCAAAGGCTTACACCTGGAGAGAAATACCCTCATACACAACCCCATACACCAGACAGTACACACTGGGAACCCATCAGCCAGAAAGAACCTTTGCAGAAAGAGACTCAAGAGTCCTGTTGGGCACCAGTTGACCATAAGCCAGCAACATAGCCTTGCAGCAAAGGCAGCCAGTAGCAGACTGGGCTGCATTAGGAGTATTGCCAGCAGAATGAGGAAGGAGATTCTTCCCTTACTCTCCGTTTTAGTGTTCATTGCATATCTTTTGCAGCCAAAACTGAGTGCAGGTTGCTGAGGGTGTGAATGAGATCGTAAGGTCCTGATTTTTGCCAGCATATGAGGAGCTAGGTGGGAGGTGTGGTAAAATAGACTGTGATAGGTGTAAGTTGGTGAGGTCTGCACACTTGACAGCTTGGATCCCTCATATTGAGGTGCTGGAGCTTGTCCAGAGATGGGCACCGCAGCTAGTGAAGGGTCTGGAGCACAAATCTGATGAAAAGAGGTTGAGAGAACTGGGAATGTTTAGTCTGGAGAAAAGGAAGCTTAGTGGAGACCTTCTTGCTCTCTACAGCTACCTGAAAGGACAGTGTGGCAAGGTGGAAATCAGTCTGTTCTCCCAAGTAACAGGTGATAGTACAGGAGGAAGTAGCTTCAAGGTTGTGGAAAGGGAGATTTGGGTTGGAGATAGGAAAAATGTCATCATTCAAAAGGTCCTCAAGCCCTGGTCCAGAATGTCTGGGGAAGTAGTTGAGTCACCACCCCTGGAGCTATGTATGTAAAAATATGTAGATGTGATGCTTAGGGACATGGTTATAGTGGTGGGCTTGAATGTGTGAGGTTAACACTTGGAAACAGGTGATCTTTAAGGTCTTTTCTAATCTAAATGATTCTATGATTCTATCTTCAGGTTGTTTACACTTCTTATACCCAGGGCTCTTTGCATTTAGGCACCTTTGTATCCCTGACTGTTTTCAAATTCCTTTCCTTTCCTTACTTGGCTTTCCCAGGGTTCCATATATTTCACCATTCTCCTCTCATTTGCCTCATTCATTTTTTTTTTGTTTATTAGTGGAGGTTGGTTTATTGGTGGAAGTTGGATTACTTGACTGTAATGATGTGGTTTCCTAACTAAGCCCAAAGGGATAGGTCAGAGTGCAGAGAGTGTTCTGAGCACACTCTAATCAACTCTGTTGTGTCCCTGTGTGGTAATAGCTTGTTGTTTGTGTGGTAAGGCAGAGGAGCAAGGCTGATTATCTAAGCAGTGAGCTGGACTTGCAAAGTGCAGAGCTGATATGAGTCGTGAAACTTCCTTGGAAATACAGTTCTGTTCCCTAGCCTAATATATCCACGGATGCAGTTAACAGAGAAGGAAATCAGCTGCTCGAGGAGAGTGAGTGGAAAGCAGAGAGGAACACCAGCAGTAAGAGTAGGAGAGGAAAGGATCAGGAGTTATTCTAAGCAGCTGGTGACAGACAACAGAAAGGTCCTAACTGTTAGCTAAAAGGAACACCTCTGTTCAACTGGAATATCTGCCAAGAAGTACTCATCATCATGATGAGATCCTGATGACAGTGCAAGAAAAATCACAGATGATGTGGCTCATCAGATGAATTGTAGAGCTCAGTGGGCCTTGTTTGTGTTTGAGAGCTCTTGTACTCAGGAGATGTACAGTCAATCTTGGGAACACCTGAGCAGGAAGGTCAGTATCATTTCTTTTCACGCCCAAAATCTGAAAGGCAGCTAATGAGTAATGATTTTAGAAAATGTGTGAGGCTGTTACCAAATAAGTGATCAGTAGTTTCCTTTCAGGTGTTCTTCCTTTGAAAGCAGAAAACAGAAATGAGCATAGAGCTAGGCAAGTAGTGGAAGAAGCAGAAAGTTTGGTTTATTTTTTGAGTTTTGTGGGATGCTGATTGATTCTGTGATTGAGAGGTATAGTTAGAGCAGGAGACAATTTTTTAAAGGGTAGTTTTTTTCAGTATTGGTCTCTGTTAACTTAGTGGCAAAAAGATTGCAAAGAGGTTAAGAGATTGTGTCTTTGTAAGAAGAGTTGAGATAGCATACAAGTTGATTGGGGAAAATTCTTTCCCTGGACAGTTTAGAGGCTTAGTGCTGAAGAAGAGGAACTGGAATTACTTGTTTGTGAATGTGATCTCAGCCTAGCCAGTAGAGTTGGCAAGAAGGCTGCTGAACATTGACCTAAATTGTTACACTCAGCGGACAGAGGACATGCACTTCTGAAGCAAAACCAGCACTGTTCAGCTCAAAAAAAGACCTCAACAAAAAAACAAAAACAAAAAAACCCACACTCCCCTCACCCTTCCTCGCCATAGACCGACAATCTGATGTATAAAGCCTACACTGGAGCAGTAGTTGTCCTGCACAGTAGGCCATCAATTCACCTTCCGGGCACTGTTGCTCAACCTGTGATTCATGGGCCACTAGTGGAAGCTTTGTGAGACATGAGAAAGTCTACTGTGTATTTTCAAGTCCCACACATGTATCCACAGACATTTCACATGCAAACATAGGCACCCAGTCTATTCAAAAGAAGCAAGCCCAAATCTCAGGGAGAGTTTAATGATCAGCATTTGTAGCCTAACGATCTCAGTGCTGTAAACAGATTATTAAAGAAAAAAATAAGCAAAATATGGTTTTGCTCAAGAATTTTACTCACCATTCTCTTATCACGCTTCTTATCTCTTTCCCTGGTGATCAGTAGCAGGATACAAAAGAGCCACTGTTTTCTTTAATGAAGTGCTTCAATGAGTAGCTGTATACTGAAATGAAGTCATAGAAAAGAGGTTAAAACCATGCAGAAAACCTGGGGAAGTACAAGAAGCTGTTAAATACAGGAGGATAAAGAAAGGGAATATTGGAAACTGAAGGAATAGTTAGAAGTCATGCAGATTTAGTAAAGAAAACAGCAATGACAGCATGTACATTTACTACCAGTAGAATTAAGACATGAGTCAAGAAGGAATATTTCATACATGGAAGAATGAAAGAAATGCAGTGCTTTTGGTTCATTACTAGAACAAAAAGGAGCAAAAAGCAATGATGCAGCTGAAGTTAAATGTTTAGACTTTTCTTTTTTCGTCTTACTAAAACCAGCTGCTGTTGTTCACATCAACAAAGAAGTGATGGTGATACTCTGTTCATACATTAATTCTGGATCTGCCATAAATCAGCTGCTGGAACTAGATATTTTAGAATCATTGGACTTTGGTAACTCGTAGCTGAGATCCTTAAAAAAACCCAGCTGTCAAAAACCCAAATACTAATGACAATTTTTGTTAAGTTATTCATTGGCAAGAAAATGTCAGAGACGTGATTTGGAAAAAAACTGATATACTAACATGTCAAAAAAATGGGGATGAATGAACTAAGGAATTTCAGATCTGTGGAATTTTGGTCCAATATCGGCCTGAAACAGAACAATGAAACTCTTGAGAGGACACTCAGTCATGAAAGAAAACTAGTGAAACACTGTTAAAAGATTACGTTGTGTAAATGAACTCAGTCACATGACATGACAAACTAACATGCTGCTCTTACAAGATCAGCATTACAAACCTCATGATACTTGGATTTTAATAAAAGCTCTGCTCTGCTACTTGATATTTTGGCTAAGAATTTAGCATTGTGCACATGCACTGTTACAACAGTTAAGTGGATTAAAAAATAAATGCATGGATTAAATAGATTAAAGAGAGTAATTATTGCATCTCACACTATAGAAATAGAAGGCAACTCTTGGATATACAAATACAGTTCTAGCAAGTGCATCATCTATGCACCATGGCATCACATCATGGTCAAGCTGTGATCGGGGTGTTTTAGCTGCGTTTTCTTGACCCTATAGTTAATCACTGCTCATGATGGATCATCACTGGTTAGGCTTTTAGAGGAACCAGTTCCTGGCCTTACTCTGCATGCCAGCTTTCAACCCTGGTATTGCTGGATGTGAGCTCATAGTGAAAACATACTGACATCTGGATTAATAGTAAATAATAAGTATAGGCCGGGGATGTTGGATTTTTTGTATTCTTTGGGAAAGCAAATGCTGTCACATTGCATATCATACAGAATGGAGGTGAGCATCTGAGGAAGCAATAATGGAAAAGGCCTTTGAAGGCTTACTAGTATGTTACTAGTGACTTTTGAAGTGCCAAAGGACTCGTCAGTCTTTCCACATAAACATTTGGAAGAATAGTACTTTCAGTATATATATTGTGTTCAATATGTACTTAGGGGTATTATTTAAAGAGTACAGAGGTTTCATTGGTGCTGCACACATAGTTAGAGAGGGATATTGAGGAAACAGAAAAGAAAGTCTTCTTAGCTCATTGTGAGTGTGGAAAAGATGGAATTTGGAACAAGAAATGACGAAAGGACTTTTTTTTTAGACCAGAAGAGGAGCAGTGATACTTAAACAAAGCAATAATGGTGGAACCAGAACGAGCCCTGAAAAAAAGGAAAATCCAGTCAAGTCCATGAAATCAAGCCTAGTGTGCTGTCCTGAAGTAGCCATAAAGCTGAAGTCACAGGGGAAAAAAAACATAGCTAATTTTACAATGGAGTTCTATCACTTTTTGATGAGACAGTGAGAAGTGGCATGGAGCCACTTGTCAATGATCTAGACAATGCCTCCCACTTCTTTATCCTGTGTTTCAAAGACACCAAATGGGAAGTTAAAGAGTCATCTTAGTGGCCTGTGCTGAGGTGAGGAACAGCCTTTGTTAAAATTACTATGTTCAAAGTAATGAGCAGTAGAGCAGGAACAGTACTGGCTCATGTTCATCTGTCAACAAAACTAAGTATAGCATCTTCTGTCCCTTTAGCCTTACGTGGTCTTTCTGAGTTTCACGTCTGCTTTCTCCCATTCAGTACTGAAGTTTAAGTACTTTACCTTCTTTCAAGTCATCTTAATTTCACCATTTATGGTTTTTTTCCATCTTTTCCTGCCTTACCACCCCAAACATCCTTCCTGCACTGGCATTGTCCTTAAACAGGGAGTATTTTTGTGAGCTCTGCCTTTTCAGCATTTTATTTTAGCCTTTCATATTGGTAGTTTGGCACAGCATTCAGTTAACAGTGTAAAGGGAACACAAAGGAGAAGAAGCCATGCAGAGTCTAACATATAAGCCTTAGGTACAGAAGTTACAACTTTCCTTTTCGCTTGGCAAGTTCTTGCATGGCTTTGAGCCTGAGGCATTTAGAAAACACTTGCTAATTGCACACTCAAGCATTGGGACATTACTCAAAAAGGTAAAAGAAATTCAGGAAAAAACATTATCTTTAGGCTTTAAAAAAGGGCATCACATACATATTTACTTACATGCAAATACCTGAAAGTATAGTATAGGGTTTTTCTGGGTTTTTGTTTGTTTGTTTGAATGAATGTAATTTTTCATAGAGGTTGTCTAGTTCCTTCTTTACAAGTATACAAAGAATACTATCTTTTCCAGGCACAGTCCCTGTTTGGTAGCTTAGACATAGTATTTAGCCAGACTATCAAATACTGAAAACTGATAGCATGGTACCAGATAAAGTGCTGGTGATATGATATGCTAATTCAGGTAGCAGAGTAATTGACATGATTGATAAAGGACTTGATTTCATGCCCCATAAATAGCCCATAGTAGCGTCCTGATTACAGATGAAGGCTCTTTGGCACTGCTTCAGAACAAACAAGTAATAATAAGTAAAAGAGCATTTTGACATTAGCCAATCCCCTTTCCTGTTGACTCACCAGCTTTTGCATACAGTTAGGTTCTCCTTGAGGAAACTGATCTTAACTGAACAGCCCTGAAGCCCACAAATTTAACAGAAATCAATTTTGTAGTGGAGGCAGGATGTCCAGAATATTTGGTGGATTGGGTGGCTTGGAAGACAAAATCTAAAGTAGTAACCAAGACAAGGCAGGGCTCACATCTGTTGTCTGGTCTGTGTAATAAAGTTCTCTGATTTTCTACCGACCTTTTAAACTGAATCTGAAACAGTGGACCTGAAATAATGACTCAGAATGGTGATGCAAATACTTTTCTTGAGGTGTTTCATGTAATAAATGCTCCAAGAAGGTTAGTAAATATGCAAAGTTGTACATATATTTGTTCACCATTGGAGGATGTAGCAAGATTTGGGCTTTTAAGGTGTTTAGATCAATTGCTTAGAGATGGTGAACAATCTGAAAAAAAAAAAAAAACTGAGGGATAATAGTAAAGAAAACCTGTTAAATGTCAAGTCTTTGGCTTCCCAGTTCAGGACTTTGTTTTGATTTCCTAAATAATAGGGTTCTGACCATGACCCTACACTGGTATTCATACTTTGAAACGTACAGAGACACTTACGATCATTTAATCTGACTACAAACATCATAAAACCCCCAATAAAAGTGATTCAGCTTTGGGAGGTGGCTGTGTCAGCTATTTGCTAAGGAGCCTTCATCTAACTTGCAGCCTCCATCTGATCTCTTGTCTTCTAGGAGGACCTTCACTGTCCCACTTCATGATTAGACTACTGTCAAATGTAGTCAACTCTAAGACCAGCACTGTTTTCCTTTTGCCCTTCCTGAACAGAAGAGCAGAATAACCCTTGTGGTGAATAATTCATGTTTCTCTGTTTCTGCTGGTCTACCAAAATACATCGTTTGCCACATTCTTTCACATAACAGCTCTGAAATTCTTCCCCATTCTCCCTTTAAATTCTTCCATTCTCCTTTTAAATCCACAGTACTCCTAATAATGCTGAATTATGAAGCTTAATTTATCTTCCTTTTCATTGCAGCTGTTGTTTGTGTTCTCACACATTTCCCTCCCCATCTTTTTTTTTAAACAAGTCCAGGTCCCATGTGCAAATATTGTCATTTTGCTCTTCCTTTAAAAGCAGAGAGATGTCTTCAGCCTTAAACTACCTTAGCCTCGCTAAATCTACCCCATTTTCCTAGCTACCTTACATTATTACAGCCCAGAAATTCTCATCTCCTACTGGGACTTCCTGCAACTGAAAAGCTCTAAGCCTTGTAGCTGCTGCCAGGTTCTTAGGATCACCCAGTGCTGCTGTTTGCTCTTCACCCATTGACACAGACCACACTGTTCAGCCTGTCATTTTGTTTTTTTAAGGAGGAGTCCTTATAACCCTTTAGCCGCAACAAGGAGTTAGTAAGGATGCTTGCCCAAAAACCCTACCAAGTTTTCAGCCACTTACCACTCTGAATGCAGAAAGGGTTTGCTGCTTTGCAAGCTCCGTTCAGCCAGCTCCTTGTCAAATCCTGGTTGCTACCAGCTCTTTTCACTTGGAATCAATCCCACAACTGTGGGTGGGGACCTGCCCACACAGCATCTAATTATAAGGTTTGTGTGGGTGAGTGAGAACCTTTGTAAGAATGATACCCTTATTGCTGGATATAACAGATGTTGCCTTGTCTCTTGTCATATCTAATTCAAAATTCCCACTGCTTAAAGTTTTGTTAAAGGTTTGCAGAAGAGCAAGAGGAGGCCACTTGAGCCCTCAGAGGGGTTATTGTGTGTAACATTTGTAACAGTCCATGTGAAATGCTTACCTGAGTTGGCTGGTTGGGCTGGTTGTCCTGTGAGCTCCTGTTACAAGCAGTAAGTGGGCTGAGCTTCCTCTGCGGTGTGAAGTTCAGAACAGGAGCTGAATTTTGTTGCTCTGTGTCACCTGCTGGAAGCCACCAGTTATCTGTTTGTCATCTGCCTGATTTACATGCCCTATGAAGCAAATCCTTGTACATTTTCATATAATCAGGCCTGTTTGTATTTTTTTACAAAGAACTGGCTGGCTTATTTTAAAAAGAGAGGAGTAAGCAAAAGTTGTGTTACAACTTAAGGACACTATGGATACCTGAGCATTTATTAGCATTTATTAATGAAGATACTCAAGCTCTGTCTATCGACTACCATTCTGACTATGTCCTCTAAGGCCGTGTGGGTTTCACACATGAGGCATCTCTGTACCCAGCTCTCTCATTGATTGGCATGCTCCAAATATAACTGGCATCTGCTGACAGCACTGTGATCCTCTTAAAGCAGAGAAATCACAGCCACTTTCATTCAAAGCTGTGTAAGGAGGAGAAGGACAGGATGAGGATAATCATGTCATTCATCTTTTTTTTCTCCATAATGGTCTCGTGACTCGTCCATTGTGCAAGTCCCAGGTTCCCCTCTGTGCTCTGGAGTTTGTGGGTCACAGCTGTGTCACCACCCAGGTCTTTCAGTTCCTGGGCAAGACCTCAAGCCACTGCACTGCTAACTACAGGATGGTTGCTGCTATAGTCACCTGTTCTGGCTACTGTATAGGAGAGACTGTCATCCACATACAAGGAGTGATTCAAGTGCCTGAAGGCAGGAAGTAACTTGGGCTGAATCTATGGTTCATATAAGAAGCCTATTTGTGGTCTTGAGATATGTGCATTGCCTGAGAGAAGATATAATTGCAGAAATAACACCAGAAATATGCTTTTCATGTGCTGAGCTGTACATAATGTGCTCAGCCTGCTAGTTGTAAAAACCAAGTCAAGAGCGTCTGCCACTCCTTGTAGCACGTGGTGCCTACGTGAATGTTTGGATCTGGGTTTGGTTCTTGTTGGTAAAGTGGTGCAAGCCAGTGCTATTTATGCTGATAACCATTAGAAAGAGGTCTCAAAGGAATCTGCAGAAGCAAGGGCTAGTCAGTGATTGGATCTCATATTTAATTACTGTGTCTAGCCTGTGTTCATTGACTGGAAGATGGAAATTGGGCAGCAGCTATGGGACCTACATCTCCTCAGAATGACATAGCTCACTGGAGAAGTCTGGTGAGGAATGAGACTGGGGAGCCGTTTGTCAAAATACTGGCATGTAAGTTGAATGAAGAACAGCCAGTGAAACTGGTGCCCTTATTAATGATGAAACATCTTCAGAAATTGCTGAACATCTTTATGTGAAAATCATACCCCTTTGAAATTCCCTATTTTCTTAGGGCACCAGGATCAATGGATACACTCAAATCTTTTGCTGCATTTTTCACAGAGTTAGTTCTCTGTGTTACTGAGCCCCTCTCCAGCAATACAGGTACAAGTTGCAACAGAAGTACATACTTGCAATAATACCTCTGGGGACAAATGTACACGGGCACCTGAAAAGTGCATTTCACAAGAAGATTACTAACTTCCTTAGTTCACTTTTGGATCTGCTCTGTAGGTTGATAAGTGGCAACATGGCCTATACAAGGAGCCTTTTTATATTTTCAACACTCACTGCTGGTGTAGTTCAGAGGGAATACACAGTGGTGCAAATTAAATTAATGTAAGCCACTATGGCAAGTCAGAATCAATAGAGAAAAGAATTTCTATCCCGTGTTTTAGGGTTTTGAAGTCTAATTTCTTTTAGGAATGGTTTGTGTTTCTGAATCTGGTTTTATGTCTTATGAGGAACAGTAGGTTTTTATGGACAGCAAGAAAAAGCTGGCTTTTTGCAGGTGCCTCTGACAATACGAAAGTGAACTCAGCCAGGTGGTTTTATAAATGTCAGCTTGAGAATTATCAAGGACATAACTGCATTCTGATAGTGGCGGCCTTCACATGGGTAGGAAAAAGAGGATCAAAACACTCACTGAAAATCGTGTTCTCCAAAGGAATCTCAGCAACTGTGCTTCAAGTGCAGCAGTACATAAATTGCCAAGGCTTTCACAGAAAGAGAAGTGAATAAAATTGTGAAAGCAACATTTTTCTTTCTCATTTCAATTTTAGATTGAAGGTGGTTAATGAATTTCTTAGCTTGCATGGAGGTCATGTGGAAGTAGCTTTGTATATTCAATCCTCTAGAGAATTGCTAATATGTATAGACCACTCACCTTCTTGGAGAATCTTACCTTTAGTCTCTGAGTGGCAGAGCCATGAATAAAAGACTTTCTAGACAGTTTTGTTGTCTGACTCCAGTGTGTTCATTCTGGTCAAGTGAACAAATCTTACATTGAATAGAGAAAAAAAACAATTTGCCTTAGTGGATCCTTTCTGGTATTTCACAACAGCAATGAAAGGAATGTTTTGGAAATGTTAAATATTTGTGACCTTCCGTAATACATGCTGCCTGCTAAATAAATCAGTCAAAGCACGCAAAGATTATCTTAACTTCTGGTTTTGTGAGCTGGAGTCTTGTGGAGTGTGGTATCACTTAAAGGAAATAATGCTAGGCAAACATTTTAGACCAGATAACGAAAGTAATCAAAACCAGAAAGGAGTCAGAGGACATCAGGCTTTCTTTACAAGTAATGGGCAGAACTAAAGAGGGTGAAGTCCGTTATTCTGAATGCTGGATCTCCTGTTAACACTAGAATATTAAACTTATTTGAAAGGAGGTTGTTCAATAAAACGCAATAAGTGTAAATTTGCCTTAGAGATTGAAAGACAAATGCAAATCTTAAATGTCTGGGTTTCATAAAAGGATGGCTCAGATACAGACTAGTGGCTCGGGACAAAGCCAGTCGTGTAGGACTCTGCATATCTCCTGTGTTCCATCCAAGTTTTCCTACTGTCAAGAAAAGGAAAACCAATTATGGGATAGAAAGAGGACTGACACCAATGCCAACCTGTATTTTTACATATTGCTTATGCTTCCGGTGTTGCAAGACACTTGCCCCATCCAAGCTTGCGGGAGCTGGCAGGAGAGGTATGTTTTTCTGCAGCACAGCAATGTGGGTGTGCTCTGTTTGTGCAAGGGTTGGTGATGATGAGTGTTCTTTCTGCAAGTTTTTAGATCCTTGATAGCTAAAGAAAAGATTCTTAGCTCTGTTGTATATTAGAAAAGTGCCTTAAATATAGATTTGGGCATGCTATTAGTTTCTGAGTCCTAAGTATTGGAAACAAATATAACTTAAAGCAGCTTGGAGACTGAAATTACTAAGTCCCTGGTACCCTTATTACTACAAAAAAAAAGGAGAGCCACAAATTTTGTAGAGAGGCTGTGTAGATAGATTTACTGATAGGTCACTGATTAATTGTTTACACTCCCAGTGGCAACTCCAACCCCAGCCAGCTTTGGTTTTGGAAGAAGAATTCAAATAAGTGTTTGGAACATTCATTTTCAGTTTTGTCTCTGATGTTTTTGGGCCTGCCAAATGTAACTGTTAGAGCCAGGGGTTACAGAGAATACCCAGATTGCATTAAAGTCTCAGCAAAATAACTTTCTAAAGATTTTATTTTACCTTCTATGTAACAATCACACATTGAAGAATTGGAGCCTGTAGGAAAAATCAGTAACTTGCACTGAGGGAAGTTAGTGGGGAAATTGTAGGGAAATAATTTTGCTATAAAACTGTGCAGAAGGGAATGTAAGAGAAAGGAGTGAGGTGATGCCTTTGCAAGAATACTAACTGGACTTAGCTCCCAGGTGATGTGATCTTGCAGATGGGTTGGTATCTGGTATGCAACAGCTGAGGGCTGAAATAAAAGCAAATCTCAGATCTACCAAAAGTCCCTTCAGGATGTGTGTCCTCAGGCATTAAGTGACACTAATCATTCACTCGCTTCTGGTATGCCAAAGATAAAGACTCTAACCTAAAGGAAATGTAAAGTGAGAAGTTGGAAAAAAAACTTATCAAAATACAACTTTTAGAGAAGAATTAGCTTTCCTTGGGAAAATGGAAGCCTGAAGAGAAAACCATAAACTAATAAAAAATTAAATGGGAACATAGGAAATACAGATTATCTAGAGAAGATAATAATCCCAATATGTTCTTACCTGGAGAAAATGATGGAGTTTCCTATGGAGTTTCAATAAGGAAATGTTGGCAAATGACTGGGCTATAAAATGATATAAAGGAGATAGTCTTAAAGGGAAAATGAAGGCACTGATAAGGCTTTCTGTACAAGACCCTTATCAAGCTTCATTTCTAACAAAGGTGAAAGACAAAAAGAACTTAGTAGGCTATTCCTGCAAATTTGTGATTAACATACAAGGATTTTATCAATATATTCTAGGATATTAGAGAAGCATGAGAACCTGAAAAGTCACAGAAATAAAACAGATAGGTTCAAATGTGGGGAGGGAAACGACTGCATAAGCTTAACATTGAGTTCTCTGCCTAGTAGTTCTATTTATTAATTTTAATTATTCTTATGCTTTTCGTTCTGGGCTTACAAATATTTCTGAGGGACATTTTGATAGGCTCTGCTTTTTGTAAAGAGGAGGGTTTGCTGTTATTCCTGTTAATGGAGAACTCCGACAAAACCAGTCCTTGCTTCCTCATTACTATACTTACATATATCACTTTATGACAAAGGCATGTTTTCTCCTAAAATAATTTTCCTGACATTGCATAAAAAGTAAATACAGATAATGTAAGTTGAGCAGGGAGGCATCCTGGTATGCATCAAGAGGAGTGTAGCCAGCAGGTCAAGAGAGGTTCTGCTCCCTCACTACTTTGCCCTGATGAGGCCTCATCTGGAGTCCTGTGTCCAGTTCTGGGCTCTCCAGCTCAGGAGGTACAGAGAACTGCTGGAGAGAGTCCAGCACAGGGCTACCAAGATGATCAGGGGACTGGAGCATCTTTCATATGAGGAAAGGCTACGGGAACTGGGGCTGTTTAGTCTGGAGAAGAGGAGACTGAGGGGGGATCTTATTTACAAAAATCTAAAGGGTGGGTGTCAGGAGGCTGGGGCATCCTTTTTTTCTATTGTGTCTAGCAACAGGACAAGGGGTAATGGGATGAAGCTGGAACACAAAAAGTTCCATTTAAATATAAGAAAAGACTATT
The DNA here is from genome assembly GCA_013401255.1 of Urocolius indicus. NCBI lineage: Eukaryota > Metazoa > Chordata > Aves > Coliiformes > Coliidae > Urocolius > Urocolius indicus. The sequence goes on from WBNH01007270.1 coordinate 264,678, forward strand.
TCAGTGTTGAGGTGATGGAGCCCTGGCCCAGGCTGCCCAGGAAGGGTGGGAATTCTCCTTCCTTGGAGGTCTTCAAGACCCTCCTGGACACATTCCTGAGTGACTATGAGTGCTTTTACACTAGAAAACTGCATGCAAATCATAACATGTCCTTAAAAATCCTGGAAAAATGAAGCATATCTGATATGAAAAAAAAAAAATAGCCACCCTTCAACATGACAGCCAAACATCTCAAGTGGTGCATCTCACTTGGCATTTGAAAGATACAATGTCGACTCTAAATTAAATTGTTGCGAAGATACGAAAGAATGACCTGTTTCAGCCTTTGTCAAAGACATTGTCTTGTGAAATACCAAACTCTCACAGTTTCTTGGACTGGCTCCATCAATACAAAGTGATAGTATCTAAAGGCAACAATTTCAATTTTTTAATACAGAAAGAAACAGGAGGGAGACTATTTGCTAGCAGCAACACATAGCTGCTGTCAACGGTGGGTATTTCTTTTCACCTGTAGTTCGTAAAAATACATCTCTCTTGCTCTGTTTACAAATGTGTTAGCAAAGAAGTGCAGTGTTGATGTTTACCAAAGAATGAAAATTAAATCAAGAAACAGTATGTGACAAAAATTACAGGATTACACAAGGGGAAGAAATGAATGCAATGTTTTACTTTTAGCTGAACTTGATTGGGTGAGAAAGTGTGTATTTTTAAGTGCTCTAATCAGCTGGACCACATTTATACCGGAAGTCATCAGCCGTCGTTTTGTCAGAACACTGTTGAAATCAACAGCTCAATATGAAACAAAAAGAAAGTATGTCTTTTTGAAAGTTAGAATATGATTTATTATCCATAAGAACCGTCAAATTAAAGTTTAGAATTGCCAAAGTGGCACAGCCAAGTACAAAGGTGGGAGAGAAGGGGCTTTATTGCAGTCTTGAGTTCCAGGGGATGTTGTTTTGTTCCTGGGAGACGTGGTGGCCTCCGTTGCACTGCTCACACTGCTGTCTCATGTCACTAAATCTGATGACACAATCCAGTGCCTGGGCCTCCTTTATGCTTTCACATGACCCCCAGAAAAAAAAATATTTACATTTCTTTAGCTTCAGTTCCTGACTACAGGAAAGGGAAAATAAATCTTTTTTTCCTCCCTCAGCCTCTTTTATTTGTGCAAGTCTGAGACAAACAGCCATGCCTGATTTATGAAGGATGTTAAAGATACTGTAATTACCAGCTATGGATATTTCCCAACTGTGTAGAAGTACCTTTGAAGTTGTTTTGTACTTCTCCAGGGGAACACAGAAGAGAGGATTCCCTGCTTAGGCAAGAAGTGGGTCTTGCCTAAGGAGTTTCCCTAAAGAGGCAGAGGAGGATGAATTCCCTGGATACTTCTTCACATGGATGGTGAAGGTACTGAAGCTGTGAGAAGGTGGACAGCCAATCTGTCACCTCTGCTGCAAACCTCCTAAGCAAGCTCTTCTGGCAAACTTCATAAGAGGTAACTGGAGTCTGATGTCTCAAAATTATTGCTGCATCACTTGAAACACCTGTTCATTGCTCACATTTAGCCTTGTGTAATGTGTCTTATCAACACCTTCTGGTAAACCTCACTGGAAGTGCTCTGGAACAGCCAGTTGTTAGAATGGGATAGAACAGAGTTCTGCCTAACATGAATCACACATAGCACACAAATGCTAAGCTTCATAAAAGATTTATAAATTACTTATATGTCCTTGTGGTAGTTTGACTCTTTACCATGGGAGATGCAACCCATACTGCCTTTCCCAGCCACTTCCCTGCGTGCACTACAGGGCAACTAAAAACCCACATGATTTCTGTGGGTAGCTTGTATTGAAATAGAAACAATCTTAGCTTGTTTTGGCTGATGCTGATAAGTCTTAGTAGCCTGCTTTTTGTTAGCCAGCATATTCAAGGTGTTGCCAGACTTTGCGAGAGGCACTGCTATGTAATAATGCAAATAATGCAGCTCAACCTCGGCTTCAGTAGCTTCAGAAAGGTAAGGGAGAGGTGGGAAATTAAGCTTCATAGGCAAAGAGAAAACAGTTACGTTGAAGGCTGACAGAAAATTGAGGTTCTTCGACAGTGCAACACAGTTTTCATAAAGAAAATGCCTGTTTCTGTATAGAGAGGGTCCCAGCACACTCAGCCTTCAGCAGAGAACATCAATGAGTTCCTCCCCTGGGAAAAGTTAGCTGTACATCAAGCTGTCCTCCTCGAGACATGGTGAACTTTAATGGTAGAGTTTTTCAAGGCAGTATGCAGTCCCAACTCCTAAGCATTCTTTTGAATGTGTTGCTAAAATGCTGTTTAAATGTATACTCCAGGAGGGAAGGACTTGTCAGGCAATGCCATTCAAACTCTGGTTATTTTTATACTTAAAAATATTCTGCAAGTATCTTTTTCCTGAACAAGTAAGTAGGCACTACTAAAGAATTTGGCTTTTTTTTTTCCCCTCATCCCAACTTTTTCTCTTTTCTTCCTTTCTTTTTTCTTTATTTTTTTTTAACTTGATTTGTCTTTTGTTTGTTTGTTTTGTTTTTTGGCTTTTTTCTTGTTTTTGTTACTTCTTTTTGGATCTTCCTTCTAAGATAATTACATATATTTCAAAGGTGAATTGGCTAGCAGGTTTTTTTTTCCTGTTATGTTCTTTTTCCTCTTGACACTGAAATATGATCACACCACACATCACAAAAGCTGATGACACTAATATGGAAATACAGCTTTTGTAGTGGGCTGGGCAAATTTTTCACCATGTATTGAAGAAGCTTTGTGAAGAGTTTACTGCTGGCTGAAGAAGTGGCTTCTTCCAGATGATGAGGGGCTGCCCCAGGAGACAGCCACAGCCTCAGCAAGGAGTCAGAGCTTGCCACGTGCTGGATCTAATGGTTCCACAGCCACAGAACACGGATCTGGTGAGGGAAGAAATGTTCAAGGAAATGTTTTTCAGCACAATGGATCATTTTCTTAGCATTAGCCCAAGACAATCAAAGTAAATCCTACTTTTATTTCATGTTAGGTCAAAGTGTGAGTCCTAGTAGACTGACAAGATGAAGCCTGTATTATCAGAAGATTTTTTCAAAGAATTATGTCAGTGACTAGTTATTAAATTTAGGATGTGTTTGTCTTTATGCTCAGACTCCAATAGCATTTCAATGTGCACTACGAGTGCCTTTATGAAGGGAACATCTCCATTTTTTCCCATTTACCACACTTTGGTTTACATGACAGGGTGGTGTTGGGACACATCAGCCAAATTCAATTTGGCCAAAACTAAACCATCTAAATGTCCTGTAGATGCCAGTGGGTGCCTGGCCCATGGGATTGGGTTGGAGTCAGCCTAAAGCATCCTGCCGAGGCAAGTGTACTATTGCGCTGTGCAGAGCTGTTTCTAATGAGCTGTTCTCTGTGCTAATGAAGATTTAGGGACGTGAAACTACAATTTAGCAGAAGAAAATGTACTTTTCTTAGAAATGCAGGACTACACCCTGCCAGATTTTCATATTTGATATCTCTGTTCTTTGGGACAGTCTGGCTGCAGTGCTGAGCTGCTGGGAGTAATTGTGGTCAGCAAAACATCCAGGGACTGCCATGAAATTTGGATTAGGCTCTTCTTTTCAGTACTTTCTGTCTTTATGGGTTTTGTTTTGTTTTGTTTTCTATTTATTTGTTGTTTCTTCCTCCCCCAGCCCACATGATGGAACAGATATATTGCATACTCACACATTTCCATTTTCCCCTGATATTACTGTGACTTCTTCAGCTCCCATGGAGCCTCTTTGTGCATATGGATGCTTTTGCCAGAGAAACTCAGCTTTTGAAATGTTCCCAGAAATTTCTGTGTCAATATAGTTAAAGTATGTGTTGCCTGGTTGAAAAGTTCCCCTGTCAAAAGAAAAGGACAGAACTGATGCTCTGTATTCTTTAGAAATTGGAGGGGAAAAAAAGGCTACATTTTAGGCAGAAAGAGAAATGAGTTGTGGGATGTTATGAGAGTTGAAGCTTTGAATAATGTCATTATAATGTTGGTTTTTTTTTTCAAGAATTACCAATCAGGGATGTCAGGAGAAATTTTAATTTAGAATATGTTCTTGGAGAACATATTCCTTGGGAAATGCAGTGCCTCACACAGATCTGAGGCCTTCTGCTCAGGCAGTAGGGCATCATTGGGTCAGATTCAGAAACACAAAACTTTGCTGACTAGTCATTCAAGCCACTGGAGAAAAGTCTTCTACAAAGTCCTTGGTTGGTAGATTTTTCATACATAAACTATATCAAATACTTTTTTTGGATAAACATTATAATAGAGCTAAACTTAAGGGAAGATGAAACCCCCTACACACACCAAAAAGATATATAATGCACTTCTCATGTAACCCTGTTTGTAAGGATTAGAAAGGAACGTCTCATTGAAATTCTGGTTAACTTATTCCTCCAATTAGTATCGCAGTTTTGTGCCTTCCCTGAAGCTCTTACGGTGCTGAGGTTACCTCACTTCTCCTAGCATAATTTGTCTTGAGTACCTGGAAGAACTTCTGAGGAATAAATGTTCTTCCTTTGGCAGTAGCCCATGGTGCAAATACCAGCTAGCCAAATTGGTGAAAACTACAAAGTCTTTGTATTAACCTTAGTTGAGAAATCAGAAGAAACACCATTCCTGCTTATACAGGGAAGTTACTGTAGATCCCACAACAAGTTTTCAACCTATCGACCTAATGTAAAGGCTCGTTGGTACCTAAGGAGGAGGTAGCTGCTCAGAGGGATCTACAGAACTATGCAAATGACTTAGTTGCTTAAATTATTGTGCCTTTCAGGATAACAACACTGGGTTAGTTTGTGCAGCCTTTGTCAGTGTTGTCATGGGGTTTATTCTAGAACTTGTTTTTGAAAAATTAGATGTCTTCAAATAAGTCCAAGTCCAAAAGCTCTCTCAGTGTTCCTGCTTGCTCTCAGCCATGAAGAAAATTGAAAATTATAGTTTATGTTCGTGCCTTCTGTGGCACGTTACAGGCTGACATAGAAATTACCTGTAGGTATATCACTGCAATAGTGTATTTGCAACCAAAGGCATTCCTGGTACAGACCAGTAACAGAGTTGTGATCAAACACAGAGGAGGATGTTTTACAATATTTAAACCCTGCTCTTGACAAAGATCGGTCTGAGATTTAAATTCTTATTTACTAGGAAAAGCCAGGTTAAGTGGACAGGAATCCCAGACTTCTGTACAGTTCCTAAGCAAACGACAACTTTCTTACTCACATATTCCCCAGAGGAGGGAACAATTAAGTGACTGTAAATCATGCAGCTTTTTGTATTCGTAGAGAACATCACTAAATGGTGCTTGAGTCCAGCAGTAGCCACAGAGCTCTTTACTCTTTACTCCACAGCTATGACAGCTGTCATCCTCAGAGAAGAAAACAAAATACAAAGCAGAAGAAACCAGCAAGTAATTTTTGCCCACAATCTCTAGTATGGGGGGGACTTATCAGCTACTTCTATTACCATTTTAAATCACAGATCACATAGAACAAGATGAGACACGAGAAAGAACTGTGTATAAATTTGATATGGTAACAATGACAGAGCCATTTTTTTTCACCAATCATATTAAACTTACTTGTCAATTGTATATGTTTTCCTGATCCCATTAGTTCCAGTCAAGGCTACATCTATATTTCCCTTCATGGTTTCTGTTGCAGATACTCTGACATGTATCTGTTTTCGCCAACCTTTGAAAGCAAAATGAAACAAATGATGGTGATAAATGAGATTACTTTCCTAACAGTAAAACTTTTCATACGTTTCAATGTTTCAGTGTATTTCAGGGACAGGAAAGGATTCACAAATGTGCTTATAAGCAAACAAAATGGCACTCTTTACTAAGGCAAAGGTTAGTCTTGCATGATTCTGGTAAGATTGATTTCCTTGGCAGCAACCTAAATTGCAGATCCACTCTTTGCTGACATACAGACTATGCTGAGCATTTGATCTGCAATGGCCAGGACTGTACATTGCTCTTTCTCTTGACCTCACTTTTAATTTCTAGCTGGAGCATCTTCCTTACGAGGAAAGGCTGTGGGAACTGGGGCTATTTAGTCTGGAGGAGACTGAGGGGGAATCTCATTCATATTTACAAATATCTAAATGGTGGGTGTCAGGAGGTTGGGGCAGCACTTTTTTTGTGTTGCATCTAGTGGCAGGACAAGGGGTGATGAGGTGAAGCTGGAACACAAACAGTTCCATTTAAACATAAAGAAAATCTATTTCAGTGTTCAGGTGAGGGAGCCCTGGCACAGGCTCCCCATTGAGGGTGTGGGGGCTCCTTCTCTGGATATTTTCAAGAGCCACCTGGACCCATTCTGACGTGACCTGATCTAGGTGGGACCTGCTTTAGCAAGGGGGTTGCACTAGATGATCTCTAAAGGTCCCCTCCAACGCCTACCATTCTGTGACCCTGTATAGCATATTTGCTCTCAACTATGAAGTGAGTCCTCTGGACTTCTGTGTTTATAAAGATCTAATAAAAAATTGGCTGCTTTCCCAGGATAATTCTGACATACAGAGCATGTAAGGCTTTTCTTATGCCTGTGCACAGCCCAGGAGCTGTTAGGGGATGCTGTCATCCCACTTGTCTTTTGAAGCCAGGAGCAGAGTCTCAGATGCAATATCACACATTGATTTCAAGCAACCAGATTGGGGGAATTTTTGGATTTGTTTGAATTTGGATTTTTAAAAGAAGAATCTCTTCACCTGCTATGATTTCTGTAAACTCAACAGTCTGTAGATGTTGAAATGAATGTATTCATTCAGATTTGTGAAAAGGCTTGTTTCTGTACTTAAACTCCTTTTTTTCACCTTTTGCTGTCACGGAGAAGTGAAGTATGATTTTTTTTCATTGTTCTCAATTTTTATTTCATATTTTAGTGAATTAATAATTGAGTAAATAAAAACTGAAAAGACCTTCTCTCATTTATTGTCCTTCCAGTTCATCACCTATGAAGCTTTCCCATTTATTTACAAATTTTCTTATTTCCTAGTCCTGAGGTTTCTTCTACAATAATCACATTTAAAATTAAGCTTCTTATTAGACTCTGCCATTTTGAATTGAGCTTTGCAAAAAAATCCTGAAATTATCCATTTTTATAAGATTTTGTCAGTAGAAGTGATATAACTCTTTCAGATTTGAAATTTTGCACTTGCATAAAATTTCTCCTGCCTTTCAGCTTTATTGAAGTTTTGAAGCCGTTATCTAATGAATTAGCAGATTTCTAACTCAGAGGTCAGCATCAGTTGATCTATAATTATCTTAGTCCTTCTCAAATAGTGCTGGTACTGCATGTTCCTAACACACCTGAAACTCTAGATTTTGTACTGAGTGCCGCTCATCAACTCCAGCAGCTCTCTTCAAAAGGGTAAGATTTCTGTTCACACATAATTCAAAGCCACTTTGGAGTCCACAACCCAAAATGGGCACTTACGAGCAAATGGTGAGGAGGACCCTGTGTTTAAATAAACCTTTTGCTGTTCTTTTTCAGTTTTGTGTATAAACTCATCAGCATAATGACCCATCAGTGGGCATCCTTCCTTTGGACATGGGAAGCAGTTTCCCTGGGGGAAAATAACAACATGTGTTACAAAACATTATCTGTTTTAATTCAATTTCTTACAGTTTAAGGAATTAGGGTATTTCATCCATTTCTCATCTTTTTTTGAAAAGGTACATGCTTCAGTTCAAATCATATCTTCAGTATTTATCAGTGTGGTGGGAAAAACAGCTGAGGTGGTGACTCAGCCTATTTCATCTGGTTGAAAATAAGAGAGAAATAGGTTGAAAATCTGGCCTAATTCCTTGTTCTCTTGCAGAGAACCATAAGTAAGCCCCTTAATTTATGTTGAGCCTCAGGATTTGATATGTAGAATACAGGTAATGCATTCATCATTCATAGGGTTCATTGAAAGTTTATCTAATAATTATTATAGGGTGAGTAACCATATTTGCAATGAGTGCTGTCTGGATACCTCATTCATATAGTAAAGATATTTCAGTTTAGGAATACTCAAGCTTGGGGTCTCGCTTTGAGATGTGTTCTGCCTGCTTTTCAGCCTTTATTCTCATGCAGAACCTTAACAAAACTAATCCACCTAGACAGATCAAACATGTAGATTAAGACCCTGACATCCATTAGAAATAAGATTAAAGAAGATAGGCTTGTGTGTTTTCAGTGAAAGGGATTTAATTGCAGTTGGAAAAAAATGGCATTGTTATATTTAGATAGTTCAGTTTTGATATTTGAGATGTTCTGTAGGAACTAGAATTTGTGTTTCTTTGACTATTTGGACATTAAATGAATAAAAATATAATCATCACACAATTATTATGAGCTTGAAGAAAACATTGCCCTCTCATCACTAAATTGCACAGGGCTGAGGTTTTCAAGTCCTGAATTACTCAAACTTTCAAGTTATGTGGCAACATTAGTACCAATATTAGCAACTTTTCCACAGTATTTTTATCATTCCTTTGGGAGGAGCTGAAAATAAATTCAGACTCATCTTCTTCCTTGATCAGTACTCAGTTCCATTGCCACAATTGGCCCACTAAAAGCCCGATTATATCAGGCATGAAACACCAGGACCTTGTAGTGCCTTCTTTCTCACTCTGTCTGAAGGTTGTGCTGTATAAATAGCTCCCCTGCCCTATATACTCTGGATGTTTATTGCTTATATAAATGTTTACATATTTCTGAAATGCAGAGGCTGGCTTTTTGATGCTGGGTTCCACCAAGTTTAGATGGACTTCCTTCAAACAGAATGACCCTTACTCCTGACCTACACAAAAGGTGAACCCAGCCTCTCTTTGCCCTTTTACTCAACTCTTCATCTGTCCCTTTGCAATACTTTTTGGTGTTTATATGTCTACCTTATTTTCCTCTAGATCTTTTTTTTTTTCCTTATTTTCCTCTAGATCTCTTTTTTTTGAGTTTGCTGTTTTTACATTTTGCCTGGTTTTTGGGTATGGTCTGGGTGAAAGCACTCAGTGGGTCTGCACAGCCTCCCTGTATCTCATGATCCAGAGTGTAGAAGTTGTCCTGGAAATTACTAAGAGAAGGTGGTCCAGGTTATAAGCCCTCAGATGTACCTGATACTTACCAATACAAAATTTTGATATGTTTCACACCGATACCCAACAAATCCCTTTGGAGTGATAATACTCTCAGCATAATACCGGAGACTTCTTTTATGTCCACATCCAAGAGATCTATATTCTGAGAAAAAGCCCAAGTGAAAAAAGATTAAAGCTATAAAGTAACACAAAATCCATGCCAAAGCAACACTTCTGGGTCTTTCTCCCTCAAAAGCTTTTTTTACATAGAATAGTGTCTCAGATTTAAAAGAACAGTAATAATTAAAAGTGTACATCTCTCTATGTATATTTTTCTACTGGGGAAGAGCTACGTTCTAGTCTGTGTGTCCCTGTGTTCATGCTGAAGTTAATGGAGCTGGAGATGCACCAAGGCAGACCTTGTGCAGCCTCCCATCCTGTTGTTTGTACTTAACTGCCTTTACTTTAGCGCAAGATCTGAGGAGAATTTAGGAGAATTCTCCTTTGATATTTCAAAGACTGGAATAATTCACAGCTATAGGGTTTGTAAAGCATATAGTTGTTACTATGAAGCAGTTTTCATTTCTAGAAGTAAAAACTATTATAGTAATTATTTAACTTCATTGGCTTTAAGTATTTTTAAGCTCTAGAAAACCTGTGATCATTTGACACTGGTGATTCTGTGAAGTGCTGTGAAAACAAAGATGTTTGTCAGAGTGTCCTTGATTTTGTCAGAATTATTTTCCCATCAGAGTGAAATTTATAAGGAGTCAGTGTAGGAAAGAAGAAAGTGCTATTTGGGTTATATTTATGGGTGCATTGTAATGAGTATTGTCTTCATTGACTCTAAGGTCTCATCTTTATCAAAGCATAATGTACTAAAGTAATGTTCTGTAACAATAGGCTCTACTCTGGCTTTAGCATATGTGGGGCTCACCTAGTCACAGGTTGGAGCCTTGGAGGCACTGAAATGATTGCAAGCTGGCACAGGTTAGTATGGAATCAGAATGTCACCTATTGTCAATAATTATATGTCTTAAAGACAGACCAGTTGGTGGTGACACACATTGTTCTTAACATAAGGAAAGAAAAAAAAAGACATCAGAAAACCCCTCTGAAAAGTACTTTTGTCTTTTCCTTGAAAATAATCTGCAACATCAAGGCTTCCTGAGTATGTTTTCTTTACCTTTTCTTCTTTAGATCTCATTCAGAAGAATCTGTGCTTTTAACTTTAAAACCGCTAGCTCTTATGCTTGGCTTGCTTTGTGTTGGTGATGAATTCACTTAACATCTATACAATGGGAGCATAACACTCCTCTCCCTACTGCATCAAAAGAAAGAAGTTACTAAATAGCATTTCTAAAGCACTTCATACATGAAAGCACTACATAAATGTAAATATTATCAAACAGAAGAGATATGCACAAAGCAAGGTTTGACCAAGAGGCAGGAGTTAAGGCTGTCTCTATTTTTAGTAACTCCATGAACTCCATCTGCTTGTGAACAGAGCTTCTCCTTCACCACAAAACATTGCAAACATTGTGAAACCTCTCTAGGAAATATTTAATTTCTATGCTGAAAATGCAGACATTCTGATGCAGTTGGTTGGGAAGTGTTTTGGTTTCAAGTAACTTTGTGCACAGCCAGCTTTCAGACCTCTTTATTACCAAGAACTCCAACAGTTCTAAGACAGCACTTTTGAATGTCACTCACTTTACTGGTGACAGGAATTTCAAAGCATTGAGCTGTGAATAACAGATGTTCTCATTTCTGTAGGTTAGGATCAGAAGACAGGATTTTGGAGATCTATTGTTCTGGATCCCAGGGTAATTCTGCTTAACTGTCCAGCTTTCTTTGAAGAACACAAACTATCAATGGAGCAGTCATGTTATCAACTGTATTTTCAACATTGAGCTGTTCCCTTTGAAGACACTAAGGCTGTTAGAGGCATGGAAGAGTATATCTAACCTCAGTAATATTGGAACTGATGTCTTTCTAGGCAGAAGGGAAGCTCAGATTTTTAAATACTCATTTTTGGATTATCCTTGAATGAAATTTCACCAGTTCTTCATGTGTGGAATTCCCACTGAGGTCACTCTATCAACACAGTGGCAGGCTCTTTTGAGAATTATGGTGAACAAGTCTGCATGCTTTAACTGAAGTTTCCATCTGGAATTTGTCTTGGTAAGTATAAAACAATATTGGAGGGTATTTCACAGGAAGCTTTAATTCTATATCTAGGCATTCTCTCCCCAATCCAAATCTGAGCTATATGAATGATACATGCATTCAAAAGGCTTTAACTTAGTCTAGCTTTTATATCTAACTGTAGCTTATAAGAAGGTATTACTTCTTTAAAATATAGTTACCTCTCATAAGGTCATTGAGATTCCGAGTTGCAGGAGGTACACGAAACTGCTTGCATCCTGGCATCTGCCTCCCACCATTTGGGTAAAAATCCAGGTGACCACAAGTCTGAAGAATCCCTGGAGCTGAAATGTCCAGTGAATCAAGGCTAATCACTCTCAGTTATGATGTGGCCAACCTCTGCGTTGGTGTCAGTTGTTATGTGAAAACTTACCGAAGTCAAAGAAAAGATGACCAGCGTGAGTATGAATTACGTCAACAAATTTAGCATCTGAAGGATCCAGCCTAACTGTTGTGGGAGTATACTGGAAGAGGGGCCCAGCTGGATCCAAACCTAAATGAATGAAGATACGTCTGATTGAGTAAATAATACTGTATGTAGGTACATCATCACATACACTGTGTGTGTACTCCATATGACATTGCATTTCAGTCTTCGCTCCACACATAAAAATCCATTTTGTTGGTCCACAGCCAACAAAACAAGCAGGGGTTGAATAGAAATGTTTCTGGAGGCATTGCAACAGAGTAAAATGATGATGGGTGCTTGGCTTGCTTTTGGGGACCAATATTATAAAAAGTTTGGGTTGTTTTTTCTTGTGCATGTTAGTGGAAAATATAAAATGTTGATATGTTACTATGAGCATGTAGATTTGGGCAAAAAACTGGTTTTATTTCTAAAAGAACTTGGTTGAAAATGCTACCCCTTTACTTCACTGTTAGTGAGCTCTCTTTGGAGCTAAAACAACACAGTTCTGATAACAGTTTCCCTGAATTGCTTATGTGACTGCTTACTGTGCACATAGCTTAGTCAAAGCAGCATCTGTGCAGATAAAAGAACTGACTGGAGAGGAAAGGAAAGCAGAAAACGGTGAGTCCTTAAAAAAAGTGATGTGTGAGTGAGTCATGATGCTGTGTCTCTCTATGTAGCTATGTGGCTAACAGCTTGCTTCCTTTTCAGGGTGTCCTTGGCTATTCACTGTCTCATCCTGACACATCAGACCTAAGGTTTTCAATTTTTCATTTCAGATTTTCAATCTTTTGAGCTGCTGAAAAGTCACATTAGAGTGGGCTTTTAAAACCAAACATGACAATGAGCTAATAATGTATTGTAAGTCTGTTGTTCCATCTGTGATATAGTATGTTGTTCTCGTTCTTTTTTGATAACTGAAAGTCATAAACAAGTGCTTTCTGGGACTTGTGAAAAGTTACTTCTATTTAGCCACAGCCAGGACAGTTGGGCCTTTCTGATCTGTTGCAGTGGCGTGTTTCTCAGATATGTGAACACTTACATGTGAAATGCATAGCACGTGATAGGACATGGCTTTATTTCAGTGTTGCCATGCTGCCTGTATGCTGCTGCTGCTGACAAACCAGCATATTGCAGCCTATATTGTGTGTTCATAAGGCAGCAGTGACTCTTTCATTCTCTTATGTTGCGTGAAAACAAAAAGCTTTCATCAGCTGAAATAGCTTCAGTACCTGTTATCCTTCCAATGCCAGGTTTCCTTCTCCCTGCCTCCCCTGCAGCATGTGCTCCAAGACTATGGCCAATTAAATGAATGTTGTCAGGAGAGTAGCCGTAGTCTTTCTGTGAAGACGTGTAGAGAGGAAAAAAACCAAGTGTGTTAAGCAGGGGATAGAAGCTTGTGGCACTGCATCATGGCCCCATGTTGTGTCAGGACATGGAGAGGAGTGTTCTGGATGGGAAGTTACAGTTGTGGATGTGCCCAAACATAAGCCTGTGTACTGTTGTGGGGATTTCCACCTAAAAGAGAATGAGTTCCCATTACTATACGTTCCCAATTACTATGGCCTGTAAGCCTTTAGGGACAGGCTTCTCTGTGACCCTAAAGTAGGTATTTCCGTTTATGTAGGATTAGAGAGTTTTCATGACATTTTCAGCCATGTCATTGAGTACCTCTGTACTTCCTTACTCTATTGCATCAAACCTAAAAGTGCCACCTCAAACACAGACTTTACCACACAGACTACACTCTGGCTTTTGTCCCACAGACACTTTTACCTCCAGAAGGTTCACCAGATATACCAGCTCGGCCCCCACAATGCGGACGTTGTTAACTGCATCAGTGTACAGACCACTAGAGCCGCCCCTCCAGTCGATCAAAATGCAGTTCACATCTTCAGTAAGAAACATTAACTGGTGGGAAACAGGAAAACAGGAGAACAGAAGCCAACAGGCATGAAATGCAATTGTAGCAGGGTATATGTACACAGTATTTGATTTTGCTATAGACAGGGGCTGTTTCTGTGACTGGTAAAGAGCCATCTTTAGTGTATTCATTCCTGCTCACTGAAGAATCAACACAAGGAGGCAGAGTGGAGGCTGAGTGGAAGCAGGGGTTTTGCAAGTTTTAAAGACACAGAATCTTACTTGAGTTCTGTTTTGCATTCCAGATGCCTTGGTTGACTAGGATATCAACTACTTAATAACAATATCCCAGTTAGAAAAAGAGGATAGTATGATTTCTTTTTTATTGTCCAAGCTTTATTCTTCAAAATTGGTCTGCTTGGATCATGTTAAAGGATTCGTAAATTTGTGTCCATGTGCCTGAATTCTTCAGCAATTCATATATTTTAACCAAAATGCTCTATATATACACTTCTGGAAAGGGAACATTCTGCTATTTCATTCTGAAACAATTCCATTTTTGAAATGTGTCTAAATAAAATGAAACTAATCTGTTGAACACAGCATTTTGGTTTTATTAGATCAAGTGCCCCACTCAGGCAGAGATGTTTGTTTTGACCTTTAGCTGAGGTGAGAAAATTGGCTTTTTTTACCTCTGCATTATAGGCAAGGAGTTGAAAAAAATCGATTAATTACAGGTTTCCCTGTGGAGGTGAATGCAGCAAAAGGGCATTTGGAGGGCAATCATGTGGAACTGAGTTGCACTCCGAGTTCTTTTTCCCCTCATATATTCCCTAAATTAACAAGAGAATGGAGGTGTACATTTTACATAGGGATTGAAAGCTGGTTGCTGGGATGGTGTGGGTATTTTCACTTTCAAAATGATTGTCAGACAGCAGTCCCAACATACCCTGCACATAGTTTTTATCCAGGGGAGGTCTGCTCCAACGAGGTGGCCGTGGATGAGGATGCGTGTTTTCCTGTGCGCTCGGAAATTCGAAGCTTTGATAGTTGAAGGATTCTTAGTAGAAATTTTCTGGGTCAAAAAGAACCAAACAATACAACAAGGATGTGAGTGCTCTGTCCCAGTTTACATTTTGACACAGAGCAGAGTACCCCAGTGGTTAAGGCACAGTTCTGGGCTCTGAAGAGATGGGTCTTGTTCCTCACTCATAAACTGCCTTGCTGAAGGATATCAAGTAAATGCTTCAACAAAATATTCACTTCCTTTATTTAAAGTAATGATACTGGCATCCTTTGCACAATAGTTTGAGATAGAGTGGTACTACATGCCATATAAATAGAAGATCTTGTCAAACTTGGCTATAGAAACACAAAGTTAGCATCTTGTGCAGGGTAACATGTGATTCACTTAAAATACATTCCTATTTTTCTTTGAAGATAAGGGCTTCATTGTTAAGCTTATTGATATTTTATGAGAAAGCCCACCAGGCTTACAGCATCAGAGGCTGTTGGTATTTTGGGGTTTATTGAGAAGGAAGGCATTATTTTCTCATTAGACAAAATATGATCAGAATACTGAGTTGTTTTGAAACTTGGCTCTTACATATGTTTTTGTTATGGTTTCATAAGCTTAAAAGCAGATGTCATACATTAATTAACACATATCTCACCTTCAGTGAAAGATAGATGAAAATTAAAAGCTCATAGACCCTCTCAGCTAGAGATGTTGGACTTGTTCTGAGGTGACTCAGTTTAACGATTTTTCCTGTTTAATTCACTGATTATCAGTCACATTTACACAAAACAACCCCACCTATGAAGTATTTGTCATGTATGTAGACCAACAAGTCCATGTTGTACCCTATCCCATCCCTACCCCACGTTAATTTGCTTGACTTTTATTGCTCTTTCTCCAAGTAAAACTCCCACTCTCTACTGGTTATTTCTCTTTTTTCACCAGACTAGTCTACAACTCCACAAAACTGCTTCATGCTATGGATGAGCCCAACTCAAACACCTCTAACACCTGAAGCACCCTGCTGTGAGCTTTTTCTACTACTTACTAATCTTCAGAGGAAAGGACTAACACGTTGCTAGTATTTTTCAGTAGGTTCCCATTTGGTTCATCCTACACTGACCTGCAGGCTCCTTTGTCTGCTTCCTTTTGTCACTGTTACAATCCTGATCTTCCTCTTGCTGCCACTAGTTTGCAGATGTTGTAGATAACCTCATCTTTTAACTTTTTTTTTTGTTCCATACAGGTCCAATTTGCTGTCTCTACACTTGTTTACCTATCTGATGTGTCTTCATGAGGGAAAATCTGGTTCAGTTCTCTGTAACAGAAGCCTGCAGGCTCTCTCCATGGCATATCATATTAAATAATTTTCCATAGCTTTTTTAGTCTCCATTTTCTCTCAGACCCAGTCTTCCAAACCAAAGTTTAATACCTGTTTATGTTTTTTATTCATCTCCATTTCGTTATCTTTTAGATTGCTTCCTTCTTTTTCCACTTATGATTTCATTCTCCTTCATCTTTTCTTTAGTCTCCTGTTTTGCTTTCTAAGCTTTTCCTTTAATTTTTCATCCTACTTTCCTTTCTTTCTCTGGTGAACCCAGATACTTTCTCTTCTGCTCTTCACTTTAACTATTTACCTTCTCTTTGGGCTCAGTGTTGGCAATCACATAAGCAGAGCCTCTGAGACCAATCGTATGTGATTCAGAGGACCTAGTAATCATTTGTGTGAACCCCATCCCTGAGGAGTGTGTATAGGCCTCAAACACGGTTTTAATCTGGCGACATGCAGGAGTGAAAATTGAGCTTGCCTTTAGTACTGTATTCCTTTTCCCTACCTCTGGTTTTATAATGCTAAACCTGAAACTGATTTTGGGCCCTTATCTTACTATAGAGAAATATATAAAACATATCCAAAATATCTCAGATTGCTTGTGTTAGAAGGCTGTGATTAGTACACTGTAAATAAACCTGGCTCATCAGAGAGCTGAAATGTGGAAAAAGAAGAAAAGATAGAAGAAAATGGTGATGGACTCCTCTTATGTAATACAGATTTGGGGCTTCTCCCAGGAGACTTATAAGCAAAAACAGAGGAGAAAAGAAACTGTCCATATAATCATTTGAATGTGTTGTATATTATCAGTGTTCAAAACCAAAGCATTTTCTTACCTGATGGTTCATGATGTTGTCTCTAGTATAAAGAAGGAAAATAGTGTTCACATCTTCTGGAGAGTTGGGCAAGCCTGTTAGCTCTCTCCCTGGGATCCCAGACCAAGGAGGAGTATCTTCAAAACACCCAAGCCTTTTGTAGCAAACTACCCTTCCTAGGGTATGCAAAGAAAAATGTTAGTGTTCTGGAGAGGCAACAGGTTAGGCTGCTGCCACTTTACAAGAAGCTGAGAGGATAGTGTTTATACCAGGGAAGCAGAAAATGCCTGGTTCAGGTTAAGATGGGACTTGTGCTCATTTTTCATTGTGGGGCTCAGCTGAGCTCTTGTGCCTTGTGCATGTAACAGGGACTCGAACCTCAAGACATTTTTTCTGCAAACATAGCGTAGAGCTCAGATTGATGAACTCAGGAGTGTGCAGGATGTGTTTGGACAAACAGTCCCTGGAAAAAGACAATAAAATCTTGATCTTTTATAGATCCAGAGAATAAACTATCTTTTGCTGCCAGGACAGCACAGTCTTTCAAATTAGCCCTCCAGAGATTACCTAAATTGTTTTTTCTTGAGCATTACTTCATGAAGGAGTAAAAATAAGCAAACGCCAGTAAAATAGATACCTCTGGTTGTTCCACAATGTACATTAAACAGCTCCTTTATTTTTTTTATCACCATAAGATTTTAGTGGAAGCAATAAAGTGGAGATTGAGAGGAAGCCTGGAGCAAAGCACAGCCTCAGGGAGTGTGTGCCTGAAGGACTAGTTTCCCAGGTTCTTATTATAGCTCTAATACAGTAATGATGCAAATATGACATGTGGGTGTTACCATTAAATGTCATCCCTACCCACTATTATAACACAATAGTTGTGAAATCTCAAATAATTTTTTTGTTATTTAAAGGACAGTGAAAACAATGAGAAACTATTGCTGCCTGTTACCTAAGATGCATGACAGGTTCATATCACATCAGACCATGACTTAGTCTATTTGTTACTGTGTATAAAACAGGGTGGCAGAGTGACATATGCTGGAAATACATTTAAAGAAGAAGATGATTTAATTGTGCAGATGCAGCTAGAGACTTCCCAAATGACCTAGTCATTTGCACAGGGGTCTTCCCTCTGATGCCAGCAAACTTTTGGATTGCCTCTTGCTGTTTCTTTCTGCTCTTTCTGTGTGTCCATTCCTGTTGAACTATTTCCTATCAGTAGAGAGGTGTTTTAGACCAGGACTGTTTTCTTATTCTCTCTCTAGCACTGTGAAAAGTGCCTAGGCTGCCATTACAAGTGTTGTTATCTACCATAAATGCTGGTGTGGGTTGGGGGTGGATAGGGAAAACTACTCTGGAACAATTTTAATATCAATTCACATATAAAAAGACCTCTCTCATTCCTATTCTGTTTGCTAACTAACTGCAAAAATCCTTAACAGAATTAAAAAGTAATAGGTTAAGTATGGGAAAGACATGACACAGTGCTCCTAACAAAGATGTATGTTAATTCTATTCCAGACCACATCCTTTTCCCAAACTATAGATATTCTGCTGTAAGCTGCATAAAACAATTTTTACTCTTTATGGAGTTTCTCAAATGTATGTCTTACCTCTGGCTGCATTGAGAAGAAAAAGGGTAATTATCCATATTGCAAACATCTAAAGCAAGTAAGAACACAAAACACAATTAAAAATACAACCTGAAATTCACCTAGAGCTTTCTTTGACCCTCTGAAAAGTCACAGTGGCCATAGGAGTACTTAAAACAGTTAATAAATTGGATCCAAAAGAATCAACACTTCCTTAAAGACAGCATGGTTTCAGGGAAATAAATACCTTTGGGATTCTTTCTGTTTGCCATGGAGATGCTGTATATGCAAGATATCCTCTATGCATCTCTTAAAGAATTGTCTTCCTGACCTTGACAAGCAAGCTTGTTTTCTCTCTAGATTTTCAATTTATGGGCAAGTAAACTAAATTCTTAAAAGATTTGCAACAATGTGTTTTTACAGAGTGAAGTTTCTTCTAGTATTTAGTAGAAAAGTTACTCACAGAACTGCTGTTCAGTGGTTGTATTTAAAAGGATCCAGGAACAAACTTAGTTTGTGTTTCTAAATCATACAGAGAGCCTTGAAAAATGGCTTTGATCGCTGCTTTCAATCATATATGCTTATCAGTCCTGATCTGCTTGATCACTTAGTCATCAGCTGATAGGTAAGCATTGGAGTCAATGGAACCAGTCATTTACTTCAAGGGAAAGCCCTTTAAGTGTAGTCTCACTACTACTATTGGTAACATCAAAGGAAAGAAGATGATTCTTAGAAAACTAATATCAGGGCCCGATCCTCTACTGAGGAAGCCTACATTCCCTTCCTGACACCCCGCTCCTCAAGTCTCCCTAATCCACTGAAGTCCATAACATGCTGTCAGGAGCAGAGAATTCATTCCTCTGAAAGTCCTGTTTCCTACTGCTCTCCTCCAGCTTCTCACTAAATACCCAGCACCTCATCATGACCCACCCTATTTCAGTTCCTTAGATATTCTTGGTGCCAATGTAACCCGTTTTACCTTGCCAAAGTTCAGAGCAAGCCCTTTGGGTCCACCTCTCAGTTGGCTGCAGCAAGACTTGCAGAAGGCCTTTGAGGAGCCAGGAAGGCAATAGGCTAGCACTGCCCTCCAAGAGCAGGCAGCCCAGGGACGCTCACCCCACCGCCGCTCCGCAGCGCTCGGCTTCCCAGCTGCATCTGTGACTTTGTTGGCTAATGTCAAGAGAGATCTCCTTGTGACGGGCACGCTTCATCTGAGATAACACGAACCAGGTCAGACCAGTTGCTGTAAGACTCCACCTGGTTAATGCAAAGTTTCAAATAGGGTGTTATTTTGTTACCCATTGGTAATTATTTTTAAGGCTAAAATGTTCTGGGAAGTGTGACGTAAACACTAAACAAACAGACTTTCAGGATCAGGAACAAGGCTCTTGCCATCAGCTGGGCTGCTTGTTTCTGTGTGACGCTGAGATGGGATTCAAGTGACTTGGCATCACAACAAAAGGCTGTAGCAGAGACTCAGTCTTTTGGATTCTACTCCAGGGCAAAATCATCCTTCCTGGAGCTGATCCCTGTGTGAAATAATTCAGTCTTAAGCAAAGTATTGAAATCGTATTTGGAAGTTAATCCTACAGTTATAAATGCCAAGACAAAAGACACAAACACAAATAAGGTGTTTTGAGATGAGCTAGAACGTATGTTCACAAGGATTAAGCTGTTACCTAAGAAAAGGCATAAAAAAGAAAGAAGGGTGAAAAATGAGAAAAAGAGTTAAGTTGCTCAGTCTGTCACCAGTTGTTTGTTCATCTTGTATTTTTCTTGTCTATAAGTTTGTTAGTGGACGAATTATCTGACTTTTCTTTGAAAAGATGACTGAAATCTTTTTTAACTCATTCCTTGGGCAGATTGTCACCATAACCATCAATACGAACTCTTCATTGTTAGACTATTTTGCAGTAATTTTAGTTTTTAGTGTTCTGTTAGTGATATATTTTCTCATAGTACTGCATTGTTGTCATACTATTATGTTAACACTTCCAATGAGGCTTTCCTGGAAATCTTTGCTCTTGTGTGGATCTCTTCTAACCTAAATGATTCTATGATTCTGTGTAGAGAAACTTATATCTCGACATTTTAATGTTAAACCCTTTAAGTGTTGGCACCTCCTAATCCAAGGATATACAGAAAGGGGAGAATCGCCTTTGGTGTAATCCTTTGTTCGAACTGATGACTTCTCTCAGATCCAGAGCACACAAATATGAACGGGGTTAAATGGATTCTCAAGAGTTCTAGGTACAAAAACAATTCCAGGCTTGTTTATTTTGTTTTCCTAGCCTCGAAAGATTAATTTCTTCAGATGCACGTTGTAGAGGCAAGTACATCTCTGTGCTCCTTAACCCTATCAGAAAATTAAGGTTAGCATGTAGCTCAGAGAATTTGTCTTTTTCATTTCTTCAGGACTAAATTAGTCAAATAAAGTGCTGAATTATTCACATTAAAATTCAAGTTAGTTACAGACTGTTAGGGTCCAAATTGGTGAGTTAACCAGTCACCAGGAAAATTCATCCAACAAAAATCCTGACCAGGTGTTTGAAAGAAACCTGCTTCCAAGTTATCCCAGGTCATTCTGGCCAATTCTGAATTCACTGATAGCTAAAAGGTTCCCCGAACTGTGCTGCTGCAGCGTAAAGTATACGCAGATCTGGTGATCGGGTCTGTGATACAGCATCACATTCAAAGGGAGCAGATGCTTGGGGGTTTTTGTATCTCTAAGAATCTGTAGACAAATTCAGAAAGACCGATTCATTTGAACTTAAGGGCCTCACAGAAAATTAGTCCTTGGAGGTCTTCAAGACCAGCCTGGACATGTTCCTATGCGACCTAATCTAGGTGAACTTGCTTCTGCAGGGTGATTGGACTAGATGATCTCTAAAGGTCTCTTCCAACCCTACCATTCTATGATTCTATGATTTACATTATCTGCTTCTGATTTAAATCTATTATTTATAATATCGGGCAAAAGCCTCACTTCATTCTATCCTCACAATTTCTTCCCACTCCAGAAGGGGAGTATACTGCAGGAACCAGTCACCCAAACTTTTAGATTAATCTAGTTGATTCAAAAAACCATTTTCATTAATTTGAATTTGTAGATTTTAGCTATTTAAAGTATTTTGGTGCATATGCTCTATTGGGGGCTCAAGAAATCAGAATTACCAATTATATCAAGAAGCCTTTTTGGAATATGGTATAGTCCTAAACTGTACCTCGCCTCTGAAGATTTCAGATCACTTCAAGATTCAGTGATGTTGACAAGTTAGAATTAGAATGACAACTTATTTAAGGGCTTTTGATTTTACAAACGATGAGACCATTGTTGTCTCATGTCTTAGGTGCAAACATGTTCTGTGCAATTCTTATAAATTCATCATTCCAGCTAGTATTGAGAATCACTTGGACCTTAACTTCTCAGTTATTTTTCAAAACACATGAAGTGATTATTTAGTGGCATTCATTCTGCCTTCCATCAGTCAGGGTGACAACACAGCTCTCCTCCAACGTTTAGGAAGAGGTTACTGGGAGACCAAGGCATCTTCGTATTTGTAACAAATTAGTCAGAGGATTTACTCCAGCAGACAAGCATGAAATGGGTTTTTTATGCTAGTTTATTAATAACAGGAAAACTCATAGCTCAGCAACATTGTTAGATGTCAGTACTTGTGTGTCAGCTTCTAGAAAACTTCTTGCTTTAACAGGGTTAACTATTTACAGTATTCTTTGGGACCTGTGATCCAGAAAGCTACAAAGGGCTGACTCGCCATCCCTTAGAAATTCTAGAGAGTTTCTCTTCCATTAACTTGTCAACACTGTCCCTGAACTGATGCAGACTTTTAGCACACCCAGCAGCCTGTATCAAATTATGCACTGTGAGAAGAATCATCTCCTCTCCATTGTCCTGACTTGTGGAACAGACAGCTTCATTTCACGCCCCCTATCACTAGCGTGGAAGAAAATGGACAAGTCATTTTGTATTTGCCCTCTCCATGGTCCTTTTCATTTTATAGACCCCATTCATATCCCCATCTCTTTTCCAGGCTGACTTCTGTTCTGTTGTATGCCAGAGGAGGTGGGAAAATGACTGCTGCTTCTGTTTGGCTGAAGCTTTTTGCCCTGCATAACCAAAACCAGTAGGGAAAATTCCCTATGTCCTGAAGTTTTGCCAATGAATGTGTGTTTTCTCGAGTGGCTAAAGGTGGAAGAAGGTTCTTTCTGCAACTCAAACACAGCTTTGTACAGTTTCTCCTAAAAGCTCCCACCTAGAATGACATCTCTGAGAGGAATTACATGATGAGGTACAGTGCATATAAAATGTTGTGATAAAAAACTAGGGCTAATAGGGATACCTCGTTGAAGTTATCGTGCAAGTTTGTTTATGGTGGTGTTTTGTTTTTCTTCTTTTTGATCTTTAATTGTAATTATACCCACTTGTGAAATCTTAATCTGGAGAGTAAACTTTCTAGGCAGTGACCTACTTGTCTACCTATCTCTGCACATTTTGAGGCATATAATTCAGCTTTGGGCAGCATATGAATTTTTATTGTAAACAGTAACTGTAGTGTAAAGGTCACCTTTCTCAACATATCAGTTGGAAGGTCTTCCCTAAGGAAGTAACAATTCTGATTAAAAGACCTTAAATACCAGCAAATATTTCCCTATTCTTTCCAGTCTGCTTGGCAGCTGAAATAGATATGAAGGGATTATTATTCTTTGTATCAGCTATTCCTTCATTATGATCCAGCTTCTAATACTCTTATTGGTGTCAATCCCAATGGAATCACTCGTAGTAAAATACACTTCTTAGCTAACAAGAGAGCACCAAATATTAAGTTTCACTTGCTTCCTGTTTAAATACCATTTAAAGTAACAGCTGCTGTGTGACTTATTTGTACCTCCTGGTACAAATGGAAGCCCTAGATTTTTTTCTTATACCTCTGGAGACGAGCCTAGATATATTGTGAGATTTGATCAGTAATGCTCCTGACTGTGTTTTGTCCCAGAAATTAAAAGAGTGAGAAAGTTTTTTTTTAAGAGCATTGGCTCTTATCTGCTCTCCTCATAGCAATATGAAATTTCAATGATGTGAGTGTGCAATTAGCCATCCCTCATTCACCGTTTACCTCTCTGTGGTTAATTATTCCACCTCCTGGCACCTCTGCAGGAAGCATTCCCCTGACCTTCATCTGGCCTTCCAATGTCTAAATCAAGAAGTCGTGTCTGGCTTGTTCTGTCCTGGTCATATCTAACGTGTCTGGGTAGGTCTGGAACATCCCGCTGCCAGGCTACAAAGTTATTTAATTCAGTGTCAGTTGGGAGCTCTTAAAGAAATGGAGGATACATACTCCGTTGACATAAGAGAGCAGAGATAAGCATCCTATTTCAGCCGCAGTACTTTTAAACTTTAATTTGGCGAAAGTCAGTAACATCAACTTCAGGTTGGAAATAATGGGGGGGAAAAATTGTGTTTGCATATAGTGCTTCATTTTGATAAAATATCAGTCTCCCTGGAAGAGTTTAAAGAATTAAAGCAGTGCTAGAGAGTTCAAGCTTTCAAGCTTGAAGACATGTATTTTATTATTTTCACATAATAATGGTGCAATTGCTAATAACCATCTGGTTAGTGATAGATTATGCTTGTCACTACAGCAGCAACTTGCAGACTGTAAGAGTCTAGGCTACATATTTGAAACAGATACAGTGAGTCGGAGTCACTGGTTAAACTCAACAGAGTTGGACCAATTTACACCAGATAAGATATGAAATATGTGCCTTAATAAACCAAATAACTTTATTCCTGCACTTATGACTTGGTTTGTGTCAAATAGAATTCCATGTGAGTTAACCTTTGTCATCTGTGCAATAGAATACTCCTAGGCTTCTGAGAACAACATTGAATTTAAAAGTACAAAATATAAAGTACAAAACAATATGAATGTGATGTAAACAATAACATCAAAATTCTCCTCTAGCAAGTGATCTGAAGGCCTGTGGACATTCACATTCAAAATGTGAATCAGTTAACTACAGTGCAAAATAATGAAAGAAACAAGTAAACCTTCAGACTTTTTTGTACCCAACTGCCATGTCTCTCCATCTCTCATCAGCCGTCTCACATGAAAGGGCTGCCTTCATGCTTTTGAAAAGTTAGAAAGTATTTTAAGAAAAGACAATTAAATACCACATAAAATGGATTTCACAGATTAATAGGGAAGCGTGGAATGAAGATCCTAATCATAGCTGCTTTCTACAGCCCTGTAGAAGGCTGTGGTAAATGAATTGTAATTGATCATGGTGAATTTTGTTGTATAGATTAAAGATTCTGTGAAGTGATGGGATAGAAGCTCTACCTGAAGATCCTTGATTTTTTTTTATTTCTGAGTTAAAGCTGGTGGTTATTAGTAAAATAGAAAACCATCCCTTATTTGAGATAATTGAGATAAACCCTTATCTAGTAGCATAGTTACTGAAACATTGTGCCCTTCAAATGGCTATATTTTATTTTTAGTCACTAGTTCTGTCTGAAATTAAAGAAGATATATTAAATAAATAACTTCAGCGTGTGCGTGGCTGAATTATTTTCTATATGCTGACAAAATAGTTTTATGTATTTATTTCTGAAAGATAAGACTAAAGATAGACATAGATTTCTATACATTCTAATCCCTCACCAGATTTCCTTTATATTTCCATCTCAATCAGGTTTTTAATATCCTGATCTCTCAGTTTCCTCAAACCATTAAATGACTATAGTTGTCAGTGCAGAATGCTCCATGTTTAAAAGTGAAAGATAAAGTCAATGGAATGATATCAATTTAGACAAGCTGTTAGCCACTTTTAAATAGAAACACCTGATAAAACAATTAAGTGGCTTTATATTGGACCTTTGATGTTATATGTGGCCTGGTTTATGTGGGTTTAGTTGTTATTTTGCAACTGCTGGTTGCATTTCCTTTAACTCCAGTCGAGGACAAGAATTTTATACCAAGGTGCTGCTATGTTTGTGGCACTATCTTTAGGTTCTTAATTATTTGTGCTGTGGCAACACATGTTTAATAAAACTGCATATTGGTTTTGCAGTATCCTCTATGCTTGCAGCTTGACCACAAGTTTGTGTTTGTCCCTGATTTGTGTCTTGGCTGGAGAAGAGGTTTTGATTTGGACCTGTGCACCTAAGGCACACAATGATCTGTAGGTTTCTTTCTCAGGAAGACGCTTGGAAGGGGCTGACAGAAAGATCAGCAGTATCTGGGTGGTTCCCAAAGTCTGCTTGGTGCCTCTCACCTGCTTTGTTACTCTGTGTACAAAGGAGATGACTTACATGGGGAATAACGTCTTGTGATAAAAGACTGTCTGTAAACAGGAAGCCTTCTTTATTTTGCTTTTGCATACTGCTGTTTCTTCATCAGTTTGTTTTTTTTAGTGTACTTTGAGAATGTTGTCAGAAATTTAGTAATTTTTGGGCCATTGTTGGAATAAAACTTGATCTTAATGAAGTGCTACTTCTGCCTTCTGTTGTTTTTGGAAGGTCTCCCAAAGCTTATTTGAGAGTTGACAGTCAATACAGGTAGACTATAAAGAAAAGTCATTTATAGCACCTTTCTGTAAGTGAAGGAATGAAAAAGCTGCAGGATGGCATACATTTATTCCACAGGCCAGCTGAATCAGCATCACACTCAATATGACTTGAGAAAAATAGAGCATCACCATTTCAATTTTAATCCTTTTGGCTTTGAAGTCACAAAACCACAGGTTTTTAATGAAAATTGTGAAGGAAACAGTCATGAGGAACAGAGAAAACTCTTAAAAGGGTTACCCCAAATGAGAGTTATGAGGCAGGATTGCAAAGCACAAAGTCATTTTAAGCCCAAGGAATGTGGGAGTTGGATGTTGCAATTGGCACAGCAGCAATATAGGAAGGCATTACCACACCAATTAGACCTAATGAGTTTAACTGGAGTGTTTCATAACATGAGTTCAACCCAGCTTCCTTTGAAGTCAGCTGAAGGTATTGCCATTGTTTTCAATAAGCAAGGGTAGAAGTCAGCATTGCAGTATTGATTTCAGGGTGTATATAGTTGTGGCTCGTACTGAAGACACATAGGAGTGTCTGAAAAAGATGTCAGCTTTCAGTAATATTTCAGTGATCTGTTACTGGAAGGTACTAAATGTTAAGTTTGAAGAACTAGAGAGTGAAAAGCTTTAGGACTGTTTTCTGTGTGGGCTTTATGCTTCTGAAAACCAGTTGGATATTTGGTGACACATCACGTATAGTTGACTGCAGTGCTCAGGCTTTGGGTTTTCAAAGAGCTGTGCCTGTTTTGGGCTTATTTAACAGGTAAATCTCATGAAAGAAATGGCTGGTTAGATGTTCTTCTAAACTGCATTTTAGCAAGTATGTGACAGAAAGATAACGTCCTCGAGTGGCAAATAAGCTCTTTTAGGCTATTGATCCTGCTCAGTCTCAGATTGGACACACCACAGATGCAGTGCACATTTCGTTCGTGTGTGCAGAGCAGGTATTTGGTTCCCTGAAGCATTGAGGCACATTAGATATGCTCTAGCACTGTGCATGTGTAAGTTCTTGTCTTCTGTCCAGGAGAGAGGATGCTGAGACTCTGATATAGATGAGCAAACCATGGTCTGATCTGAGCAATGCTGGTATCTGCCAAGGAGACAGCGCTGATTAATCTTGTCATTTGCAACATTAATGATGCACAATGTATCTAAACATTTTAAACAATCATTATCTCCTTTCTGTTTCTAACAGCCATGCTACCGATTAATGTAAAACATATAAAGATCAAAGCTAGAGTTAGTCAGTTAGTTACAAGAGCCCAGTGGTGCTTGGGCTGCACAGAGAATCAGGTGTTTACTACAGCCCTCGCCAGGCTCACCAGGACCATTGCCCACGCCAGGACAAACTAACTTCAACTTGCTTCTGAGAAGCCAGTTCTTTGGTTTCTCTGGAAGACTTCCTGCTAGCCTTGAAAATACATTTCAGAGAGCTATTTTTCACAGCCTTCATCTAGCTGCTGTCATTTCTTAAAGTAATAATTCTTTATTTGCTAGATAACATCAAACTCAGCATATAGGGTAAGCTGATACTTTTCCTTGTTTTAATTTGAAATTTATACCACCAAATGAAGGCAATAAAGAAGTTAAATGCCTTTTTAGCATAACATTATTGTTAAAATATCTTGAAGTGCATTCACTGGCATGCAATCTTGAATATAGTGGAAATGGTACATCAGGAGTTCTCCAGTTTGCCTTACAGATTTTCTCTGCTGCACGGTTTGCATATCTCACATGAATACCTTACAAACTACTGAAACTTAATAATCTACATTCTTATGCATCATGTACAGATGTGCCTTTTAACATGTTTACTGAACTCTGTGTATGAGTCTGGACCACACACGAATGAAATGTTTATTGTGTCTAATTTATAATGCCACTAAAATGAGGTCTTTCCGGTGAGAAAAAGTCTTCAGACAACTACTGAACTTGTAGACAGAGCATAAGTTAGGTAGGTGTTTTCAAGATTTACACAGTCCTTCCCTCCTTTATGTAAAGGCTGTTTACAGGGTGCTCTGGGACTCAAGGAGAAGCAATTACAGCCTTCCCAGTCTGAGAGAAGCATGTGAGGCTGCCACTCACAGTGGCCACAAAGTTATGACATGTTTGGTATTCCAGTAGAAGAAAAACTCATTTATTTCATTATTGAAACATTCCCTATGTCCTGCCCATAAAGGAAAGGTCCTAACAATGAAAAACTTCAGAGCAATAAGCTGCAGAGGAATAATGGCCTAAGTTACTGAAATGGCAGAGGCAACAAGCCCTGAGTTCTGCCTATCTGTGCTGTAGATGTCCAGATGCCTCAAACTGATGCAATTCATACCTTGAGAGAACTGATAAAGAAGGATAACTGTCTCAAGCTCTTATTATTTTGTGAACAGAATCAATGTCTCATTTTATTCAAAGGCTCCCTGAGCAGCTAAGGTGGGCTTCCAAAATTAGGTCGGTGTGTGAATACCAGCACCCCTACCCACAGTTTCAGGTGATTTGTGAGGACACTCTAATCCCTAATTATATATGATGATTCATCCAGCTGATCAGCCTCAGGAATGAATGCTTGCTGGTTCTCAGGCTGGGGTCTGTGCTCTGGCAATGTTCTCATTATATATGGGATGAGACCTGACATGTACTACCCCTCTTTCACATTCCAGTCAGCTGGGAAGAGAGTTGTGTGCCACCCCTGACTGCCCCAGTCTAAACCTCAAGAAAAATCAACAGCTGCCCTTATGTTTCTGACCAGCACCACTAGTTCATCATTGCTTTAAAACAGTATAGCCTCTGAAAAACGTTGGCTCATTCGTTAATCCCATGAGACTGATATATGGAGGCATTGTATCAAATTGAAAAAAAATCACTAGGAATATCACTTTTTCTGTTGCATTTTAGCTTGCATAATAGATCAATAGATGACTTGAAAATGCTCTTGCTTTAACCTAGTGCAAACTTAGCCTCCTAATTTCTTATGTTCAGCTAAGAGGGCATTTGATGGTTGAAAAATGATACTTTTGCCAAATGATATTTTGGGGAAGGATAAATTAAATGTATAAGATGGTAACACTGGGAATATGCTCTACTTTTATTACTAGTTTGGGTTACTGCTATTCCTAGGAAGCTTCTCTTGAAGTAGGAGTACAGAATGCCAGGCCTTGCACAAGTACCCTGCAGGTCAAGGTACCTGCAGCTAATCTTCCTAAACTAGTGGGAGAGTGATGAAGCCATCCATTCTCACCTCTGGAGTTTGTGTTAAAGCTTTACACATGAGATACTGTGGCACTCCAGAGGATTCAGAACCAGGAAGATGCTGGGTATGCCATGCAGGTATCAATTTATTAATACTGCATTCTCAGATTAGCTACCTAAAGGGAAAATACTTTAAAATGGCTGCTCAAAAATAATTTGCAAGTAGTTTTTATTATCAGATACTAATTTCAAAACAGTATCTAAGGGCCAGAAGTACTGAAACACTTAATGAGGGTTGAGAAATTATAATAAAATCTAACAGGCATGTATTAATCAGAACAAGACACTCTTGTGAATTGAACTTAATGGTGTGGATCTTGAAATGTGCTTGGAGTTGCCAATGGAGTTAATAGGTATGATTACAGTTGTAGAAACACTTCCACAATGTAAGCATTTTAATACCGAGGACAGGATCAACAGCCACCTCTACTTATTTTATGCAGAAGGGAAAAGCTCAGAGAGGGTAATGAAATTAAAGGCAATTTTGCGTGTGCCTTTTAACTCCATTTTATAGTGTCGTTTCCATTATCCTTATTGCCGGTTACTGGCACCACAGCAGCACCTACAGGCGAGTGCTGCACTGACAGGAAAGATCATCCTGACCAGCTGAAATAGAGCCGGGATGGAGGAAGCAGAGAACGAGAGTGATGAAACCAGTGAAGTACGGGAGAGTTGACAGCAGTCAGCCTCTTAGCTGTCAGCAGTTAATGGAATTCTCTAGGTAAAACTATGTTCCAGCATATCTTAGAAGGATTTAAAGGAATCAGAGATGACAACTGGT
Source organism: Urocolius indicus (assembly GCA_013401255.1). Taxonomy (NCBI): domain Eukaryota; kingdom Metazoa; phylum Chordata; class Aves; order Coliiformes; family Coliidae; genus Urocolius; species Urocolius indicus. The sequence goes on from WBNH01007270.1 coordinate 294,649, forward strand.
CTGGTATTTTTGTCTCTTCTTATTTACTGTTTCATGACATTTCTTCTGTGGGATTTGTTCTGGTTTTTACCCGTGTTCTCACATGTGAAAAGTTACAGCTGGTTGAATTTTCTGAGAATTGGAATTAAGACTTAAATTAGATGAGCTACACTTTCCTCCTCTTTGTGACTGAATAATAAAACTATGTTTCCTTATTTCCTTAAAGAAATTACAGCAAGAAACTGTGTGCCAAATTCTTTCCATTCCTCTCTCTAAAAAAAGAGAAAGAATATCTGTCAAAAGTACCTTTCTCCTAGGGCAGTGGATCCTGTTTGAAAACAAAACGGCGCTCTTCAATGGAGTTCACATTCTACTAAAGCACCATACTTGAAACAAAAGAAAAGCTGGGAGTGCTGACAAGTGGACAGCAATACTTGTATGCAGCTATAGATTCATCAATGACTGTTGCATCTTGATATTAGACTTTAGGATGTAAGTATGTATCAGTACATTTGAGGTCTTTGAATGTACTCAAATGTACTTTAAGGTGGCATACGCTAGTGCCTTTCATCAGGTAGAGAACTATAGGTTATTTGAATTCTCAATAGGTGTGAAAAGTTCTATTTATGTGTACTCAGTTCAACAGGAGTAAATCAGACCCAGAGTAATGTGATCTTCAAATATATCTGATTTCTTAGTTCATATTTGCTTGAGTATTTTCTGAGAAGCACTCATGAACCATTTTGTTTAAATAATTCTATTGAAGGTATAGCTGGAGACAGCTATGTTAAAAAGATTTGCACTATTCTGTTGGTTGAGATATTTTCCCTGGAAACTTGAGAAGGATTCTTCTCACTGCAGTCTTTCATTAATTATTATTTGTGAAATTTTGTTTGATACAATTAATAATATTGCATACTGGTTGGATGAGTGTTTTCACTGGTTATGGCATAGCTGCAGCTATGTGCCAGAGCTATGCTTTAGATTTCTGAGTATGACAAAGATGGATAAGAGCTGGTATTCATAAATATCCTCCAGTGAGAGGTTGCAAGGTTTTTTGTGTCATTGATTTTTCTTTCAGCTGGTAACTTATCAGGAAGTACATTACTGTAACTCTTTCTTGACCTAGTTTCATAACTTTGTTATCCTCTTCCAGCTGCCCCAGTCACTGCTGACCCAGTAACTCCACCCTTGATTCGTTTGTTCACCTCTCCTGTAGTGCATGTCCTCTTACTGAGCTACTTCTAGTCCTAGAACCTGAGCTCAATACCTGCTCTCATCACCTTTCACCTTCCTACATGTCACCTGCAGAAGATTGCTCTGCTTCAGTTCATGTGTAAGTATCACCACAATGCACTCAGCTCTTCTCAGGCTAACTCTGTAGCCTTACTACAGGAGCATCATAGAATGGTAGGGGTTGGAAGGGACCTTTAGAGATCATCTAATCCAACCCCCCTGCTAAAGCAGGTCCACGTAGGTCACATCACTCAGGAATGGGTCCAGGCAGGTTTTGAAAACCTCCAGAGAAGGAGTCTCCACACCCTCCCTGGGTATCCTGGGCCAGGGCTCCATCACCCTCACATAACATAAGCTTTTCCTTATGTTTAAATTGGACATTTTGTGTTCCAGCTTCTTTCCATTACCCCTTGTCCTGTCACTAGATACAGCAGGAAAAAGTGATGTACCAACCTCCTGACACCCACTCTTTAGATATTTGTAAACACTAATGAGATTCCGCCCTCAGTCTCCTCTTCTCCACGCTAAACAGCCCCAGTTCCCAGAGCCTTTCCTCATAAGGAAGATGCTCCAGTCCCCTGATCATCTTGGTGGCCCTGTGCTGGACTCTCTCCAGCAGTTCCCTGCCCCCCTTGAGCTGGGCAGCCCAGAATTGGACACAGGACTCCAGATGAGGCCTCACCAGGGCAGAGCATCATTTTTGTCCTCCCTTCATTATGCCATTGTGCTTCCAGCTTGTGACTGAAATGAGATCCTGTAGCTCTTCTGTGATGCCACGGAACCTGTCTGTGCTGTGAGGCACCAGTTCACTTCCAGATGCCATACATAAGTATGAATGCTCTACATTTATGTGTTGATTATATCTGTGTCTATCTATTTGGAAGTCAGATTGTGTTCTAGTTGACCATTTTAGCTGCCCTTATGTATGTGGGGTGGCATCCAGGGACCTGCTTTAACATCTCTGAATGTCAATGGGAAATGCAGCAAGGTGGTATTGGAACTGAGCAACCATCAGAGGGGTAAATTTAAGCCTTTTTGGTGATCATCTAGATTTTCAAGATTTTACACTTCTGAACTTGATGGTGATGCTCTCTAGTGGACAAGTTTGAAAAACCTCAGCCTGAGCATCTGAAAAGTGCCTAGAAAAGCTCTGGTGCTGAGGCTACAGCTAGGTTAAGGCAAACAAAGAGAAAAAGAAAAGATCTCTAAAGTAAGTGAGTAAATTAAGAAAACTCAGAATGAAAGAAACTTTTTGAAGGAGCCAAAAGAAGATTGGAAAAGAGACTGGAAAAAAAGAGTAGAATCCCTTTATGTTTTGATCTCCTTCTGGTGCTTTTAGCTTGTTAGGGAAGCATTAAGGTACATCATACGTGTTTGGTTATGGATGTACAGACATGAATATGAGACAAGGCTGAGTTGTATTTCTTTTGGGGAAGTTAATTTCTGAAAAAAATCTCCCCACTTTTTGATATTTGCTAGCACACTCAGCTTAGTGGCTTCTTATAGGTAAAGTATTTCTAGTTAAAGGAAAAAGCACTGCAAATTTTCTTTAACGTGTATCACAGCTCCTGCTGTTAATCCCAGGCCATTGTCTCATGAGCCACAAGTTCATATCACCACCTAGTGCAATTTGTATCTCAGTGCAAGAGCATAAAGACTCGGTGGGATGTCTTTATTATTGATGAATTCCTCTGAATAATTAATCTGGCTAATGTATTTATTCACTATGGTAATAACTCTATAGTAATAGAAGAAACAGAACTAGAATATGATTGTTCTTCACATTCTAAGCCCTCTGTAAATAATACACCATCTTCCATCCTTTATCTGCCTTTTTCCTCACATGTATACAGTAATTTCAAGAGAATAATCACTCCCCTAGCACAATAATACCCAGCTACACTCCTGCTGAATTATGGAGCTGTGGGTTTGTATGGATGAACAGTGGTTGGTTTGTACAAGCATCCTGTGAATATTTGAAGTGTGCTTTGGAAAAGAAGAGTAGATTGTCTTGATCTCATGTGCTGTGGTATGCAGAAGCACGGTAAATCTCAGAGTTCGTAAGAATTAGCAGTTAGATCTTAACAAAGAACAGTATGGATTAAACAGCTCATGTTGCTAATTCTTAGTGTATAGCTATTATTTTGGTGCTAATAGACTGCTTCAGTCTATTTTTCTTATAGATGTGCCCAATAGATGTCATCAAATGATATATGGATTATTTAAATCAAACTCCTGAAGGTCGATCCTTAGTATAGCTATTCAATAATGAATGTACACTGGAGCACTGTCCATTTACAAAGGGCCTAGGTGTTTTTTTGGTATCAGTACCTTCGTTTTTGGTCAATTAATAAACCATTTCAGAGTCACAAATGCATATAATTGTTTTTGTAAAGAAATTACCTGAGTTCACGGTTTTTATTATTATGCTTAATTCCCCAGTCCTATTTTAATGGTGTGTCAATAAGGAATAAAAATATGCATAGCTAACTTAGTGTGCAGCACAACTTTCTCTAATGCCAACTCTATTTGCTTTTGCTCAAGAATAAGAAAATGTGTGCTGGTTTCACAGAAAGAAACAAAACAAATATATTAATAACAGTACTGTTTATGGGTTAGCTAGACTCTGGAAGAACTAAACACATATTAGTTCAATAAGCAAGCGTTCTTTTCCAAGCCTCTTCTGTTTCTATATCCCCATCACTTTAAAGAGTCAGACTTAAAATACAGGAAGGCTCAAACTCCCCATAAAGCCACAAATAACTGAAAAGTTTTGGTAAGTTGGAATTCCAATGAGATGTAAGCAAAGAAGTTTTAGCTACATGAAAAGCTCAGTGTTTAAAGCTCAGAGTACAAACATACAGAGGGTCAAATTTGTGGCTGATGGATAATTTCTTGGACTTTAGTGAGATGGAAAAATGTTTAAATGTGAGCAGAATGAAAATCAGTTTACCAGTTATAGGCTGTGGTATTGTTAAGTATGTAACTATAAGCTTATACATTCCCTTTTTTTTGGCAGAGAAAACTCTTCTAAGAGAAATATCAAACACTGTGTTACAGTTTGTCCATCGTACCAGTAATGGCTCTTTCTATACTGTGGTATCAGTGGTTTTAAGTTTGCTATCTTGCTTAGGGGGTGAGCAGGTGTGGTTATAGATTTACCTCAGGAGCTGTGGAGAAGTGCAGGATTATGACTGATGGTGTTACAGCTCCCAGTGAATTTCTCTAAGATTCTGGGCAGTGCTCCCAAATGCACATTTCAAATGGACCCCTCTGGTAGATTCATATTACAGCTATTTACAATGATATAGAATGGGTAGAGAGCTTCAGTGTGTTGCTTCTGGTTTATGTTTGAAAAGTGCCAATACACTCCTTCCACTGAATTCCTTAATCAGGAAGGAAGAAGGTAAGCACCTGCTAGGGATAAGGTTTTTAAAGATGATCATCTGGATCATTCACACCTGAAAATCCTTAATGAAAACACCCTTGTCTTAGGCATTTTGTATACACTCACCAGCTTTTGAAAGGAATTTTGGAGTGCTGGGGAAATTGCAGAAGCAAGAAAGCTGTGAATAGCTGATGGGTATTTGAAAGGACTTGTAGCCTGATAATCTGATGTGAGCTCTGGGCGAAATAGTAGGAAGGGCAAAGCATTATCAATAATTACATGATAGGAATATAATTAATGTTAGGCAGCATGATTTTAGAGAAAATAGGCCTGATTTAACTGTTCAAGTGAAGCAATGGTTTAAATCTGAAACTGTTTGGGAAAAAATAGGTCCCTGAGGTATAACCATCCAGTGAGGCTGTTTACAGTTGTGTCTCCTAAAGAAGTGTTTCCAAACCAAACTGGTGCTAAAACTTTATGCAGAGCCTGTTCTTAAATATAAAATCATCATTGATAAAACATGGAGATGACACAGCAGTTGACAGCATAATACATAATGGTGCCCAGATCAAGAGGGACAGGGAACTTCTAGAAAGAGTTGAGCGCAGGGCCAACAAAAAGATCAGGGGGTTGGAGAAGCTTATAAAGACCGTTCAGCCTGGAAGAGACTGTGTGGGGACCTCATCAGTACTTACAAGTAACTGAAAGGTACATGTCAAGGGGATGAGGCAACACTTTTTTTCTGTAGTGACAAGACAAGGGGTAATGGACAAAAGCTAGAATACAAAAAGTTCCAGTTAAACTTAAGGAAAAACTTCTTTACTGTAGGGGTGAGGAAGCCCTGGCACAGGCTGCCCAGGGAGGGTATAGAGGCTCCTTCTCTGGAGGTTTTCAAAGCCCACCTGGATGCATTCCTGTGTGACCTGATCTAGGTGGTTATGCTTGAGCAGGAGGGTTGGCTCTTTAAAGGTGCCTACCAACCCTTAACATTCTCCGATTCTGTGGGTCTATGCTGAGGTTTCACAGAGTAACACAGTCTGGTAGGCAGAGCAAACCCATGCAATTTGCTACTGTTTGAATAAATTCACATGCAGAGTCCTCCTTCTGAAAAAACAACCCAAACCAGTTTAAATATGGAGGGGAGGACAGAATCATTGAAAACAGCAACTTTTAAAAGTGTTTATAAATCACGTTGTACAACTGAGTCAACACAGACTCAGTGATGTGTGAGGTAAAATAGATTAACAGGAATTTGCAAATCTATCCAGGGAGGCAGCGTGTAGGAGTAGAAAGGTAAGTTTATGATTATATAAGTCACAACTAGTATGCTGCTTACAAGTCAGGTGTCAATGTTTCTAACAGTGTAAGAAATTGGAGAAGGTGTAAGAATAAAGCCACAAAGATGTATTTGAGTCATGGGAAAATGCCTTACTCTGAAGGACAGAAAGAATACAGCCTGTTAAACTTCTCAAAGAAGGGCCTGAAAGTGATTTGGTTGTAGCACAGAAGTACTAGTACAAGGAGAATATAGCATGTCTTTAAAAAGCTTTTTAATTTCAGAGAAGAAAGCTTAAGAAAAAAACAAAGACTAGAAGCTACAGCCAACCCATTCCAACTATCAACCAGGCAAAGATTAGCATGCCAGTCAGCAGAATGGGTCTGATGCATCTGCCTCCTTGAAATCTTCAAAGGGAAGCTCTACTCCTTTCCAAAAGATGGGCTTTTGCCTGGCTAGATTATTGGTTTCAGCCTCACAGTATGATGTCTCTTCCTTGCAAGCAAAATAGTGCAGTATATTCCCACACTGCATGATAATTTTTCTATTTTTGAACAGAAGTACTATGTTCAGAGATAGAGTCAACTGAAGTGTTTTAATGTCAATGTGTCTGACGTAATTATGTGTAAAACTGATGGAAATGTAGGCATACAGCAGCAGCAAAAAAGTATTTTCTGATTACAATTGTAAAATGAAACTTGTCATACGAGAGGGAATATGTTTTTATGAATATGAAAAAGCCACTAGATGGCACTGAAATATCCCTTTACAAATCCTCTCACTTGGACAGATAATCTCATTACCCATAGTTTTAAATCAAGATGAGAAGGACATTATGAACCATAGTGTGAAGAATCCAAGAGACACAAAATTCTGATATCAGACAGGATGAACTTTCTTTTTCTTTAACACAATATACCTTTCACTGCTTAGTTTTTGACTGAGTTGTCTTTATGCACTTAAATATTTGGAGACTTTGTTTAAGAGAGCTTAACCAGTACCAAATTATATTAAATGCTCCTTAGGATATGGAATTGAACACCATTCCAATCCATAGTTTGACTGCTGGCTAGGCCTTGTTCTCTTCCTTCCAGAGTAAATTTAGCTAAATAAATGACAGCAATTCTCTGTTGTAAAATTAAATAGAGGCTATGGGCCTCTATGGTTCTTTCCGAACAGGTAGATGGGGTCTTCAAATACTTTAGACATTAAGTTGGAAGAGAGGAATCAGCTCCTACTTCACATTTACAAAGAAATTTTTAAGCTCCTCAGTTGTTCATGTTGACAGACTTGTGCTGATGGAGGTGATCATAGGAGTGGTGAAAGCTGATAATATCAGGGAATTACTGTATGGGTTTTGGCTGAAGAAATGCAGAGAGCCAATGTTTTAAAGATGAGCAAATGATGTCATGTTATACTTTCACTAAGTGAAATACAAGCTTTCACCTGATGACAATCCCACGCTGAGAAGTCTTCAAATCCTACTTGTATCAGGAGAGTAACTGGACAGGAGTGTGAATGTATGGATTGGCCTTGAGTTTGGCCCTTTAAAGAATCACAGCTACTGTGTCCCCTGCTTGGAACTCAGAGTCTGTGTTTTTGACCTTTTGGGCTTTAGGTGGTTGACTGGTGATTCAGGTGAGAACTGTCCTTCTGCAGATAAAAGTATAACTAAATACAATTGGTTTTCGGCCCATAGTATAGATGCTTTGCTACATTAAGGGCTGTTAACAGCAGTCTGGTATCTAGAATATTAAAAAAAGAACCTCAAAACTTAATAAATCAAACCCCCAAAATTCACCAAATGAACAAGCAATTAATTACAAAAGTCATTGGGATAAGGGGCTGACAAATCCTAGCAGACACAATGAGAATGATGGGAATTTGGAAGGCTGGGCTGTCACTAGAATGTATAGACAGTGTGTGTCAGCTGCAATCAATAAAATTGGCAGAACTACTACTTACTTAAATATCCTATTGACAAGAAAGATACAGGTCATTAGACAGTGACTCTTATCCTTTACCAAGTTAACAAGTTGTTGTATCCCATTTCAGGGCTGGAACTATTTTATTAGTCCTCCTTACTCAGTATCTGTTTATTGCATTACCATCCTTGGAAATGGGTTTGCAGTATATCTACTAAACTTGTTATCTATTACTTGGATACCACCTGGAAGTGTTTTCTCTTACTAAAAGCTTCATGGCAGGTCCCTGTTTATTACTTCAGCTCAGTCAGTGACAAAATCTTTAGTCACGTTACAAGTTGCTATCAATTGAAGACAATTGTGGTAAGCCAGTTGGCTCACTCAACTTCTGAGCTAACGTACTGAATTAGTAGAAGTTTAAAAAATATAGAGGGATACTTGTTTCATCCAAATTTCTAGAGCAGAAAACACCCAAACAGGTACACATAGAGAGAAAAACACTTAGAGCTCTTCAAAATGTGAATGTATTTAACCCCCGGTGTACAGTAAGATCTAACACTGTCCATTTGCTTGAAGCTGCAGGAGAAATATGAATGGCAAGTCCGAAAGCAAGGCTCTATATCCTATCAAAGGAAGAGGAGGATCTGCTATCACTGAGTAGTGGTGCTGGTCAGGTATGGCATCCTTAATCATGGAGGCAGTGTTGACACATGCCCTCTCTTTTTGATCTTTCCTTTGCCATTCTTGTAGGATCTGTGCTCTCGGGTTCCTCACTACACATCTGTGGCAGGGCTTAGCCTTGCAGGTACTTTTCTTCATCCATTTTTTAATTGTACATGTAATTCAGTCAAGAGTTTTAAAAACCAATATTTCTTTTCCTTGGGGTCTGATTTTTTCTAGATTAGTCACTACCAAACTGTCAAGCTCTTGTAGGCAACCAATAAACAGCCCTGCAGCTGCAGCCTGTCAGGTGCCTCTGACCAACGCCCTAAGCTGGGTCAGCTGAACAGGGGCAAGTGACCTCAATTGATATTCAATTGATATTTTGCCCCCGTGTCATGCATGTGAAGTTTTTCCTCACGGACTCAGTGTGTCATTCAGCTACAGGTACCTTTTTTGAGCATGTCTTATTATTTATGTCTGGCTCTTCTTCATTTTATAACATTAATTTGGCACTATCACCAATTCAATCGTATTTGTGTCAACCAATTAGAGGTAATTTGTGTGGGTACTGTTGCATTAGCTAACAGTAATTTTATTCAGTAGTTAGATATCACTGTGGTTTTCTTGGCAGTCTTTGAATTGTCTGTTAAATAGCATGAAAATGTGGTAGCTTAACTCCTTTTTATAAGAAACAAAAGAATTGTGTTTTGATTCCTTTTTTTGTTGTTGCTTTGTTTTCTCGTCCCATTTGTAGCTGTTTCTTGCTTCAAGAGTAGGTACCTATCTGGGTAAATAATATTAGGTCATGGGGGAGCTTTACGCACAATTAAGCCATGTCTTCATTGTGGTTTGTGTTTTCTCTGCTGGCTTGGTGGGTAGTGAAGTTCTTGAGCCTTTTGCTCCTCGGCATGGCCTCTGACCATAACTTTGGCTTAGGTCTTCTCGTTTGTTTGGCTCCTGCCCCTGGGTTGTCCTTGCTCTGTCTCCAGACTCATTAAGGCAGATTTGTAAACCCATAGTTCTGTAGATTCAGGGTTTAATAGATTTTCCTTTTTAGGTCTCTGGGGTCAGACTTTACTCTGGATGGTAAACTCTTCTTCAAAGTTCAATGACTTTTTCCCAAGCCTTCTTGGCTTAATTATTTTCCTGTCAGATTTTTTTTTTCCCAAATGTATTTTGGATACTCCTTTCCAATAACTTGTTTGCATTAGGCTGCTACTGGGCAGTGTCTTTTCCAAAGCACAGCTTGGACCTATGACTTGATTAAAAAAATCTGTCTGCTTAGTTGTGTCTTAGTCATGTGGTCAAGTTAGAGGAGAGATGCTGTGGTGTTATTGTGTAAGCCTGAGGTAAGCCTGCAGTTTATCAAGTCTTTTGTGAAGGGTGTAGGACTTCATGCTTGTTAAATCTCAAACCTTAATAGGTATTTCTTGATCTTTCTTCAAAAAAGAGGGAGTTTTTATCTGTTGATTCTCAAAAGCAACTGCTCCCAAGTCCAATAAGGAAGCATGTGGCTAGTTTTCCCTAGGCCTTGATTGTTTTCTCTGGAACAGCAACTGTAATCGTGGGCTCTCCTCTTTCTCACCAACTTCTTCAGTTACTTTTATAGCTCTAAATTTTTATGGCTATAAAAAAGAGGTAATGACTTCATCTGGCCTCAGAAGGTTCTCTTAGTCTCTGATACTTAAAGTGTATAAAATATAAACTATCCTTTTAAAAAATATTCTTGTTAACGCAATCTGTGAAAAAAATTCTTGATTCATAAAAACTTCTCCATTTTCACGGCAATTTGTCAATGTTCTTTTCTTTAACATATTTATGAAACATGACAAAAGACTTGATCCTTTTGCAGTCATTCCTTAAAAGATGATTCATCCCAGGTTTAGATTTTAAAAGAAAAATCCACAAAAGATAAACTGTGGCTTAGTTTTTAGTTTGAGTCTTCCAAGTAGAAATATGACATTTGTCCCAAATTGTTCATAAGACAATAGTGAAAAAATACACCTGGAAAAATTAGTATGTTTTACATTCACCATGCAACAGCTGGTTTAGTCTGGCACTACATTTTTTTCAGGGCTGTTGAGGGATTTGTTTAGCCCAATAGGATTTGTATTGATTTCTGTTGCACTTTTTTTTTGTAAGCTTTAGACTTGTTTTGTTGTGTTATTGATTCTGAGAGCTTTAGCCTTTGGAGTTATTACAAATTTTGCTCTATTTCTGCTGTAATTCTACTACAATAATCAAGGACTTAGACTTACACAGCTATTAAAAACAAAACACCCTCCAACAAAAAAACAGACACCCTACCTCAAAAAGTTCCAACTATTTTTCTGGAATCTGAAGCATATCTGAAAAGGGATTACCATATTTCTTTTCCCCAGTGTTATTTCAGGTGACTTAAGGACATATATTTATATTATTAATTGAACAGGCATGTAAATATGACATCATTGCAAAATATGCAAGGACTCTTGTCAATAAATGCAACTACAAGTGAATAAACCTGAAATTTAAAAAACTTTTCCTGGGTGATTAACCAATACCTTTAACATATGCAAGCACCCTTAAGTGAATAAAATGATCAGAATAAGTTCAGCTGCCCTAGGAAATCCCAAATTAATATGTTTCCAGCAACTAAACCCAGAAACGGCACTGCTTTAGCTGTCTGTAGACTTTCTGATGTGTAACAGTATCATTTTACAATATGCCCTAGATTTGATCAAAACCCACAAACGGTACTTGCCTAACTTTAAGTCAGGTGGTCCTGTAGAAGTCATAGGGGCTAAGATGTTTCAAATTAAGCACACTGAAAGAGGACCTCTCTTAGGGAAGAGACCCAAAAAACCTTTAAAGACTGTCAGCTCCAACAGCACTGATTATTAAGAATAATTCCAAACTCTTGGAATTATCCCAGTTAACCCAGTGGATCAGAATACCCTCTGATACTAGCAATGGGTATCAAACCTTGCCAGGCTTCAAACTACAGCTGTGTCCTGAGAGGAAAGCTTTCTCCATCAGAGACAGAATTTGATCAGCTTCCAAAAGGGATTTATTCCTCCCTTCTTAATAAAACATCTTTTGCAGTTTTATTGTGACAGACACCCTCTGTAGCTTGGAGAGCTCTAGGGGTAGAAGAACTAGTGAAAAGCAATTATCTACCCCATCCCCTAGGCAAGAAGAAGATGGGAAATTATTTGCACACACAGTTGGACGTGATGAGATGTTGACCACAGAGTGGACTGAGGCTGAGCAGAGTGAATGCTTGCACATGGTCCTCTTGTAAGCATCTGAATCATCAAGTCATTTCCTGCTGTGGGGCTGGGAACTACTGCAGCAGTTATGTGTCCTGAATGAAGAGGGTTCCTCATTCAATGGAAATTGTTCACCAGTTCTCTAGAAATGGGACTTAGAACACCATTTTATTTTTGCTGTCAAGTGCATTCAGTATTTTGGGAGTCATAGGAGAGTAAGAGAAGAAGAATTCTTTTGTAATCATAAGACAAATGCTAAGTAATGGATGGGTTTGCCACCAATGGAGGCATCTGCTGCTCGGTAGATTGGGAAACTTTTCTGGACTATCCTGCAACATTGCTAGAGTTGAGCTGTTTCAGGGTGCTTGCTACTGAATTGCATTGTCAAGGTGTAAACTAAATACCCATAGCTTCTGTGAAGTATTTCTTGATGGTTATACCAGTCTTCCCCTCAAATAGGAGAGCATTCTAAAAAAATAGTACAGAACAGAGACAGTAGCACAGGAACTCAGCTTTATGTGCAGAGGACTATATATTGTCCATCCATTTGCAACAAAGAGGAAAAACTAAAGATAGATAGCTGTTGAACTGGAGGATAAAATGCTAAAACCCCACCTTTTTTGAATTTAAAACATTTTATTTTAATGAAAAGTACAGGCAGATAAAAAACGAGATTTAATAAAACAAATAAAAATAGAACCAAACCTGATATAGACTAAAACAGTTCTAAATTTCTCAAAGACTAGCTTCTGACGCTCCACATCACAAGTAACGGATTATTCACTTGTCTGAAGACTTTTTTTGTGATAGATTCTGGAAAAGAGAAATAATTGAATTAGATAAAATGTACTCTCATGGGTTCAGAGTGTTCTTTACAGAGGAGTTTTCTAAAATGTTGAGCTGGGGTTGTTTTTGTTTTGTTCGATAAAGTACCTTACTTTCCTCCAACAGAAACTTGAAACTGATCATAAAAGTGAATAATACATATTTCCCATGTCTGTTCTTCTGCTACCAATAGTAGTGGCAGCTGCATCTTCAAACGGCTCAATCAGGGCTCTGATATGAACCCTCAATTCTAAAAATGGGACTTCAAAATATTTTTCTCTTGGTATTGTTAAACCAACTGACAATCAAGAAATTTGAAGTTAGGATTGACATTTAGAGAAAAACACACATTAACAATGTTTTGTGAGGAATTTTAGTGGACAAAATAAAATATTACATGAAAGGATGCTATTATGGTCCTACTTCTCCATATTCCCATCTTTCATGTAACTGACAGCTGGAGATAAAGATTAATTTAGTTCCTAAATGCACAATGTTTTGCAGCTTTCAAGAAAGTAATGATTAATATTAGTACCCTAAGTAGCTTTTCTTGGCTAAAATTGTATCTAAGTTCTTTTTTGTGCTTCCCTTTTATGTGAGAAATTATATCCCTGGACATTTGGAAATAATAGACTAAAACAAATTAGAGTTGGTGTGCACCTGCAATGCAAGGATGTTTGGCTGTACACAGTGTAAAAAAGCCCAACCCTGCTTATCTAAAACCCCTGCTAATCATCTTAAATTACACTTAAAATGCATACTGAAAATGGCATACCGACTGCAGAACTTCTATTTCTGCTCGCAGAGTCTCACAGATGCTTTCCCAACCATCATCTTTGCAGTTTTCCAATTCGTTCTTAAGCCTGCGTCCAAAAACAAATACATTTTTTTGCATCAGAGAACTGTTGCTTGGGCAACTATATCTTTTCAGCTTTGGTTCCAATTGTCAGTTTGACTAAAGTGAGAAAAGTCTTGTTGGTGTATGTGCCTGATCAGGATTTGAGTTTGGTAGCGTTGTCATTGGGAGTCCAAGACGTTGCTCTCTTGCAGTGTCTCTGGCTTTCACTCAACACTGGCAGTTGTGATGGCAATGTGAGGAATTGCAGAAAATGGTGTTCTGGGTTTTTTGCAAAGTGCATCTTGACTAAGTATTTTGTTAGATAAATTTCTGATCCACGTTGTTTTCATAAACTATAAAAGATTTATGGCCTTGTTAGTCATAATTTTCCTTATTTAAACATGTGAATTTGAATGCTGATACTTAGGGAGTGCCATATGTTCCTGTTCTTGTTTTTCCTGGATACCTACTGTAGCCACTGGTGGAGACAGAATGTGGTGTTAGATGGGTCTTCTGCATTACCCTGTGCAAGCATTGCTCCATACCTCTTCACAGGCTGCTTTGCCATTACTGCTGTTTTCTCCTCGCTGCTTCTATTGTTCTTCAAGACTTACTGTTCTGTAATGGCCTCACCCCCAGGAACTCACCAAGTTTTCTGCACAGAGGACTAATTTTAGTGGTTTATTTTATTATAGCATTTTTTTTTTTGCATTCAGAAGAGTATTGAGTCCTGCTAAAAGGACACACCTAAACTTTGCACATCATTGACTGTAGAGGTTTAAATTGATACTTGGTAGGCCAAGAGAAATCTCTGTCAGAGCTTGATGAATACAAGGTGATGAGGTTACACTGGGTCTTTCTGTGGTTGTCATAAGAAAAGCATGAGAAAGATGAAGTTGTTTGCCCTTAATACAGTTTCAGCAAACAATGTGAATATTGTGGGACATACAGACAAACTGAAAAAAAAGGGGGCAAAGTATATATTCTGCTTCTCATTAAATAGCTAAACTGATGCATCAAAGCAGGACCCTGTTCATACTCTAGTTGACAGAGCAGATGGCAACCACTTTTTCTTTTATATGTTAGGATGAAATAATTTATTCTCCACTGTATTATATAGATAATGCAGCTCTTTAGCTTTCCTACTGCAGCTAAAGCTTGTTTTCTACAGAAGAAAATGGTTTTATTAACAGTAAAAGGTATAGCTTCGCATGAGAGGAATAGGTTAGTCACCATGGGGTATTAGAATAATAGCATAACACTGGACCATAAGTTAGTTTTGCTGTTCCAGGGGAAAATGTATCTTGCCATAAATATAGAAATAGTTTGAGCTCTATGTGTTTGGATTACAAAGGAATAAATGCCTCTTCTTTCAGAAGTATTTCTCCTGCATTCCTAATACATGCAAGTGTTGGAACAAAAGGAAATTCTGAACTACACTTGAAGTTGCATATTTGCTGTCCTGTAGTACAGCTTAAAGACCATTTTCATTGGGAGAAGTTCATTTCAAGGTCTAAGATCAGCTCCTGATCTTGGTTAAATTGGTGTAACTTCACTGCTTTGCCTCTTTCTTTTTTTTTGTTCTCTGTTGGCACAAGATTAGAACTCTAATTTGTTTAAGACAAACAAAACCCCTCCTTTGCCCAATTTACTTTAGGAAAAGACATAGCCTGTTAATCTCAGAGAGAATGCTCCCTCATTGTCTTCCACATTGTAAAATTGATGCATAGTCTATTTGCTATTTGTCAGCTAGGAATGATACCAGTCCATGTTAGGTGTACATTATGGATAGAACAACCAGAAGATAAGCAGTAGGAGTTGCTTATCTGTGTCTTGGGATTGTGAATTAATTACTATTGATGATATACTCTGAAATTGTAACATATTTAGTATGGATTTAAAAATTTTCCTGCAAATATTTTATGAAACTTTTAAACATGGTGACAGCACAACTCCTTACATAGCATGGGGTAGTGGTGATAAAAGACATTCATTCAAATGTAGTGCTGGATTTTTACATTAATCAATTGATTCTGCTATCAGGTCTTCCTTCTTTGTTATTTAGAAGCTAGATAATTACAGTATGTGCCAGGAATATTATGCTCACAAAACAAGGGCTGTCTGTTAGGTTACAGTGTACACAATTAATGCATTGGAGACGCCTGAGTTACTGAATAAATGATGAAGTTTTACCAGAAGGAATGTGAGAGAATGGAACTATTAAAAAAAAAAAAAAAAAAGCTTAACCTGGAAGTGGATTTAGTTGGTTTTTTGTTGTTGGTTTTTTACATTTAAGATAAGCAGGATATTCATTTGCATCTTTCCAGTATCAGTTTGAATGTGCAAACCAGTCAGTATAGTTCATGAAACTATACTGCCTAGACAGAGGGCAAGATTTCTGTCACCTTTAGAAGTGGAAAGACGTGTACCTTTTGCCAGAACAAGGATCAATATGGCAATTGTACTCTGCTTACAACTATGATAAAAAGCAAATATCTTAAAAAAAATCTGAAAAAATCACATTGTCGTTGGGCTGTGTCCTTTGGTTTTGTTCTGTTTTTAGCATTTCATGCTCCTTGATGACAGTAAAACTTATCTTTTAAACAAGTCATTGTGCTGAATGACCAGTGTATTGGTAGCAGTGGAACGGTGAAGAGCTGGAGTCAAAATGCTGTGTCTGAAAGGAAGCTTGACTACTCCTTTGAGAAGCATTCAAGATAAATAGCAATAGCAAAACCTGGCCTTAAATCAAATAGGTGGGACGTCAGCATCAGCATCTTTTTGGATGCTGGCTTGAGCACTGATACCAGTGGTCCTTTTTCCATTACTCTTGAATGACAGAAGCGACAAAGAGAAGAAGAAGGAGGAGATCACTGAAGATGATCGATTTTTGCATCTTTGAAATGAGCACAGCTATTAAATGTCATTGGCATTTGTGACTGATACACAATCTTCTTGAATTTCATCTGTACGTGCAGAAAGCAGATAGGAAAAATAATTGTGAAATCAATACATGTTGGTATTATGAATTGAACTGTGATGAAAATAATGTCACTGTCAACAAGTGTCTCTGAAAATCACCCACGGATTCAAATTACTGGATCAAGACTTCAGTAGCCAAAACATGCATTCCGAGAGTAATTTTATGTTAACAGGCTGCAAAGAAGAAATGGTTTATGTAGATGGAGGGGTAAACTTGTTTTCAAAGACTTTTTCTACGTGGGGATAAGAGGTCCTACCTGGTTACTGTTGGAGTTGCAGAAGGAACACACTGTCTCTTGGTTATATTTTGCTGAGACAAGGGAAATATTTTTTTCTCATTTCTCGTCTTTGCTTTATTTATGACTACCATCTTATTTTTTAACCATAAATACAAGGGAAAATACTAGAATACATTACAAAATGGAATTGCTTGGCACTGATACACAGGACATAGAATTTATGGTACAAAATGAAATTCCTTATGGAAGTTACATATATATGTATATATATAAACTACAGTGCATGTATGCTGATTTTCATGAATTTTATCATAAAAGAAGAAACATTTATCAAGTTTTAAAGACTTTATTGAGTCGAAAGACATGACTGGCTTTTTGTTCCAAGCCAAAGTAGAGCTAATGTGTGGAGATCATTCAGTCTCAGTTCAGCAGTGGAATTAAATTGAAGTGTAGCATTCTATACCGAGAGTAAGATTTTGCTGGGTATTTACAATTTGCTGATACTACTAAACAGAAAATGCTATTGATACGGCTGAAGAGGTCAATAATTTTCAGACTATTATCAATTGATTGAGGAAGGGAGAAAATGAGTCCTAAATGGAATTCAGTATCTAAAAACATAAACTTAAGCACTTGAGCTGAACAAAGAAATTACAGAAATGTATGCTTGATGAAGCAGAAATAGAATAAGTATTAAGTGATCTAGTAATAATAAAAAATGTTATCAAGAAGATGAAACATGAATGTGATCAAGGTACTAGGCTACATAATGATGGGAATGAAATATAAATTAAAAGAAGCAGAAATACCTTAGGTAAAGAAAGAAAACTTCAGCATTTACTGTTCTGGAATGTAAAATACATAATTGTTATTGATTAAAGCTTTTGCTTTGTGACTACTAGGAGGCAACTATTTATAAAAGCAGTTCTAGGTCTTAACAAGTATGAGTTTCGTATTTTTTTTTCTTTCATTTAAAAAAAGAAATTCCCTAAATGTATAAAACATCACAAGACATCTTTAAGGAATAAATTGCTGTAGATGAATAGGCATGGAATTAAACTGCATAATTAGGATGAGATGTGCTGTTGTGCACACAGCAGACCAAGTTACAAGGACTTCTTTGCATAGGCACTGTAAGAATAAACTACACAGGAGAGGAAAACATTACAGTCATTGGAGACATCAAAACCAAATTGTGTTTCTAGGGGTCAATAGTTTCCTATTGAAAGAAACGGAAAATAAATGCAGATCAATGATCCTTCAGTTCCAAAGTCACTATTTAAAACATTAAGCAAGACCAGCTGTGGCTGTAGTTACCTTCTTGCAGGCCCCAAAATTTCTTTTTTCAGACCTATTATTGTTGTTACTATTTATCATTTCCTTATTCACTTCAGATTTTTTAATATGTCTTCCCATGTTACCTAGTGGTTTCCCACACAGGATAGCATCAAGTACTTTATTAATGTCTAGATGGATAGAACTTGCATTTTCTGTGTCTAACCAATGAGTTGTCTTATCAAAGAAAAATATAATTAGTCAATTTGATCTACTTTTTTATAAATCCATATAGCAATTTATAATGGAAACCTATTTTAACATAATTCAAACTGTAGTAGTTTCACTGGGCACTGCTATTACAAAGAAAAGCTTAAAAAAATCAATGAGGAGATTGTCATTAAAAAACTCATTTTCAACCACGTGTATTACTCCAGAGATTGCTATTTCCTGATTATAAAATTTAACATAAAATTAAATTGCAAATATATATACATTTTTGTAAACCACCAGAATCGTGCACGGCCTTGGGCAGCCCACTGTTAATATGAAACTTTTGTTCAGCTTTACTGAACATACTTCCTGTATGACCTGTACAAAAGAAAACATTGCTCTTTTTTTTTCTTCCTAATTTTGATAATGGAATTTCTTTTTCTGCATTATGGCGTATAAGAACCAAGACTAGATATTTAGGAATTAGGCAAGTATACAAAGCCTTCAGCTATTTGCAAAGTAAGCTGACTTCATGCATTTCCTTTCTTGCTGCTACTTTTCTGTAGTAGGACAGAAATTTGGGTTGCATAAAAACATTTTGTCTTTAGTCTGCCTTTAGAATACTGTAGAAAATATCAATGTTTAGGTAGAAACTATCTATTCTTAAATAATCTTTAAATAAAATAATTTTGAGGTTGCTTTACATAAGGCAGTATGTACATTTAAAACTACACCATGAAAGAAGAGAAATAATTGATATAGTAAGTAATTACAATGACTATAAGAGTGGAATAACACAGCTAGGAATCTCATGATATCAGTTAGTCTCTGTTTGACTCCTACATTGTTCCCCTAAAATGATGTTTCTTGCTACCTGTCAGGGAAATGTGATGTAAGAGAGCTGATGCCAAAGTTCTTGCCTGTTTTTCTGTGTTTGGACTTGGCATTAGCAGAACAGATGACAAAATTATCTTGACTTTACTTGCAGATCTCTTCTGAAAACCCTCTTCTCCTAAACACTTCTCTGAATTGCACACCTCTATCACAAGAGTTTCTAGGGTGTCTGCTTTGAGGAAGAGGGTACAGTGTCTTATCCATAGCTACATCTGTGCTTAGCATTCAACATTTGGTTACTTTTTTTTTTTTCCTGTATCTGATGTGTATCAGAAAAAAACACTAACTGCAGCACCAACAGCTGTTGGAATTGCTGGTGTGTGCTTCTCATGACCTTTTGTAATTCTTTGATGGATTTGGGAGAAATTTTATGAAACTGCAGACATGGTGTAGGGCATTTTTCTCAGATCAAAGATGAATTGCTGTAATTTGAATTAGCTAGCTACACTCTTCAGCTGAAATGCAATTTACTTTAAGATATGTACTTAATTGTAATGAAGATTCTTGCCTTGCCAGCTACTTTTGATATTGATTTTTAAGCTGGGACTAGGTATGCGATACAATAACAGACTTACAGGGTGATCTGGGAGCTACATATATCAGGTTATTGATGCTGACTGTCTCACACTTGTTCTAAGGAAGCATGAAAAACATTGGGGGTTTTTATCATTTAGAGAGTGGTATGGTTTCCTTCTCTGTAAAAGAAGAATTAATTTTTGTGCTTGTTTCATTGAACAAATATGTCTTTTGGATCCACATTATTTGTACCAAAATGTTGTTCTTTTCATATATAAATACTAAACACTATTTTCAGTAAAAACTAAAATTATGTTATTGTATCTTGTTTGGCAAAAAGGGTTGTTTTTCCAGCACATGAGGTTCAATCCCATTGATTTTTAACTGACTCCTCTCAAAACAGACACTAGCATATGTAAAATTGCATTAATTGATACTTTGGCTGCAAAAGGTCCTTTGCAAGTGCCAGAGATGTATCTAGATTGTCAGGAAGCCTTCTGGTTTACCACAGGTGCTTGGTACTTTAGTTATTCCTGTCTGACACTACATGAACTCTTCTGTATTCTCAGTTTCACTTCAAAAGGCATCCACAGGAGTGGACAGTAGAGTTCACTCAAGGATCTGCTCCAGAGAGGCTATTGGCATGGGCTGCATCAGTGTGTGCTCTGCTACAGCAGTCATGGTCCCTCAAACACTTTTGTGGCAGGTCATTGGACACAATGTATGTGTTAGGTACTGTCATTTCAAACCAGCACTCTGCTGTTCTGGCCATAACTCCTTTAAGCATTTCCTGCATGTTGAATAGAAAGTATGTGTGTATATATATGATGCTGTATCTTAATGTCATAGAGGCACTACAAGGAGACGTGAGTGGAGATGTGATCTCACCAAATGCAAGGCAATGTGGAGATGACTGGTTTGCTGCAGATGACACTGCTTCTGAGCAGTGCAGGCACAAGCCACCCCATATGTATTGATCTATGGGCTATGCAATCCACAGTAGTAATTGACTTGCTGCATAATTCAGACTAGAAGAGACATAGTCACCTAGTCCAATGCCCTTCTAAAAGAGGGGTTACCTACAAGGTCAGACCAGGTTACTCAGGATTTTATCCAGTTCAGTCTGGAAACCCTCAAGGATGAAAACTATGCAATCTCTCTGGGCAACCTTTTCCTTTGCTGTACTATCCTCAAGATGAAAAAAGGCTTTTTAAAAAATCTGTTCTTGTTTCAACTTCTGCTTTTTGCCTTTTGTTATCCTACTGTCCAGCATTGTGTAGATTCTGTCTCTGTCTTCTTGACTACTTCTTTGTAAGCACAGGAGGGTGATCAGGTAACTCAAGGGAGACTATATACTGTTCTATTTATAGCATGTAATACTTTAAATCCCCTTTCATTCTCTTAATTCAGCAGTCCAAACCAAGAAGCGATGACTAGGTTTTGTTAAATTAAATAAAAAAAATTGTTAAGGTTTCTATGAATCGGTTAAGGTTTGGGATAATTGTAACGGCAGTGCAGTGCTATGACATAGAGAAGTAGATAAACAAGGATTGCTTGCTTGGCTGTGATGGAAAGCAGAATCTATTAGTACTGACTTGGAAACACAGTATCATACCTATGTTGATTTAGGCATCTGAGTTAAGGTACTCAGGTCTCAAAAGAGAGCACTGAACTTTTGTGATCAAAAGGAAGTGCACGATGATTTAGGTACATCTGTCCGAAATTTTATCTAATGTCTGAAATGAAAAATATTTCAATGTAAAGAGAACTTCTTCAACATATTATTATACCTCAAGGAGCACTTGCTTTGTGTGATATTGATAGAAGAAGCACGAACACTTTATTTTGCACTGCATGCAATTATTATGCAATAATGTTAAGCTTATCTTGACCATTAAATGAGGCATTTTATGAAATAAAACCACCCCTCATCCCTCTTGCTTTGGCTGCAAATGGTATTTGCTGGCTTTGAAGTTAATAAAATATTATGTCTGCTGTTGTGCTTCCCATCCAGATAAAACCAAAGTGTCATTCCATAGAGCTGAGGGTTAATTTCACTATATAGAGAAACAAGCGTACATGGATTGGAATGATTTGCATAGGATCTCATAGCAATCAGTGGTAGAGCCAGGGATTTAAACTAATGTAATGTAATGTAATGCTACTTCGGTACCTTATAGAGAACTTGTTATAGAAAACTAATTACAGCATTTTGAATATTAAGTGGCATCATGGCAGTAAACTACTCAAAGGAAAGTTATTTAGAAGAAAGTTGACAACCTCATGTATCACAAAACCCAATAGATCATGATGGGGTGAATAATGTAAAAGAGTGAATTATAACAAGCTGTTTTCCAGAATTGCCACTGTTGTTATTATTTACACGGTGTCATCTATGTATATGTCAAATGCAAAGTTTCTGCTACCGTATGCAGAATAGTGAACTAATTAATTTTGGTGCTGAGAGAATTTTGGCTCTGTCTCTACACCATGTAAGAGGTTGAAAAGAGTTGGTAATAGGGCTAATGTATCACTTTCTTTCAAATACTGATATTGAGCAAAAAATGGGCTGTTACCAAATTGCCTTTCAGCAAATGCTCAGAGTGCACTGCAAAATTTTATTTTTCCTCTATTTATTACTTCTCTATTTCTTTTATTTGTTATTTTGTAATTTTTCTTCTGTTTCTTCTATTTATTTTTTATTTTGGTCAAAAACTCAGAAATGTATAGGAAAAAAACCCATGTTGTTAACAAAAATTCTGTATTCCCTAACAGTTTCTGTTAGAGAAGATTTTGAACCAGCTTTTCGAGGAGGAGTTACCTTTGCATTGTCTATCAAATATTTTTTTTAAATCCACAGGCACTTTCATCTGGAACACCATAAAATAGGAAATAGGTAGTTAATTCTGTGATATGGAACTTTCTGTGTTGGATTATTTTGTTGCTGTTGAGAAAATGACATTGTTTTCTGCATATTGAAAACATAAATGTCACACTTAAGCAAACTGATAAGAAATGAGTCATTACCACTCAGTTCCTGGGAAATAAAATTCATAATTAAGAGAGGCTGTGCAAGGTTTTGTGTCTTGGTTAAATCTTCAAAATTTTGTTCTAAACTAGCTTAATTTAGAAGGCAAACTAGAACTGATGGTAGAGATCTCGGAGAAAACAAATCAATACTAGGCCCATCTGACCAAGGAGATTTTTGTGGCCCATAGCAATGAGGCTGCACAGACTGTCAGCAGAAGTATATATAGAGTTGAGTAGTTCATCAGTACTCAGTGTTTAAATGAAAACTTAAGAACTGGCTTTCCACCCAAGCAGCAATCTTTTGCTCTTCCTTCAAGTTTCACTGAGTTCCTTGCAAATGCTTTCAGTTTTCAGTTCATTGGAGTATGCTTGCAAGAGTGTAAGACTAATAAACAGTAGGAATGCAAGTTCTGTGATTAAAAACAAATATTTCTTCTGATTTCAAAGGAATATTGTACAGGAAGGGTAAATTGTTTATTGCCACCAGGACTCGTCTGCAGTTACAGACCTAAAATTAAATTTAGGAATATATTAACGAGATTCATACCTTAAACATTCAGGGTCTGTCTGAGGTTTTTTAGTGACCTGGACTTTTTCTGCTTCTAAATCTTTGGTCATTCTTTTAGCCTCTCTGATTGTTTCCTCAAGGTCTAAAAATAAAATAGTTATCTTATAGATACTAATCATCCATATTCAAAGTCTTCCTACATTGTCTACATTTACCTTTTCTAATATTTCTTTGAAACTGTTCATATGATAAAATCATATGAGTAAAGAACATTCTTTTATTAGTTTGACATGGATATTGCAATCTTCTAGAAAATTTCTTACCTTGTCCCAGACAATTTATGACCATGTTTACAGCTGGTCTTTGTTTGCTCTTTTGCTGTGACGTGTTCCTTACACATTTGTAAAAAAAGTTCCTGAAGTGCTTCTAGATTACATTTTTTAATCCAAATTTCAAAATCTTCCCTATTGCCTGTGATCACATTTGGCACATAAATTTTCTTGGTTCCAACTGAATCTTTGTAATTTTTCTTTTATATGGTTTCCTGGGTAGTCAACACAGTTTTTGGTGTAGACTTCCTTTTTTATTTCATGAACAAATACACAAATGTTAGTAAAGAGCTGATGGCTGAATTTACAACTCAGAGGTTTAGCACCTAGGCCAAATCTGTCTTTATCAATCCGAGCCGCGTTGCTTGTTAAACACTTGAAATTTAGTGACATTCCTTAATTATATGTTGATGGGTTTTAAACAATATTAGTGTTGATTTTAAATTTACTTTGAAACACTAAATTCCCCATTTAAGTATATGACTTATCAACAGAAGTAAAAATTCCTTGCTGGTATTTATAACTTGTGGACCTCTGAATCACTGTCATTTAAAATACATCTTTTTGAAACCCATAATATTTTATATAAGCATGTTTAAACAATGATGAATTACTTAATGTAAAAATGTATTAAAGTCTTGTTTCTATGACTCTTTTTTTCCTGAGCAAAAATAACTGACAGAAAAGATCTTTCAGAAGTTTATGTCAAGCCACAAATAATTATCATAACAACTGCTTATCAGGCACACCTTTGAGTTTGCTTTGAAGAGTAAATAAATTCTGCTTTAATTCCTTCTCCTGCAGCTGAAGTGCATTTAACTGAACACTTTCATGTTGCATTGACTCCATTTCTAAGAAAAAAAATATTTTAATTAAAATGCATTGCAGTTTCAGTCTTCGTGATTTAATCTTAGATATTCTTAACTACTTCTACCAATCTTCAGCTAGCCAAAAAGAAGCTTAAATACTAAAATCAACTAAAGTCATATAAAACCCACTTCATAGGCAATTCTATGTCTTACAATGTATTCATAATTAGGAAAGGCTTTTTTAAATATTAAGATATTTGACATATTTTGTTGACTTTGCATAAAGAGAATGTTTTGCATTAGTTACTTCAGCTATAAAGGAAGACAACTTATTGAATATGTGGTGAACTTGCCAGCAGGACTGAAAAAAACCCTTATTTTGTTTAGAGTTATGGACATTTGAACCTGACCATTTTCAGCATCTGGCATTAATGATGATTGTTTCCCTCACAACTAGAGATCTTCACAGAGTTTCCTTGTTATGTTATAAGTTACTTAAACTTTTCTTTTTAGTGTTGTCAGTGTTCTCAGGAATGTAGCAGACAGAAAGGCAGACTAAGTGTATGTCAAAAAAGGAAAAAATATAGAAGGATGGAACTAAGAGAGCAACTAAAGCTAAAGATCCTAGTTGACTTTCACATTCTACTGATAATTTGACTAATCAGATCTGCTTGAACACGTAAAAATTCATCATTAAAAGTAATAGGTACCACCAAATATAGACTTCTTTTTCAGCTGCGGATCAGAACGAGAGACACAGCAAATACAGAAAGAAGGTACCACCAAGTAAAATCTTGACTGGAGAGAGGCATGTTTCAGTAACTTTCTATCGTATTTTGGGAATTCTCAATGAATCATAGAATAATAAGTCTGGAAAGGACTTTGAAGGGTCAGCTACTGCATTCCTTCTCCTGAAAGCAGGATTGGTTGTACCACTGTCATTTCTGATGGGTACCTGTCTAACCTGTTTTAAAGACTTTTAGTAACGGAGGCTCCTAGTTCCTTTGGTAACGACAGAGTATTTCAGTCTTTTCAGATCCTCTTTTATTATGGTTTACACTTGTTATTCGGTTCACTATGGGCATAGAAAATATATTTGTTTCCTTTTTTTATAGAATCCTTTAACAATTTTAAGACTGATATCCACCTTTCATCAGTGTTTTCCTTCACAGGTTAAATAGCACTCTTTTTTTGTTGTTGTTCTGCAGATCTCTGCTCACTCTCACTGGTCCCATATGGATCATCTCCAGCTGGACCACATTTTTTCTTAACGTGTAACATCCAAAACAAGATGCACTGTATTCCAGCTAGGAGTTTAACTGCCCTAGAGTGAGGATTATTATTATTATTATGTCTTCGAGGTCAGAATTATGTTTACGTCTCAGTACGGTGCTGGCATTCTGATGTCATTGAGTCATGTTCAGCCTGTGATCCACAATGACCACTATTTCCCTGCTGAAGGGTTGCTTTTTTTTTCTCTATTCTGAGACATCTCATATTCTGTATATTAACTCAAAGATAAAGTTACACTCTGGAAGAATCCTGAAAGACATCTGTGCATATAATTACTGTGAAACTAATGAAATTTACATAGCTCAACCATAGGTGATTATAATCAGTGCAGAGCTAATACAGTACTCTATGTATGACAGCACACCTCTATGCTGTTTGACATTAGACATTGCAAGCCACCTCTGCAGATCTGCTTCTTCTCCTCATAGTGTTCATAGTCAGAAAAGACTGAAGAAGATAAGGAATAGAAGAGATTTTAATTGTGCTTCTGTGATGTGGTCAGTTTACTGCTAAGATGAAGTTGCAGACAGCAAGAGAATGCAATTAAAATTATTGTTTCGCATAGCTATATTTTACTGATTTATATTCATTCATTCTCTTCTCCAAGAGAAGATAGTTTAATATAAGACTTACCATTTTTCAACAGAGCTGCCTCATTCTCTAAGGCACTTATTTCAGTCTTGACTTTTTTTTTAATCAGAAGATCTCTGTTACTCATTAATCCATACTCATCGTTAAACTCTGTTACTTCTCTAATAAAATTATCTTCCTCTTCAGTCATTTTTCTTTTTGCCTCTGCCTGAAAAAAAAAAAAAAAAAGAAAAAAGAGAAGAGTGAATGTTCATGAGAAAAAAACCCAAGAAAGCCTTTGGTGAGCTAGACAGACTGAAACATACTGATGTTGTTTATCCTTAAATTTGCAACATAAACGTAGAGTATTTACTTTTCCTGACCTATGAGAACATGGAAATGTTCTACAGCTCTACCATTTTGTCTGTTGCTTTAACCTTTTTATTTTATCTGAAAAACTGAAAGATATACTCTTAATGATAAGACATTTTAAAAAATCAATACATTATGTTACTGACTTGTGTCAGTAGTTTTTTTTTTCAGTTCAATTCTTTATTGAAACTAGAAGAAAGTTCTATTTGAAGTCAGTAGCATTGTATGGCCACATTTCTTTTCAAATTGTTATTAAATGAAGTAAAGGTGGTTATTCCTCTGCAGAATGCAGACTTACTTTAACTCTCTCAATGATTACCAAGAAAGCTATATTTCATAGGAAGTAACTGTTTAGTTTTCTGGAAAAAAAAAACATTCCAAAGAGAAAGGCATTACTAAATTCCTTTTAAAAAATCTTAATTAATTGCTCAATAAAAGAAAATGAAATTATCCTTAAATACAGGAGGAAAGAAATTATAGCCTTTATTTCAAACTTGGCTTTTACAACGAAAAGAAACTTGAACATTTCTTCAAAGGATATTTAGCTTTTATAGCTAAATAATTTTTCTGTTATACTTTATTTTTTCTTTGTATATTTAGGATTGGGAATATTTTGTATGCTGAAGAAATATTACTTAATTAGAAGGGTGCCTGCCTAAAGAGTTAGAGTTAGTACTTATGATTCAGACTGAATGTTTAAGATTTGTCTGTGTTGATTTAAAGTAAATACAGATGCAGACAAGAGTACTTATCTGTGGCATTTCTTAATATCTTTATATCCAAGGATCCCCGAAGAAGTATGAGGAAGGCCATATTCAGGTCAGCACAAGAAAGGACTGAAAACCTTATCTGTAATGTTGCAAGTTTAAAGAGGTGGGTAGGTGTGGCTAGCATTAAAGAGATCATGTGAAATGTGAGAATTAAAATGTGGTGTTACCCTCCCTGAGCTTTTCCCTTGATCCTTCTGAATATGTTTCATTGTGGGTGAGGCAGCCCAATTTGAGACATTCCTAGTTTTCTTTTAGAAGGGAGATATGTCAGAATTGGAGTTCAATCATACAATAGCAGACATTAGAAAATGAAGTCAAGAATGTTGAGTCAGCTTTGTAGATAAACTGCAGCATAGGTTCCCTTAGGTCGAGGTTTCAATTAAAAGTGAGAATTTATCTACATTTATATTGTTAAGTAAGCTAGAGTAAAAAATAAAATATACATTTTCCTGATTTAAAGCATCACTGCTTCAAAGTTTTCAAATTTTAAAGCTTAATACTGTCCTCATCTGAAAAAAAAAAAGGCTGTCTGAACACCGTAACTGGAAACATACAAAGACTTTAAGAAGATGGCTTTTTTGATTAATGAGTTCAGCTTTCTGCTTTTCTAAGCTGTCTTCACGTTTCTTCAGAGTTTCTAAGTAGAACTGTTTTTCAGACAGATGTTGAACCTTGCAAGAGAAAAAGAAAAAGGTTATAAAATAAGGTTATTGGTTTCTTGTTTCGTATATTTTGATATTGTATGTAAGGATCTTGGTCCAATTAAAACAGAGCACAGCCAAAAAGTAACAGCTCTTCTTTCCCCAATTTTCCAATGTACCACTAAGCTTTTGAAAAGTATCCTTTAAAAGACACATGTAGTGCTGGTCCACCTATCTAAAATGGCATTTTAAAGTCTGCGTAGTTTAGGGTATTTTTTTAAGGTTAAAGCCAAGAAAAATATCAATCACATAGGATGTTCATCCAACATAATGCAATGTTGTCCATTTAACTGTGTAAAGCTCATCATGTACCAAATCAGACAACATCAGAGGTGCAGGGGTCCAACACCTTTGTTTTGATCGAATGGCTGTAAACATTATCAACTCTGCAATGCTATTCTGAGCACAATTTCTGGAGTTTTTAGCCAAGGAAGTGTAATGCAAATCAGTTCATTGGTTAAAGATGGTTTCACCATCACCCTCCTCAAGCTCCAAACTTCTATTCTGCATGTAATTTTAGTTGTAATTTCAAACAGCAGCTTCTCTGATGGAAGGGTGTGCTGTTCAACCAAGTTTCCAAAATTACTGAAAGGTTCTCAGTTGTCCAGCACATCTACTGTATCATTGTCTAACCTAAGTTAAAATATATGGTGGGATAAACTACAACAGCAGATAAACAGTGAATAGCTAAATGCTGAAGAGTCTCAAAGACTGAGAAGCATTCATCTGATGAAGTGGAGAAAAGGAAGAGAATGACTCAGACTGCAATACTCAGAACGATGAGTAGGGAAAAGTAAAGTTAGTAGAACTGCCCACAGGCTGTAAAGGCACGGGGTAAGTATCAGGAAGTTAATGGAATAGTTAGGATGATACATGACTGCGTGCAGAAGCAGAAAATATGATATTATAGAGGTGAAAATAAAAAGATCATAAAATGAAAAAAAAAAAAGGTAGTTGATTTTGGAGAGTGTGCAGATGAAAAGCATCTGATCAGAACAGGAGGAGGATAGTGGAATCAAACGTGGATAGAATGTGAGAGTTGCAAAGAAAAAGACCAGATCTTTTCCTTATCCCTGATATGTGGCATGCTAAGTATCCAGGAAGTACTAATTCAAAGACAGTAGATGGTCCTAGACCTTTGTATTTTTAATACTAAACACAACTAGGTGCAGTGTTAATTTCTGCATTTGTAAGATGCCAAGTTAATCTCTGCAACAGATTATTTTTTTAAGAAATCATTGAGCCATGAAAAGCAAAATGCCATAATTAAGATTCTAATTACTTGCTACCTGATTTTACAGAACAAAGGGGAAAATAGCATTTCCTAAAAATCTTTGATTGACCACAGGCAGTCTCTGTGAAATAGATGTCAAAACACTTTTGAACTTGGTCTCATCTGCTTAGCCAGGCATAAGCTGCTGTGCATGTAGGTGCTTGGATATGTATGCTTATAAAGAAGTGCAGTTATTTGATGCAGGACAGATCAAACAGCATTAGCCGAATAGCAATATTTAATATTATTTGAATGACATTAACTATTGAAGGCATATGTAAAGTTAATTCCTTTACTGAAAAACAAATTACTTCAAATAGTATAAATAACTGTATAATCTTTAAACCTAAATAGAGTTTGATAGAAATGCATTGTCCCATTTCACCTGTTTTCTGTATAATTTCCTACCTATAAATGAATTGATGTCAGACTAAACAAGCAAGTAAAATATATTTTTGTGTACATTGGTGCAGCAGTGAAAACATTATTAATCCTGGTGGGTAAAGCACAGAAGATTTAATTAGGAATAGTTCTTTTGCTCTTCCCATTAGTCATTTCAATAACTACTCTACTCTAGGGACCTTCTGTACCTACCATATAAAGCTTGATTATAAATCTCAATACATCAATAACAAGTTAGTAGTATAAACATAAAATGGTGATGTTCATAAATAAATTTATGAGCAAAGCTACAAAGGGCTTCATCTAATAAGCAACACCCGGATATAATCTGTGTTGGTTAAATAAGTTATTATATTAAAGTAACTGAGATTGTGGCATGCATAAATGCAAGCATGTGAATAACTGCTTGCATAATTAGAGTCTCAATTTGCAACCAGTAAATATCTGTAAACAAGTTCTCTTTTATTCAGGCCTCTTTGCAGTAATGTTAATATCTATTCTATAAATTACACAATCTTTTACAAAAGGCAGATTTTGGAAGGACGAAAATCATCCTCCAAACTTTATTTTCACAACTAGGTGATGTAATCTCCCAAAGGTTCTTGAAGATATTTATTTAGGTGATAGAATACAACACTTCTGACTTCAAAGGAGGCTCCATATGCTTTCCTGTTGTGCACACATATTCTGCCAGTGCAGATACTTAGCACAGGGGATGATATTTAGACTTCATTTTCAGGCTCAAGCAAATAGATTTTTAAATCTTTTGTAACCACATGTATTAATGGTGAAAAACTCTGCAAAACTGGAAGCTTAATCTGAAAATGGAAAGCATAATGAAATCTTAAAACCACTAAAGATTCTGTCTTCAGGATTCCTAGAAAAACTCTTAGGTCTTGTAAGCCCTAACTGTGAGATCAGGCTCAGAGGAAACCTTTGGTATATAACTCCAGATCTTGTGAAGTAAACACAGAATGTTTCCATACATTTTCTGTGAAAGTCCTTTAATGAAAGGCAATGGGCAACAAAGGAATACTCTCCAGGGCTCTGAAGGAAAGCACTGTAACAAGCTCCAGGACTGTTAAAAACAGGGCTGCTCATGCCATGCCTGCAGATGATGTCTGGTAAATGGATTGATATGACATGGATCAGTTCCCTGACAAACTCTATCTGTGGCACAGAAGTGACTCTCAAGTGCAGATGTGCTGTCTCCAGTGCCTCCTGATTTTGGAAGCATTATCTGGAGATGTTCCTACTCCTGAAGGTCATAACCAGAGGCCAGTCTAAAAGGTGAGATTTATGAGGGGAAAAGATGCTGACCGTTTTTTCACTACAGAAACGCATGGTGTAAGTTTTCTCAATGCTGTTTTATTCAGTAGGTGCAGCATACTTCTTAAAAGTGTTTATGAAACTAATCCTGAAAGAGTAGGCCATATACTTGTAAATATAACATATTTCATTATTACGTATACTATAAACATGCCTGCTTACCTTAGTTTCTAATTTAAATTTTGCAGAGCTCAGCTCTTCTTTTATTTGGTTAATTTTTTCATAGTTTCTGTTTATGTCTAATTTAGCTGCAACACAACAAAAACGTGTAAGAATGTGTGCTCAGTTTGTGAAAGTTACACTCACACAGAAATGCCATTGGCAAGAAGCAGCCAGCCCAGCTACCTGCCAAGCTTTTCACAGAATCTTAAGAGTTGAAAGGGGCCTCTAAAGATCATTCAGTGCAACCCCCCTCCCACAGCAGGATCATCTAGGAACTTGTCCAGATGGGTTTTGAATATCTCCACAGAGGGAGACTCCACAACCCATCTGGGCAGCCTGTTCCAGTGCTCCCCTACCCTCACAGTGAAGAAGTTTTTCCTTGTGTTTCTTTGGAACCTCTTATGTTCCAGCTTGTACCCATTGCCCCTTGTCCTGTCATTGGAAATAACCGAGAATAGCCTGGCTCTATCCTCCTGACACCCACCCTTTATGTAGTTATAAATATTAATGAGATCACCCCTCAGTCTCCTCTTTTCCAAGCTAAAGAGCCCCAGCTCCCTCAGCCTTTCATCATTAGGGAGACGCTCCTCTCCCTTTCTCATCTTTGTGGCCCTGTGCTCCCTATCCTTCTTGAACTGAGGGGCTCAGAACTGCTGACAGAGGTTCCCTCATTACAGCACAGTGGGGCCGCTCCGCTTTTCCCTCGGGAAGCGGCAAGGGCAGTAAGTGTGTTCAGTGCTGCTGCCAGACCCTTAAGATGGTGGCCGTGGAGCAGACCTTGTTGAATGAGGTGCCTCTTCTCCCTTGCCTGCTTTTCTGTGAGTTGTATTTGCTGGAACAAAGCATCCAGGTTCATTTCTGTCTTGTTGTGTAACCTGTGGGCTCTCTGGGTCTTGCTAGCTGGGTGACGCTGGGCCTGGCCACAGCCCTTCCCTCAGGGCTCTGTACCCTGCCAGGTCTTGGTTTTGTCCTCAGGCCTCTGATACCCCTGGAATGGGGAGAGAAACCCAGACTACAGATGGAAGTGACCGTGATAGACGGAACACAACTGAGGAGGTAGAGGTGACAGAGTGGCGCATGTGGTGGGGGAAACATGGATGACAGGCTGAGGGAGCCCACGTAGGAAACGCAGGGCTCACAGTAAGAGAAAGAGGGTATTTGGCAAGGGAAAAGGCAGCTGACACTCAGAATGCCGTAAAACTTGTGTGCATTAGTGAAGCATTGGTTCTGACTCAGAGTCTGGGGAACTTTGATCAAACATCTCTGAGTTCTCTGGGACCACACACCTTATAGTGGTTTAATGTGTCAGCAGCTGTTTCCTTTACCCCTTCGTTTTTTTTCTATAGAGTAATCATTATCCTTTTAAAGTACTTCATCTGTTGAGATTGTCTTTTGAAGATTAGCTGCCTACGTAATACTTAAGTAATGGTGATCAGAATTAACTCATCTGCATTTCACCATTAACATAAAATGATATTACTTCTGTTCCAGTTGATCTCAGTAAGCAAAGACTATAATGTAGCCTGTTGTATGCTCTTCTAGAGCATACTGGTATATGAGTTTACTATGCTCTGAGCTTCTGTAGCTTTCTGGTTTGCACATTACTGGATAGTATACCTGGAATTGTAAGTACACAGTTGAAAATACAGAATCATAGAATTGTTCAGGTTGGAAAAGACATTTGAGATCAAGTCCAACCATTAACCTACCACTGCCACATCCACCACTAAACCATGTTCCTAAGTGCCACATCTACACATATTGTAAAAGCCTCCAAAGATGGAGACTCAGCCCCTCCTTTGGTCAGCCTGTTTCAATGCTTCATGATCCTTTCAGTGAAGAGTTTCTTACTAATATTCATTCTAAACTTCCTCTGGCACACATTCTGGACACTTCTTCGAATTCATATTAGAGAGTTTGTTCCTTTATCTTGAAAAGAATCCACTACATTCCTCACAGGGAATACCTGTGAAATTGGCCTTTGAGACAGAAAAAGCCTTGAGGAATGGAATTTTATAGCCTTCCAGTCTTTTTAACATTGAAAAAGATTAGGATTATTGACAGGTCTGTCTTGTTAAAGAGTTTTCTTCAGAGGAGATACTGTCTTAGAATAGACTGCTGCTGCAAAGCTCAGAAATTAGAAAGTGAATGTCTTTGTGTAAAGCAAAACAATATACATGAGAGTGCAAATATCTTATTAGTGAAAAACATGTTCTAAGTTAGCAGAATGAAACCGAGAGTTCTGGAAAAATGATATACCATTTACTGCTTAAAAAGCTGACAGTGTACTACAAAATAGAGCAATGTCTTTTCTTCAAAAAAGCACTATCTAAGAAAGAAAGTGTGGGTTCTGACGAGATTCGAAAATGTGAAACTATCACATTATGTTGCAGGAAATGCAATTATCTTTTAAAACGGAACAAAGTGTAACTGAAGGAGAAGAATTCACAAAAATGAATTTAGAAAATGTGTCAGAAGTGAAGCTTTCTACCCAAAGGCCAAAGCAAAAGCGGATGAGTCAAACAGGATCGTTTGG
Source organism: Urocolius indicus (assembly GCA_013401255.1). Classification (NCBI taxonomy): domain Eukaryota; kingdom Metazoa; phylum Chordata; class Aves; order Coliiformes; family Coliidae; genus Urocolius; species Urocolius indicus. The sequence continues at coordinate 328,233 of WBNH01007270.1, forward strand.
TGATTGAGACAGTGATTTGTTACACAGGTCTAATGAGTGAGAAAGTCATTTTACAAAATGCTAGAGAATGAACTGCACTCTCAGTGGATCAAGGAGAAAATAAAATGAAAAGCTTTCTTTTAAGTTTTTGAAACTTGACTACTTTTGTGTTTCAAACTGAGAAAGCTGCTGTAGGCTGGGATAGTGTTCAGTGTCACTTATTAAAGAAATGACTGTTTTGTGGAGGGTGCTTCAGTGCCACTAATTATGACAAAGGAACCGCTCTCCCTAGAAGGAAGAGCCTGGCTCCAACTCCTCACTGTCTGAGAATGACCATTCAGCATGATTAACAGTTCTGTAAAAGATTCCTTCAGAGAATGAAAAAATTCAAAGTGGGACAAGTATTTGACATTAAACTTCATAGCTTTTGACTCCTGCAGCTATTTGACATGGACTTGACTTTTAACATGGTAAATAACTCTCAGTAATAACTCAGGATTACATAAAGTGAACCATGCATGTGAAACATACACAAGTGCTTTCAGAATTAGGATCAAGGCCAATACTTCAAAGATTTCTAGCTGTCTGGCTCCCATATAAATGGATGAGATGGTATGAACCTAAAGATTTCAGAATAAAAGTAAAATGTTAATTACCTTTGCTGTCTCCAAACTTTACAAAGTATAAGATCTTTTGTAAATCACTAGCTGCTAGAAAGGTGACTTTAATTTTATTCTGTCGGTCATATCAGTATATCCTAATCTTAATCTATATCTGTATCTTAATCACTGTGCTGTAATCAGGTCATGTCTTTCCAGTGTACTTCAAAATTAGTAATTGCCCTTTGTAATCAGGCTGCTGTGCTAATAGTAAAGTTTCTTCTACAAGTTTATTCTCTAGTTTATGTAGGAAGAAAAAAAGAATGATTTTGTTTGCAATTTCAAGTCACTCTAAAAATATTTATGAGTGTAATTTACTTCTAAATTATATATGCTCAGATTGTTTCAAAAATTGTTTTTCTGAAAGCCAAAAATGAAGGAGGCAGAGGTAAAGAAGTGGCAGGGTAAAAATTAGGTGATGCAATATAATCTTCACCATAAAAAGTATAAAGTAGAAACTAGAAATTGTAGGATTATAGCTACAAATAGATTTCATCTTTTGTTCTTAAGCACTGTCAGTATTTTTTTTTTGTTTACATATACCAACTACATTGCTTATATGTGAAATGTTGTATTTATAGCAAAACCTTTTCCTGAACTACATCTCTTTGGTCCTCCTCTGCTCTTGGTGGTCTGTTTGCCATCTATATTTGCACTAATATCTTTCTACTTTACAAGAAAGAATAAAGCCAAATTATTATGTGTCGTAAATTCACAGCTACATTCTGTGTTCAGTGCTGAAGTCTGAGCTATACTTTACTAAGAAATAGCATGTATATGTATATACAAATACATCTAAATAAAGAGCACTAACCACTTTTTGCAGTGTTGTGCAGCAGTGTTGATGGAGAGACTACAAATAGTGAGAAATCCAGTCATTATTTGGCATAAGAAAGACATTCCAGATTAAGTTTATGATATGGCATTTAAAATCAAAGCTTTAATTTACTATTTTAAGATTCATTGTTAAAATACAGCAAGCAGTGTTAAAAAGGAAAAAAAAAACCACAACCCCAAACCAAAACATTGAACTACTTCTGGAAACCTGGAGAAGTACAGCAGAGAAGGGGAATATAAAAATGCACTAATAACCTACAATTTATGACCTATCTCTAATTTCCTGAGGAACTCAGGTTAAAGACAGCCTAGCTATTATCTTTGGAAGAGTGAGAGCAAACTGCTAACCCACAGGCTAGAAGTTCTTCATTTCTAGTACACAGCTCAGCAAGGGACTCATGAATGGACACACTGTTTCCTCCTTGTAACAGGAGGGAAATAAACTACAAAAATCCATGTAATAAAATATAAAATATGAGAAAAGGTAGAAATAAATCCCTGGCAAATTATATGCAAATTAATACAGTGTTTCTCTGAGTCCCAAATCTTTTTTTTGTTGGTTTTTTTAGGTGACAAAAATGTGAGTTAGTGAAAAGCTTTTTGTGCTTATAACGTATTAAAAAAATGGAGTAACTTTATACTCCCCCTATCATGCCTGGCTGCAATGGAGAATTAGCTTTACTCTTCTTCATTTTGGTGAGAATGTAAACAACTTCACAACAGCTGTTCTATGTAAAGACATAGCCTATTTGCATTGTGATATCTCCTTTTGAGTCTTATATCCAAGTTTTTGTTTAATTCCATCTGGAAAGGCTCCTTTGGATCCCTTTGGTTGCAAAACCAAAGATTACTCCTTTATGCTTTTAAATCTAAGTTTTCTATTGTCTTTGGTTAGAATCACACTACATTTGCTTTGGTAATTGTGCTGTTATATAGGTATCCACATTTTTCTCTATAGTGTTTTAGAAGCTTAGACACATTTCAGTTGTCTCTTTTCCTGAATCTAAGAGTTTATCCTAAAACTTTTTTTACCCTGCCATTCTGTAATATTTGGATAACCCATAAATGAAGTTCTCATTTTGAGGCATTTATCAGAGCTCTTATTTATCTTGGCATATGGTAGTAACTTGTCTAATGGAGAAAGAATTTTTCAGATCTGGAGTGCATGTCACAGTACAAAATGCTGCCTTGGCTTTGCATTTTCATAGTAAATGTTCTTAATTATTTGGCCAGGAAACTGCAGTTTGCTTTACATTACTACTGGTTATCACTAAGTTGACATCCAGTGGAAGGTACAACAGAAACAGTGAAAAATATCCTTTTTAGATTTACTATTTTGTATTAGCAGAAATGTAAATGAATACTTCATTATCTTGTAAAGTCTTAAGAGAAGATGGTGTTATTACATCACCTGAATAAAGGGCTGTTAAACATTTTTAGGACTGGAACTTTCACACAAGAGATGTAATCTTAGGTTAAAATGCATTAAATAATCTGTTGTAAAATACCTCCTTTTAATCGATTAACTACAATATGTTTCCTATAACCATAAAATGTCATAGAGTGCCGGTATGCTAGCTTATCTCTTCTTGTCACATAAATTTCATCTCAATTATTAGATGATGAGCTGTCATTATTTCTTCTAAAGTATCTCAGGAGATTTTAAAATGTGTATGTCTGATCTTTAAACTCTGTTTCTACTTGATGATGCAACTGTAGGGGGGAAAACAAAGTGTGTAGATAACTGAAATGAATCTGCTTTATTGTCTTTATTACGTAACAGAAGAATTATTTAGTCCTAGGTTAGTTAACTGTTGTATTTTTGTTGTATGTGTTAATCCCCAATGAGTTTCTCTGCATGCTGAAAATAACTCTAAGTTATTTTAACTCTAAGTGAAACCAAGAGTTGTCCATTACACTTTTAGGCTTCTCTGTTAATAGTTTTAATAAGATTAATTTTAAGGTTCCATCCATGATGCTGCTTAAAGTGTGACAGTTTCCTTAGACATTTGAAGGACTTGGACATATGCCCGTGGCCTGAATTAAGCAGCAGTAGAAATTATCCCACATTCCACACAAGCCCACCTAGTTGAGGAAGGGCTATCTCAGTTTTACTAAGATATATAGTCTGAGTCTGAAAATCTGCTCAACATAACTGCTGAAACTGCATAGTCTCATCAAACCTCTCACCAAAATTGGGCCAGATGGTATTTTTTAGTGACAAACTGTTTTGTAAGAAAGTTCCCATTTCTAATTATTTATTCAGCAAAAAAGCTGTCATCCCTGCTCCTTCAACACAGTCTCAACAGTTTTCAGAATACTTCTTCTCTCAAGGACATTGTGGAAAAGGTGTCTTCTACCTGCAAGTTTTAAAAGCTGCTTTGTAAAATCCAAACTAATAAATAGATCTCTATAAAACTGTGCCCTCTGTTTTCAGTACAGCCCTTTGTGGGCAGAGGAACATATTTAACGAAGACTTAACAATAATAAATAACACTTAGTAAACTTAACTGCCTATTGATATGGAAGTTATGCTGTGATTTCATCTTTTCTAAAGATGGTATTAAAAAAAGAACCTATTGCTGTGCTACTACCCCTTCTGTATTCCTCCCCACTGATGCTTCTGGGATATTATCTATCTTTAATCCTGAATTTTTCAAAGGCTTCATGGCACACATCTGCATACATATGCCAGGACTGCATAAGCAGGATAATAAAAGCATTAAATTCAAGAAAAGTAGAAAATCACCACTGTGGTAAGGATGTATTATCATTTGTACCACATTCATAAATTAATAATTTGCATTGTATTACAGCGACTTATTTTCAGAAGCATTAAACATGTCTATTCACGGATTGTGTGCAAAGTATGTAAATAATTCTTGTGGGTTTGTCTTTTTACAGCTTGCCTTTTCAGAAGGAAGATAACAGAAGGAAAGTGATTTAGAATAAATAGCAAAAATGTTGCTTCCTTTAAAATAATTACATTTTCCCCTATTTTAAGAAGTAAATCAGGAGATTTACAATACCTGCAGTCAGTCAGTTTTTTGAATGCAAAAATAACGTCCATAGCCAGGGCTTCAGAGTTCATAAAAGGGAATAACACACTGTGTTTTCATATGTGTTTTCACATATGTTTTTGTCTGGTCCTCTTGCTTTTTAGAAATAACTATGCTGCTGTCGATGGTATTTTTAACTCTTCCATTTCTAAAAGAGAGAAACACGGCTTAAATATCAGTTCAGAAACAATTGTTGTTGATTGTGAATACTGTTGTATCTTCCAGCATTGCAAAAAGAAAAAGTTCTTTAACCATAGGGCTTAATGATGAAGAGCCTGATGCACACACATTTATATATGTAATTCTTATTTATAGACATAATCCAGAAAGACACACTGAGTAGATGACATAAGAATCATAGGCATAGAGGGCTGAAAAGCATAGCAGGGGATTTGCTGTTTTAACTCTACAGTTGGGACAGAAAAGGCACGCTGGGGACTGCCTAACTCATGGGGCCGGGACCTGCTCTACATGCAGAACTCTGTTCAGAGTCCTGACAGATTGCTGTCCTGCCATGCTCTCCCTGTCCTGTGTGTATTTCCTAGAGCAAACACACCCAATTCCTCCCCCCTTTTCATAGTTTTTTAGCCTCTTTCCTTTGATATTTTTTCCTCATATTCTCCATCTTTGGTGCTCTTAGATCCTTTTCTGCCAGGCATCTTCTTGGCCAGACATTCCTTAATCCCGCATGTGTGCATTAGATTTATCGTCATTAAATGTACTGTGCTGCTCTTGCCCTTAGTGAATATTCTGGACTATTTTCCTATTTGTTATGGTACTCTAAATTCTGATTCCTTTCTCCAAAACACTGTCTTTCCCCCTTCTCCTCCTCAGTACTATACATTGTTGCACACATTTTATAAGTATGACCTCTATTCCATCTTCCAAGGCGTTAAAAACACTGACTAGAATTGCACCTGGCTCAGGCTTATGTGGGATCTTTTTTGTGAAGTTCTGAAGAGTAAATAATTGAAAACTGACAACTCTCAGTAAGAGTTTGCAATCAGCATTGTGCTCTGACCGTAGTACACTAAACCACATGGAAGGTTATGATCAAGGTTACGCTGGCTCAGACCAAAGGACTACCAGCCTCTCTTCAACAATGGCCAGCAGTAGAAGGCCAATGAGTGTAAGGAGAACATAGATCTGCCCTGATTCTTTCCCTGTTATGACCTTCTATTTTGCAACAATTTGGATTTATAATTAGTTTACTTATGAGAATTTAAGACTATGTGAAAATCCAGTGTTATCGTCAAAGTCCTTGATCAATATCAAGGTGCAACACATTTAGTGCTTTACTTTCAACTGACGTGTTTTATACCTGTTTATTTTTCTTCCAAGTACCTGCATCTTGATTGTTTGAAAATTTGTCCTAGTACCTTTCTTAAAACAATCTGTCTGGTACAAAATTTTGACAAAGAAAAGACAAATACTAAGTTCAGCCTGTTCTATTTCTCTGGGAACTTCCCAGTTCTCTGTGAATTCTATGAGACAGGCTCTAGCAGTTCAGAAATATCTTTGATGGTTCCTGCAGATTTGGAAGCTGAAGAGGATAAGGTTCTGTCAGCATGAACACACTCAAATATTTAGTAAATTGTTTCATTATTGTGGCCAACACACCAAACTCCTCATTGAAGTTACTGTAATGAAGCATCAAGGAACAATTCTCTTTTCTGGGGACTGCTGAAAGAAATAAGAGATAAAAAAGTGTCTGTCCTTTTGGTATTTTACTCCAGGCCTTTTCCTAGTTCATAATGGATCATCTCAACAGCGATATAAAAATACCAGTATGACCAGCTGAGTTGGCTGGCACAATTAAACCAAATATGAAGTTTCCAAAGAATTTTTCCATAAGTAAGCTATCAGCTAAACAGAGCCTACTTACTGTGTTGAAACGGAGAGGGTTAAACAATACCCATTTCAGGGCACTGAAAGAATCTGCAAATGCTGGTTTGCACAGAATGCATTTGCAGGGATTTTATGTGTATCTCTTCAATTCAAGGCTAGCTCAATACAACTTAAAGACTATTCATAAAAGGAAAAAGAGATGGTCAAATAAAATAGCAGTTTGACCTCAGCACTAAGCAAGTTCTTAGAGTAGATTTTGAAGGAAAAATTATTGAGGACTTGGATGTAAATGGAAAATGGGAAAAAACTACAACATGGTTTTATCAAGGGTAGATCATATCAGACTAACTTAATATCTTTCTTTGATAAGATAATTGTCCCAGAGAAGAGTAATGCAGTAGACCTAATCTACCTTGATTGAAATCAAGGCATTATATTGTTCCTCATGGGAAGTTATCTAAGGTGGAGCAGATGAGCTTTAATGCAAAAATTGTAAGGTGGAAGAGGAACTGAGTAAAGGGTTACATTAAAAAAAAGGTTCTTTTAAAAATAGAAATATCAAAATGAAAGGAGTTTGGCAGTAGAATTCTCCTGGGACTAATCCTGGCACTGATTTAAGTAGTACTTTTGAACTTGGTAAAATTGGGAGAATGGATACAGCATTAAGAAATGGCATAGAACTGGACTATGACTAGCATATCAGAGAAAAAAAAAGACCTTATGGACAGATGAAATAGAAACCTAATAGCATGGAAAGCAGAGCTGGGTACTTGGGAATCAATATAATGTCTTTTAGTATAAGCTGGTGTCTTGATAACTGCTGCTGACAGTAACGGGAAGAGGTTTAATGCAGTAGTCGGCTGTACGGTGACTATGAGCCATCATTATGTCACATACATGAAGCAGTTTCAGAGTATATTTGATGAAGGATTTTCAGTGAAGACAATAAAGTGTTAATATTACTTTACAAGTTCTTGGTAAGACAACTCTCAGAATATTGTTTACAGTTCTCATGACCCACATTGATTCACAGCAGGTGCAGAGTGGGATGGTTAGGGGAAAGGAGTACCTATTTTCTCAGCTGAGATGAAAATAGCTTATCTGGGAAAACAAAGCTTGAAAGGGCATATGGTTATATCTTTATAAGTACGTGTGGGGGTAGATGTGAGGGAACAGGACTTTTATGTTAAAGGATAATGCTATTTCAAGATTAGGTGCTTACAAACAATTATGAATAAATGAGAAATTGAAAAGAAGGTTCTTGGCAATCTGTGCAAAGCTCTGCAACTGGTTTCCAGACAAGGTCATGGAGGAAGGGGCCTGAACTACTTTCAGATGGAAGTTTATAAATTAGTGAAGAGATATGTGTGACATGGTGAAATGATCATGAGTCACAATATAAACTTTGTGATATAAAGCTTTGGATACTTGCTAATATTGCCAGAGAAGTTTAATGGGGAACTTGCTTGTGTGCTTTCCTTATGCAGTAGCTGAACATAAATGTTTTTAGCTGGTACAGTTCTTCTATTCTTTTGCATATACCAGGACTTTCATGTTTCTTCTTAGTGTATAGTATAGAAGGGGACTACTCTTTGTCAAATTATATGATTTGCAGCAGGTAAAAATGAGGCAGTTTGTTAGGATGTCAGGTGTTCACTGGGTGCAACTTGTTTACATGCTCTGGCTTAATCACCTGATGGGAATCAAGAGGTAATTTTTCTCTAAGTCATATTGGTTGGTGTTATATAGAGTATTGTTTTCCCATCTAACTTAAAGTGTCTGGACAGGGATGTGAATTTTTAACTTGTGAAGCACCTGCTCTTGCAAAGTGCTAAGGTGTAGCTGGTCAGGAAATCTCATGACTTAAATGAAATCTCATGACTTAAACATCTTCTGTCCTCTGATACACTGGTGTTTTTTAGTCTTGTTCTGAGGTGCAAGGTGGTGCGACTATAATGTAGGACATTGTTTCAGTATACTACAAAGCTTGATTCAATATTTGCTTTTTCAGATCTTTGAAGAATTTCTTCTGAAAAAGAAAATCTTACTTTTTTATTTGAGGTAGCACAGAGCTGAGTAAGAGGCAGCTGAGGATACTTCAAATGTCTTGGTAAGTTTTGAAAAAGGTTGATAATTTTTTTTCTGGACCAGATATTCCTGAGATCTTATAGCAGAAAAAGCTCTTTAAATGATGATTCTAGCTCAAAGAATTTTAGAAATCATTAGAAGATATCATAACTTGTTAACAGGGATTCTCAGGGTTTCCTAGCTTAGTTATTCCACTAATACACAGTGCCTCATTACTAAATGATTAAGGGTCCTCAGACTTCATAACATCCATTTTATAGTAACCACAGACACATGGGTTTTCCTCCTTATTTGGTTTCTTGACTGTTACTGCTTTAAAAGAAGTACTTTGAAAGTGATAGTGCTTTATCTCATTAAATGTATAAAGAGTCCATGGCAATTAGGCTCCTAACTCACCTGTCACAGTTAAGTGGTTACGATGAGATGGGGTGTAAATGTGCTGTATTTATAATGTTTAGTTCTAAAGACTGCTTTTTACACAAATAGGGACCGTCAGACTAGAGGCCACAAAGGACTTAATGGTGTTAAAAGTCTACTAGGGAATTCAGTATGAATTATTGATATATCTGTGCTTGCAGTGGCTGTGCTTACATCTTTCTTGCCACTAATGAAAAAAGAGGTAGTTTATCTCTGTACTGTTTCTTGAATTCTGAAAAAAAGCATACTCTGAAATTGTACAGTTTGTTTCTCATAGTCTGGACAGTGGTATCAATGTATCAGTTGGGTGATGCAGTTTATCTCTTACAATCCAGGAAGCTGGAGTTTGAAAGTTTTTCTTAAAGCACAGATTACTAAGTGGCAGTATAATCTATTGCTCTCAATCTGTCCCTCTCCTTACATTTCTCATCAGAGAAATAAAATAGCAGATTTGAAAGTCAGATCAAATCTAGTCTGCATCTGTTTTCTTGAGTTCCATCTTGATATACTCAGATAAATTATCTTTCAGTGAAGAGATGGCTTGAAACACACAGAATATGAATGTCTCTAAGCCTGCCAGTCCTCCAGAATCCTCACATGGCATTTACTCTGAAGTAAGCAAATGCTTAGTTACCTGCTAGTGATGCAAATATCGGAATCTCCAAATTAGTTTTTGCTTGTTATTCATATCATTGTCTCTGTGGAGACAGTGCTACAAGTCATGGAACCTTTTAAGAAATAGCTGGCAGTTGCATGGCATATGTAACTTTCTAAATCCAAACCCCTTATAGAGGAAGAACGGTGTTTCTCAGTCCCTTTTGTCTAGCACCTGGAACGGCAATAAAATAAAACTCTTTTTATTATCATCTTAGGTACATAAATCCAGCTGAAAACAGTTTATTCCTGCCTTCCCAGTAAATAGTCTGATTAAATTGAAGCAGAAAAGTTTCTGTGAATTCATTTTAACTTTATTTGGTTTAAGTTTTGGTTAGAAATACAGGACTTTTAAAGCTGATTCTGACAGATTGTTTTCATTTTAGGTTTTTTTAGATAGTATAATACTTCTCCCCTAATTACTGTTGTCTAACTTACTGTTATCAGACATGTATTTTGCTTTTATGCTAGAGGGAAACTTTGATACCTAAATCAGGACTTGGGAAGCTTGTATGTTCCTGATATCAAAAACAGTCATCCTGCTAAAGAGACATTGGTATCTCCTGGCAGAAAGTTAGTTACCTTCTTGTCCTTTTACTTCTGTGCTGCATGTGTCTCCTAGATTGTCTCAGCCTGAGTGGCAAAGTGTCTACTCATCTCCTTTCAAGGTCCAGGGAAATGAGAGCAGGGCTGAAGATATATTTACAAGTACACCCACAAGATAGAAAGTGATCTCTGCTATGTATAATTGAAGAGGAGTCAGTACAATATTTCAGTCTTCATTGTGATTGCCAAGATATTGTGTTTCCCTGCAAAAGTGTTGGACTGAGATCTTCAAATGTGGTAAGAATATAGTGATTTGGGTTGAGGAAGTGGGAAAGGAGAAAGCCTAATTTCTCTGAAAGGCCTGGATTGTTAGGAGCTCTCAGAGCACCTTTGTAGAGGCTAGAGTATTTGCCCAGGACAGAAGAGTTTTGATTCTGTTGTCTCACAGCATCAGTTAACTCAAAATCTTACTTTCCTAGTATATTACCTTGCACCTTTTTCAGATGGAGACATTGAACAGCAAAGTGTGCAAGAGTTACGGGATAAGAACAAGAAGCAGCAATGTGTGGTGCAATGTGGTATGTTAATGACTGTAATACAGTGCTTCCAGAACTGCTTTTATATGACAACTGTGCCAAATGTGTCTAGAGTCTTCAGAACGCTTTTTCCACTTTTACATATTAAGTCTGAAGTATACTCTTAGTTCCTTATAGACCAGACTTGTCTTTTGTGTAGTATCACAGCTGAAATGAGATGGGCCTTATCCATATGACAAATGATTTGAAGAAACGGGTTATCTTGGGGAAAGATTTAAGAGTACAGGTTTAGTATTCAGTGGATGAGATTGTCTTCCAAAATTGATCATAAATTCTTCTTTGCCCTAGATATTGATTCAGTAACAATGTTAGTTTGAATATATATTCCTAATTAAAATATAATTATCACTTCTAACTAGAGAAGTCTACAAACCTGGGCTTTTAACAGGTTACTAATGTATTTTTTTGCCACAGAGGCATTATGTTCTGATTGTATCTTATTTTATAGTACTGAATTCCATCTGGGCCAAATGTACATCTGGTACTCTGAAAAAGGAGTCAGCAGTAACTCCTGTAACTCTTCCCCTGAATCATTGGCAGCTTAAAGGTATAGAGAAATGGTTAGTGTTTGGAAGAAAGAGAAGGGAAAGGATCTTTGAGAGCAGTTTCTAAAAAGCCCTAAGATTACAAGTGTTAACAGAGGATTCTTGAAACAGGACTTCAATTGGGAGAGCACATTTGAGGGAAACTAGTCTTTCTTTTGATCCAGGAAAAATATGTGGAATTCAAACAAGGCAGAATCAAAACCAAAATGTATTTTAGTAGCTCAGGCAGGTGTTGGCATCTTATGTGTTCACCCTAGTCATACTTGTAGGCTTTACCTAAACAAAAGTGCATTACATGCCTGTATTTTCTTGGACTAATCTCTGGAGTCTATACAAATAGATTTTGAGCATATTGAGTATTTATCCAGCTGTTCTAGATATCTGCTGGTGTTGTTGATGCCTCGTATAAGCTTCTGTGTATCTGGACAGCTAGGACAAATGGTCCCTGTGCAGGAATGCGTTCCATGATGAGCTCAATGTTGGATTTATTTCTTAAGAGTTGTATTTGCACAGCACAGGCATGGATTCTGTTGTGTTGTGAATCTTACACTGAAACATGGTGACCCTACCTTAGTGATTTGCAGTGTAGCAGCTGGATCTTTTTTTTTGTTTTTTAAATTGTAGACTTCCCTGCAAAATCTGAATTTTCTCTAACCATTATAGAAATAAAAATACTCTTGAGTGGCTTTAAAGTACAGTAAACTCAATTCAGCAAAAAAAGTTGCTTTAGAAATAGTTTTAATTCAGAGGAGAAATTATCTTCCAAGTTTTCTCTTTTCTTTAAAAAGTACTATTTAAATGCAAAAAACATTAATATTGTGCAGAGAGCTTTGCCAGTCCAGTAACACAATTATTCAAACCATGAAGAACCCTTGTAGTTCTTTAGTACAAAGGGTAAAGTAGAACTTTGCTAGCCCCCAACCACTGGAAGATTTCTTTTTGGGTATATTACAAATTTACTGGCCAAGTCTGGTTAAGCATTTCAAATCATGATGAGGAAGGTAGCCAGGGAGCTGCATGAGTTTGTCCTCTTTATCTGACCAGTACTTGCCAGCTTGGCCATGAAGTAGACAGCTGGATATATTAAAAGCCTCTCTGTCATGTACTCATGTGATAGTAAGCATCTTCCTGGCTGAGTATGTCACAAGATTTTGGATAGTAATATCTTAGCAGGATTCAGAACTGTACTTAAGTCCAAGTCTTTTCAGTGATCACTTCAGATGTTTTCACTTCCAGTTTAGGATTTATTTACCTAAGATTGCTGCTAGTTAAAAGTGTCACTTAAAGACGTACAAGGGAGTTAGATTGAGAGAAACTTCTGTGAGCTTGACACTTCTTTTAAACACTTTTTTAGACAATATTCATCAATTGAGACATTCCACATAAAGTGAAATCTTACAGAAAGAGCACTTGTGGCTATTCATGGAAATCTTGAAAGAAGAACACTTTGGTCATTCCTCTGGGGGGAAAAATATATTATCTTCCTCAGGGATTATTTTTTTTCCCTATGGGATAAAGATGATTGAAAAACTAAGTTAACTTTTTTTCACTCTTAAAAAATTTTAATATTGACTGGGCAGTCAAAACATCTTCAGCTTTCCTTCAATACAATATCTCTGTGCTGAAGTGAGCTCTTTTAGATGCCTGAAAAAGCATTCCTTAGTGCCTGTAAGCACTGTCAGAAATCAATAACTTTGAAATTTGTGCTATTTGTACTTTAAGTTTGGCATATAAATTTAATTCAGTCTGTTTCCAGTGCAACAAAAGAATGGGAAATTGTCACAAAGCACATAAATACACTAAATAATATTCCTTTAAATTGTTGAAAGGATATAATTCTGATATTTGCAATAGCACCTGGATTTCACTGTAGCTCTACATAAAAAGTGCAAATTCAAAGCATCATAGAAATTGTTTTGGTTGTATATAAGCTGTGGATGGTATCCACAATCACACTAAAATAATATTTTCATCTTGAAAACATTATAAGAATTTATAAAATATATCATTTATGAAGAAAACTCCCACACCTTCAAGATATTTCAGGTGGGCAAATGATTAGGAAAGCAGTGATGTCAGTAACACGGGCTTTTAATACTAAGGAGAACAATGCAAAAGAATTCCAAGTTGCGTTTTGAGAACAAAAAATGAATGCTGAATGTGAGTGTTCTATTTTCCAGCAGACAAAGGCAACTCTGAGGTTCAGTTTTCATATTGCAGGGGGAATCTGCATCTTGAAGACAAAATTTATGCACTTTTGTTATAGAAATGTGTGCCCAACTCTAAGGCTTTGATCATATATTTCTGCACTGTCTTTAGTGATAATGGGATGATTCTAAACATTTTCAACAAATAAAATTTCACTGAAGTTTAAGCATCCTAATGTGAGAATTAAAATGTAACAGTATTCTATTGGAATGTGTATTAAAAGACTTAACCAATTGGGCTGAACATTTAGGCATTTCAACTCATTCTACCCAAAAATGCAAAGTCTGCATGTTCAGTAAAGACTGTGGAAATGCAGTGAAACAGATTTCCTGGGATTAACAGATTTTTCCTTTCTGCTTCTCCTTGTCTTCTCCAGGTCTCCAAAAACTCCTGTGGCCCAGCTAAGCAAACAATTTAAATGTGCCATCACCTACCAGTTTTATTTAAAATATTCTGTCCAGTTCTGGGCCCTTCAGTTCAATAAGGACAGGGAGCTGCTGGAGAGAGTTCAGTGTAGGACCCCAAAGACAGTTAAGGGGATGGAGCATCTCCTTTATGATGAAAGGCTGAGGGAGCTGGGGCTCTTTAGCTTGAAGAAGAGGAGACTGAAGGATGACCTCATTAATGTTTACAAATACATAAAGGGTGGGTGTCAGGAGATGAAGCCATCATCTCAGTGATGTCCAATGACAGGGTACAAGCTGGAACATAAGAGGTTCCAAAGAAACACAAGGAAAAACTTCTTCACTGTGAGGGTAGGGGAGCAGTGGAGTCTCATTCTATGGAGACATTCAAAACCCATCTGGACGAGTTCCTGTGTGACCTGCTCTAGGTGGTCGTGCTCTGGCAGGGGGGTTGAACTGGATGATCTTTTCTAGGTCCCTTTAAACCCTTAAGATTCTGTGATTTGGTGATTAGATTGAAGATCAGCATGTCTTCACCAAAACTGTTTTAATCCAATGTTATAATAATTCCCACAGTTCTAGTCAAGACCTCCTGTCTAACTCAACAAACTAAGAGCAGTGCCTGCTTCAAAGTAACATACATAGACAAGACCAAAACTGAAGGCAATTCTGTTTATACAGTTTACAAAGACAAAAATGTGAATCTCTCAGGTTGAAGTACAAGTATATTTTCTAGGAAATGTACAAGTTTCTGTTCATGAGGCTGTCTAAACACGTGCATGAATTACTGCATGATAAATGAAGCTATGTGAGATTTTATTCTGTCCATTAATAGTTGCTTTGTCACAGATATCCAAATTTATAGGAATGTGGTTAGCTGTGCTTCTCTTTTCCTTGCTGACAGGAGCAGTGGTTATTAGTAAGTTGGAGGAGTAGGTTGTTGTGTGTTGTGGTTGTGAGCTTGATACGACTCCCTAGAGGTTCTCCACAGTCTAGTATCTTTGAATGTTCAGCTGTGCTGCCCCCTAAATTGCAACTCCTTTGTGTCTGTCTGTTTTTCTTGCTTCCATTTTTTAAAGATATATAAAAAAGGAAATGAGCTCACATGTGTTTGCTGGTCTTTCACAATATCCCAACTGTGCATCCACCAGGTCAGCTCCAGTCTCACAGATTAGAAAATAATCAAATTCAGAAATCATTATATTTATCACAATTGCTTTGGATTTTTGTAATTCAGAGAACACCATGTTTACATTTCATTCTGGCAAGATGCCATTACCATATATGTTTAAACAAGTTTGCATTATTTTGTTACGAATAGTGATCTACTGGATAATTAACCAAGTCAGACTTGTCACACTGTGGGTGTGTGGAGTATTTTCTTACATCTTTAAATTTATTATCAGGTATTTACATTTCATCTTAACATTTTGTCTCCAAACAGATTTTTCTTCTTTCATAAATTAACAGCTCAGAAATTCCTCTGAAAATTAGTTCATCACAAGCTTCCTTCTTTTCCTTACTTGGGGTTGCAGATTCTTAGCCTTTTGGCCATTTATAAAATAAATAGTTATATGGCTCAGTTGCTTATACATACAGACATTTCTGTGCCCAGAAGTATAGTCTTTAGAAATGTTTTTCAGGTATAAACCAAGTGTAAGAAAGGTGTCCAAGGACAATGCAAAAGGCACCTTTATGTTCCTTTTGGCCTGGCTCCTGCATTAAGGTCATTCAGAGGGAGGAGGAGCAAGAAACTTCTGCAGTGGATGGCAATGCAGGTGTGACAAAGTCAGCAAGGGATGCAAAGATGGCTTGAAGGATTTGAGTAAACTTTTTTCAAGTCAGGAAACCCCTTGGAGAGAGACTCATGTTTCATCCATGCAGTAGTGGGGGAAAGATTTGTTTTCAAACCTTGTATTTAGTCAGGTCCACCAAGCTAAAACAAGTTTTCTCTACTAAAGAAGAAAGCTCAGCCTAATCCACTATTTTCTGTTCTAATAAAATATAGTTTTGAGATTAGGCAGCTTTGGTGTATCTGCTTAAAGGAAATGGCAAATCTGCCTTCATATGCCTCACAGATGGACAGATACATGCTAGTGTGGAGTTCTTTACCTTTGGGTACTTTTACTGACAAGTTAGGATACAGTATATTTAGGAATATTCAGGATGTCTTGTGTGTGTACAGTGCCCAGTGAGCGTTCTGCTGTCATCTGAGTCTTACATAAGCAGCACCATAGAATCACAGAATGGTAGGGGTTGGAAGGGACCTTTAAAGAACATCTAGTCCAACTCCCCAGAAGAAGCAGGTCTACCTAGATCAGGTTGCACAGGAACACATCCAGGTAGGTTTTGAAAACCTCTAGAGATGGAGCCTCCACACGCTCTCTGGGCAGCCTGTGCCAGGGCTCCATCAGAAGCCAAGCAATGGGATTATCTGGCATTTTAGTAGAGCAAACAGGTCTTGATTTTCCAACACTGTTTCCATCTGATGATCAGCTGGATTACAGGAATATTATCTCATCATAAGGTTCTTAACACTTTTTTTTCCTATATATATTTTAATTAAGGAGCTGTTGCTGCTGACTCAAGAAATACTTAGTTTTTCATCCCATGTTTATTGAGTACTTTTTATGACTAAACATCTGATTTCAAATTGTTCTGTGTGCATTTATTTTTTTCCTGAAGTGTTTTCAGCTATTCAGGAAACTGTGTAAACAAATCAACAAACACCCCTTCCCACTCACCCCAAATAATAATAAAAAAATCCAACACTACCACACCAACCTAACCCCCCTCCTCCAATCACCCCCAAACTCATAAAGCAAGCAATAAGCCCCCAAATATCACTGTACCTTAAGTAGAGAGATGGCTACTTGCAGCTGATGGCAGATGCCTGCAACTAGTCAGTTTTGTTTTCTGTTCAGGACAAACTCTCAAGGCATTTACAACACTGGTTTCTTCCACTTTCATTTTTCTCTTGATCTCCTTTCACCTCCAATATAAACATCTCGAGACTTTTTTGTACCCTAAATTTCTCACCTCAGAGGAAGACCAATCAACCAGAGGTTCTAGGAATTAACACTGACAGAGTCGCCAACCTTTCTGAGATACTTCCAACAAAATTACAACGTTGTTGATACTGTCAGGAGAAAAATTTATTTTACTCGTCAGGCTTAGTCTAGCAAATGTACAGAAAATACAGTTTTGAAAATCCAAGATGATAAATTTGCCTTAGGTCATTAAATTTGAAAATGACTTTAACCTCCATGTGTCTTTTTTTGACTTCCCTATGCAGGGCAGGAGTCAGGGCAGATTTGGTCTTACCATTTAGAGTAAGATACGTACAGTAAGTGAAGGCAAAATGTTTCTCTGTGATTTAATATTCTTTGCTCTGGAAATATGTGTGCGTGTGTGTGTATCTGGTGTGACATGAGCAGTGCAAGCTGAATGCCCTTTGCTAGCCAGAGTTGTGCAGGTTCAAAAAGAAAATCTCACCACTTCTTTTTTTGCACCATTCTATACACAGACATTTTATCACTATCAATTAAAAGGAGGGAAGGGCAAATGTAGATATGAGTGAAACAGTATGCAAATACCCAGTACCACCATTCTCATCTTCTCAGATGCTGTTCAAGAATCTGATTTGAACGCTCTGTGATGCTAGTGCTTTCCACAATTACGTTTTTAAAGCTGCCTGGGTGTTCTATTCTTACAGCAATAGACATTTAGAATAAGTAATTTTCTAGAGCTTTATTTTTTTTCTGCAGATACAGTTCCACCAATGTAAAGATATTTGTTTTTACACAGTATAAGGTGTCCTGTCCTGTAGTTCAGGATTGCATGGTTTTCACATGACCAAGCTGCTGAAGTTTTAAAAGCCAAGAAGAAGGTTTCAAGTTAACAAACGGGGCTGCGACCTCGGTGGAATCCCCTGAGCCACAGAGCACTGAGAGTGATGCTGCTGGCGTGTCCTTCGCGAGCTCAAGTGTCAAACGATGTTGTTCTTACATCTGAATGGCGTTGCTCTAGACTCGCTAGGAAGGTGCATTACAAGGATCCTAACACCCGTTATTTCCTCTTCCTTGTGTTTAATCTCTTCCCCTCGTCCCTGCCTGCCTCCCGTCGCGCTTCTTTGCCGAACGCGCTTTCCCGCGCTGGCGGGGGTTCGCGTCCCCGACCGCTAGGGGGCGGTGTCCCCCCATTTTTTACCGCGGCGCGCTCCGTGCGGGCTCCGGCCGCCGCCCCGCCCCGGTCTGGCCACGGCTGACACGGCTTCGCCTGCGGCTCCTCTTTCCTCCTTTCCAATAACTAGCACGATGTGTTTATTAACTGCCAGCTCTCGGAATCGCGTTGTACCGTTTCAGTACTTATTCTACTGAATTAAAAACCAGGTCACGTATCAGATGTGAATTTTGCAGGTTGGGTTTTGTTTGTGTTTTTGTGGTTTGGGTTTTGTTTTATTGTTGTGGTTTGGGTTTGGCTTGTTTTATTGTGGTTTGCTTTTGGTTGGTTGGTTGGTTTTCCTCCCACGTGGTCTGATACTACACAAACACAACCTCTGGTGAGGACAGGGGAGCGGGAGTTGAGGGAAAAACTTCCTGACCAAGAACAGCTGTGGGAATTCACCACCAGGTCTGATTAAAGCCAAGGGGTGGAGGATGGGATGCAACCACCTTTTCTTACACTTTTGCATCAGTTAAAGCCACTCAGAGATCTGGATTGCACTTCCACATGATTTTTGTTTGATTACAGTGTGAATGCTCATTACTTACTTTGCCTTTGTTTTATGGGTTTTTTTTCCCTCCTACTTACTGAAAGTTGTAAGCCCAAATAAATGACAGGTTCAGTTAAAAACTCAATCTTGCTTTTGTGCTGCAAAAGCCCATTCAAGGCTTCATAAGCCCCTCAAAATTGATTTTTTTTGAGCACTGTTTTTTAATCTGTCCTTTACAAAACTTTCATGCCTTGAGCAAATCCTTCTTCCCTTATTCCCACCACTAGGTGCTTTGACTTCATGATTAGCAGATAAATGTAAGACAAAAAAATGTAGTTCCCCCAGTCCCAAGTAATTCTCTAACTTATTTATTCTCCCTTTCTCATTATTGAATAGAGTCTCCTGTGTAAATACAACTTTTTGTGCTCTCACAGCACACAGACATTTTCCCATCAGTTGCTTGCTCTCCCCTACCTGCTATATCCAACTCATTAGTTCAACTTTGGCTTTGCTTCACCTATTGATTCCCCGAAGAACTATAGTTAAAGTTCATGGCACTGATCTTAGTATACTTTCTCTTCTCATATCTACTGTGCCTGCATATAATTTTGTGTAATGTTCCCCAGGCCCAGTGGCTCCAACTTCAATATCCTTGTGCAGGATTCCATCTTTAAAGGAAGGTCTATGGAAGAGGTGGCAAAGGGAACTAGCAGGCTAGCTGTGGCCCAGTCAGTGTATTAATTCATCCCTCTTGTCAGCTCAGTGTTATGTTGTGATCTGAACTGCTGCCAGCCGTAACAACCTCATGCAGTGCTGCAACATTGCAGCTTTTGCATGTAGAACTGGCTGCATTTTGAGTTAGTTCTTTTTGCATGTGACACTTTTTGCTGTCAACACTTGATTTACATGCAAAGGAGGAGGCAGAAGGAAATCCAGTAAAAGCAAATGTCAAATAGAGTCTTCTGACTTTGCCCATCTTGTGTTGCTGGCCTGAAGTACCACACGGCCCTGACTGCAGGGGGAGTTTGATGCTGTTGCTGTACTCAAAATATTTGAGTTCAGCCTGCAAGGTGACAGAAAGCTTAAAAGTGCCCATAGTTAGTGGTTCGTTTGTCACATCCAGCTTTGAAAGAGCAGTGTTTGAAGCACTATTTTTAAGAGAAGTTTTATTATCAAATAACCCCTCTATCATTACTTTGTCTTTATTAAAAGTTTTCAATGAAAGAATACTAGCTAACATCAGTAACCAGAAAGAAACAAGTAACTAAAATGATGTAAAGACTTAAGTGTACTAGAAGTTAATGCTAGCAGTAAGTAGCTTGAAGAAGTTAGTACCATCTTCCACATTATTTATACTGTAATGGCCCTAGAACAATAATGCAATGGTGATTATATTGTCATCTGTCTTCTAATGAAATGTTTGTCCCTACCAGCTGTAACATACATACGTACATATATATATACAC
This sequence comes from Urocolius indicus, assembly GCA_013401255.1. Classification (NCBI taxonomy): domain Eukaryota; kingdom Metazoa; phylum Chordata; class Aves; order Coliiformes; family Coliidae; genus Urocolius; species Urocolius indicus. The sequence goes on from WBNH01007270.1 coordinate 348,253, forward strand.
ACACACACACATATTATTGATTGTTCTGGAACTTTTTTATAAAACTCAATCAACAGAGTAGAAAGCCAGCTCAAATATCTTTAAAATGTTCACATTAAGGACTTCTGTTTGGCTTTTTTAACATATATTATTCATTTGACTGAAAGAGCCTTATGTTTTAAGAGACTGTCAGATACAAATTGTAAGGTGGACCTTGGTTTGACTGAAATCAAAGCATCCATTGACTTAATTTTACCCCAGAGAGAGGTAAAAGGCAATTGGAAAAGAATGTGCAAAGAGCCAGAAGGATTCTGACTCCAACCACAGCGTGGCTGTTGGGGTTTTGTCTGGCATCTATTTAAAAAAGCTGAAAGTGATTTGTAGCTACAATTTGTGACAGAGTATACATAAGGAAAACTTGACAACATGGCACTTAGGGAAGCTGCATACCTTGTGTGTTAACATGACACTAGTCCCACATACAAGTGACTTCAGCTACCCAAAACCACAGTGAACCTCTAGGACCCAGTAAAGTTCTCATGTTGTCTTGAGGCTAGCAGAACATGGAAATTAGTTCAGTAACACCTGGAAAGGATGACATAGAGAAATGAGTTAAAAAATACTGGAAAGAATTCGGCCTAATTTAGAAATAATTTCATTTTTGAAAGAAAGAAAAAAACCAAAGGGGTAATTTCTGAAGTGGAATAAATGTCCTTGTGGTTTGCAAGAAGCTTTCTCACACCTCCACTCCTGTTAGAGCCTGTGCAGTGGCTGGGCATGCTGAGCACGGACTTTCTCCTTGGATTTGTTTTTTTTAAGAACATGGTTGTGTTTTAAAACCTTTTTTTCTTTATTAAGACATTTTAACCTTTTTCACTTTGGGTGCTAGCTTTCCAGAGATGAGTCAAAACACTGTCAAAAGGAGTGTTTAGTGACATAATTCCGAATTTGAGGTGCGTGCTTTCCAGCTATCTTGTTATTTCTGAACTGTCAGTAACATTTTATTTGATTTTTAACACTTAAAACATTGTTTTAGTGTCACTGTAATAGTAAACACCCCACAAAAGCTGTGTTGTATAACAGTGGAAGTAGCTATTAGTGCAGAGATTTGCAATGTTTTGCTTTGATATGCCAAATAATACTCTGCATGTGTATATACGTGTGTGTGTGTGTGTATATCTATATTCAGGACATTAATGCATGGATGGTTTTGTAGATAGTGGCCTGGATTTCAGTCTTGTTTTCTTGTTGTGGCTATTCCTGATTTCGACTTGTAAATAACAGAAGGATATTACTACCTGTGCATTAGACAGACACGAAACTTCTGTACCAAGTTTATCATGTGCCATAATGATGCTGAAGAAGTAGTAACCACCTCTCTCTAGCACCCAAGTCAATTTGTACTGATGTGGTTGGCAGGCCAACTTGTTTCATGAAGTATCAGACACATCAAAACCTGAAGCTCGCTTGATTCACCAATGTCATCACCAACTTTGCACCTCCTAATTTCTTGAAATACTCGAGAATAATCTGTCATTTTTTTTTTGTTTCTCAAAGGATATCCTTGTACCTCAACAGATTTTGTGACATTAATTGTATATGTCCCTTCATATTAAATGACTAAAATACAAACAGCTGTGACTGAATCAGTTGCAACTTGACATCACTACTGTGACTTCATGGAGAGCCAGTAGTCTGGACAATTTTGCTTTTCATTTTTGGGGGAGAGGGTAGAAATACATAACTGTCTGTTAAGAAAAAGTGGCAGAGAGGAAAACAACAACAAAAAAAGCTTCCACTCGGGTTCTATGAAGGCTGTATTCTCTGTCTACCCTGGCATATGCTAAGCTCTTAAATAAGTGTTTCTGAAGTACCTTACAACAGTTTAGCTCCATCTGCCATCTAGTTTTTGCTATAAAAGTGGCCAGCCTGATCATCTTCAATCCCATGAGGCGAAGCAAACTCCTTTAGGCGAAATTTATTGTGAGGGGAAGCAAATTCCTTAAGTCAAATGGGCCAAATAGCTTGTTGACAAAATTGCCAAGTATATCGTGGTTTGGGGTTTTTTCCCCTAGTTTAAAAAAAGGCCAACTCAAAACGCTTGCAGCTAAAACATAAACCCACCTGAATCAAGTTTTCTGCATCTGAAACCAAGGAAATCTGGAAACTGCCGCTATTTTAGGCTAATTGCATTTTGTTGGGTTTCGGGGGAGCGCTACATAGTAGCGACTGTGGGAAAACCACTAAACAGTTCTCTGTTGGAACCATCTGTCACGAATATGGGACATATGTTCGCTTTGTTTATTCAGGAGCCAAGTGGAAGCCGATACACTCATCTAGCCCCGGCCGAGGGCCGGCCGGCACCGAGCACCGCGGAGATGCAGCTCTCTCCGCTCCCACCTCTCGCGGCCGGCGGAGCGCAGCCTGTGCCGGCCGCCGTTTCTCCCGCGCCGCTCCGCTCCCCTCCGCAAAAGCGCGGAGCCTGCCCTAAAGACGAGGGCTGCAGAGGTGGAAGGCGGGCGGTTCATCTCCCGCCGGCCCTCGGGGGTCGCAGCGGGACATCTCGGGCTTCCCCCGCGGGCGGCGGGGCGGGCAGGGGGAGGCGGCCAAGCCCTCGGGCGGGGCGGGGGAAGCCGGGTCAGCGCCGCCGGGCGCGGGCAGCGGCAGCATCCCCGCCGCCTCTCCAGCAGCTCGCTCGGTTGCCGGCGGCTTCCGTTCGGAAACGCTCCAGCCGCGCCGACCCGCGCTCCGGGTGCTCCCGGAGCTGCGGCTGCCTCGCTCGGGTCGGCGGAATCGGAGCAGCCGCCCCTACCGGGACTCCGCGCCTTCCGCCGAGCGTCCTTCTCCTCCTCCCTACCCTTCGCCTCTCCCCCAGCGTCCGTCCCTCTCCATTTCCCTTTCCAAACTTTCCCGGCCGCTGTCAGCAGCGCGGCACCTGCCCCCGCCGCGCCCCGACCCGCGCAAGCTGCGCGCCTCCCCCCCCAACCTCCCGCGCACCGCCTCCCCGCCCCGGCGCAAACGAATAAATAAAGTTGCAGCTGGGGGAAGGGGAAGAGGTGGATTGCCCTGGGAGATCTGGGGAGCCGCAGCCGGGGGCTGTAAGTGGGAACTGTCAGCGGCTGTCCCCGGCTGCGGGGCCAGGGGCGGGCGGGCGGGCGCCGCGGATCCCGTTCCCCCTCCTCCCTTGTGTGTGTGCGCTCGGTCCCTCCCTGGGAACAGGCGCTGCCCACCCAAGGAGGCGACCGGCGCTCCTGCCCCGCTGCCGCTCGCTCACTCGCGCACACACATACTCGTGCGTGCGCCTCTCGCTCCCTCTCTGAAGTCAGTGCTTGGGTTTTCAGGTTGCTCAGACCTGAAATCTAAGGGAAAAAGCTCGGCGTTTGTGTCGCTGCTCCTGCTGCTGCTGGTGGTAGCGGTGAAGAGGAGAGAGGGTTTGGGCTTTTTGTGTTTTTTTTTTTTTTTTCTTTTTTTCTCCCTTGAATTCAATGGATCTGAACTTGGAGTCTTTGGACCTCGGCGGTTTTGGAATATCTACATGCTGATCCTCTTTGTTGTTGCACATCAGCTCGTTTGGGGAAACCATCCGAAGACAGCAAGATGTTTCTCATTCTCTTGTACTTCGCTTTGCCCTTAGTGGGTAAGTTGCTGGCGTCTGATTTCTCTCAGTACATCCTTTCATAAAGCAAAGCGTTAGGTTTATGGGATCGGATCCCTGACGGTTGTCAGTCTATTGTTTAGGCAGAACAGTGAAGTTTCCAGTAGTTTTTATGGCTCTGCCTCACATCACTTAGCCCGGTATACATTTAAGTCTTTAGGAGATTACAGACTTAAGATACTTGCCTGTGTAGCCTCTTGTTAAATTTGGCTCTCACAAGTTATGGGGAAACTTTTCATTTTACTAAAATAAGGCAGCTTGGGGGGGGGGGGGCGGGGGTGATGATGGTGACAAGAGTCCGCTGAAGGATTACATCTTCACCTGAACCTGGCAGCCTGCCTGACTGCAAGTGGTTTGCAGTCCAAGCTGGTTTTCTATCCACAGAGGATGTTTGCGTTTCCATTCGTGTGAGTCTGAGGAAGCATGACATGGGGCATGAGGGAGAAGAGAGAGTTAATGTAATTTGCTTTGTTCTCCTGCAAAAACATCATACGTGGAGAGAAACAGAGGGGGCAAGGTTAATAAATTCTACCTTTATGTGTGTAAAAGAAGCAAAAATATGTACAGTCTTTAAAAAGTGACTGATGCAAAAAAAGGAGGCTAATATCAACCAGTGAGGATACTTATCTCTCTGAGAGGATTGTTCGTGGATGTAACTGAAATTACAGCAAAGCTCTTGTGGAAAGTGAGGCCAAACGTTTAACTCCTCAGTTAAAGACTCGAATGGAAAGGTTATTTGTTTCACCAAAGGAGAGCTAAGAAATAATGAATGCTTGTTTTGTCAGGCACGTAAACCCCTGTGGGTTTTCTTTCTTGATTTTAATGTTTGCTTATAAGTCAGCCAGCAGGATTAACATGTACTGATTCCTTGGGTTCTCACAAAAGTGGATCTAAGATCATGAAAACCCTGTGTGCTTTTTTTTCTAAGGTGCAGCATAAAGCCCAGAGGTTTGCAAGGTGCTGCATGTGCTGTGTGAGAGGTGCCTTGTGCTTCCCGTACGCCTGCTTTGAAGCCCTGTTAAATCAGCCTCACCCTTCAACGAGAGTTTGTTGGTTTGTGTCTCCTCTCTCTTAGATGTACTTCTGTCCGCAGAAGTGAGCGGGCTGCCTGGAGGGGATCGCCTCGACTGTGTGAAAGCCAGCGATCAGTGTCTCAAGGAGCAGAGTTGTAGTACTAAATACAGGACACTGAGGCAGTGTGTAGCAGGCAAAGAGAGCAACTTCAGCCGGGCGACGGGCCTGGAGGCAAAGGACGAATGCAAAAGCGCCATGGAAGCTCTCAAGCAGAAATCTCTGTACAACTGCCGCTGTAAGAGGGGTATGAAGAAGGAGAAAAACTGCCTGCGCATATACTGGAGCATGTACCAGAGCTTACAGGGTACGTTGCAGAAACGTTCCACTCCCCTGATGCAGTGTGTGATTTTTTTTTTTTTTTTTTTGGCAGTCCCTCACATCCGCAGCTAGTGACGGCCGCTGAGGCTGAACCCAGGGTCTGACCCTGTAATTCACACTGTGCTCTTCAGCTGCAAACTAAAGACCTTTCATCCGACTCAAGAACAGCTGCTGCTCCGTCTCCTGTTGTTGGGAAATCCACAATGAGGGTTTCCTCCAGGGGACTCAGCTGACCTTTCTAAACCCAAGTCAAAAGATAAGGGCATTAACAAGTGCAAGAGCTACAAAAACAATCATTTGGAGACATTTTCCTAGCAATATTTAAACTCTTTAATTAGGACTTACCTAACAAGATCTCAGGACACTGGAACTAGTTTCTTAGCTCTTTGCTGGAAGTTAAATGTAATATGAAGAGCAGCGTTATTATAAGGAGAAGTTTATTCTTTCATTCTCTGTGTTTATTAGCAACATTACCTGGGCATGCTGAGGCAGAAAAGAAGTTGGTGCTGGTTAGAGCGTGTAGAAGTGCCACTTAGAAGGGATATGCCAGTGATTGACTTGGGACTCCTGTCCTTGATGTCAGTTGCAAATTTCCCGTAGTCTACTGAGAACAGTCAGCTCCTTTATGAGAGATTTCAGTTTTAGCCCTTTATTGCTGTGGCCCTGGAGTTGAAGATGCATCTTTCGCTTTAGCATGGTCCCCATTTAACTCTTTTCTGTAGTTGCTTCTGCAGAAAGAGAAGAAGTCACCACCTTCTGTTCATTTTATCAAGGCATCAACCAGAACATTTTAAGGAGTCAATATGTATTTTTTTTGTCTTAACTTTCATAATTTATAACAGTACTCTTGGAAATTTTCTGCATCATAGAAAGTTTCTCTTCCAACAGCATCTTGTTAAGAGTGTTTTATTGCAAAGATGCTATTGTTTAGCTGTTACCTGGGCTGCTCCTCTAAAAGGGAGCTCTGCTGATAGGGTGGATGAAGAGGAACATCCTCGCTACAGCTTCTCTCCTGCTGGCATAAGATGGGGCAGTCCATGTGATGTCACAGGCTGTCTGCAAATTATGACCTTACCTATGGGGGAAGGAGAGAAAAGAACTAGTGATAGGGATAAAAAACTAGCTTCTTACAGGTGTTTTCATAGATAATGCTTTGAGGAGAAATAGCTACATAAAAAGACTAAAGGGGAGTACCTTTTGCTGTTTCAGAGTAACTTCATTTCAGAGTAAAAGTAGAACAACATCCTGAATTCACATATAAGAAAAAAAAAATCCAAATATTTCTTGTTTTTAGGAAATGACTTGCTTGAAGATTCCCCTTATGAGCCAGTTAACAGCAGACTATCAGACATATTCAGGCTAGCACCAATTGTATCAGGTAAGCAGACTTTAAAATTCTTTAACTGAAACATGACTGCAATCTGCTGCTTTGTAGTTGAATTATGGAACTTTTGAGTAACACTCTCTCAAATGAAAATAAATGTTAATGGCTTTCTGGATTTAAGAAGTTCATGATATAGTTGCACGAAAGAAAACAGTAAATGGTTTTGAAATAAGTGACACTGAAAGAGTGCTTGGCAGGATGTCAATTTGTATTCTTTTTGAGTCATTCTTGACAAGAAATGCGAAATTTTCCTGTAGGTGGCAATCTGATTCCCTGCGTTCCTAATTTACAAATGAGTTCCTTTTTTGGGAATGTGGTCAGTGCAAGTTACCTCCCATTGACATTAAAAAAGATCAGAAGATAAATCTTTCAAATGTTTGCATAAGGGAATGCTTTATAGTTTCATACGTTTTTGTTTAAAAAAGAAATTTCAGAATTAAGGCTTGTCTTATTTTCTGGAACTGCTGCCTGTTGAAACAGCCTTGTCACAACTTCCTTCTTTTTATAGATGTTCTCTTAACATTGCTGCTATGGGGCTGTCCTTCAGGACTTGTTTGCAGCAATTTGAATATGTTGCTTGGTAATTAAACTGTGCTGTATGTTTTTTATCAGCCTAAATGATACTCACTTTGGATAATATTTACTGAAATCTATGAGGATGCAGTTGGTACTCAGGACCTTTACTTTTTTTTTTTATACTGTCTACATTCATTTTTTTAAACGGAATTAATGTTTAAGTCTTGACAGTGTTGAAGCTGTAGTTAACTGACATGCTATGGATTAGTAGATGGGTCTTTAAAAGAAAGAAGAAAAGACCAGTGAGAGTGGCTTGACCAATTTTCAGAAGTACTTACACTTTCTAGGACTCTAAGTCTCATTAAAAGCCAGGGGGGCTTAGGTTGTTAAGTATTTAATGGTGCAGATTTTCTAAGGTATATAGACACATAAAACATAGATAACTGCCCATTGGGATTTTCAGGAGGGACTAAGTGATTTAAAGAGGTGTTAGATGCTCAGGCAGTTTTAGAAATTTTAAGTGCTTAATGCATCTTTAGGTATCTTAATGCCTTTGAAAATTGGCCCTTTAGTCACTTTTCAAAATGTGACTTCAGGTCCAAATCACATACATCTTTTGAAAGCATTATCCTAGTTTGGTTAGCAAGTTTGTTGGAGAAATAGTAGACAAAGATTAATTTCCAAAGAACATACTTCTTTTAATTACTTACAACCCCCAACTTAAAGCCAAGACAAAATCTATGCAGAGGAGTTCCAGGCTGTTTGCTTAGAAAAGTTTATGGTTAGCCTACTGAGGGGCAAATTCTAATATACTTCAGCAGTTCATAGTCTCTAGGGCAATGCCCTGTGTATACTCTGTTTTTCTGATAGTTTTTAGATCTCCCATTTACTTTCAAAATCATTATCTTTAATATTTTTTATTCTTCATATTCTGTGAAACAATGACACAGTTGCTAACAAGTGATGTCCATCCTACTACAGTTACCTAAGGTGCTGCGGGACTGACTAGGACTCATTCCGTGTTACTAGTGCACCCCAAATTGCTGTTCACTTTGTCAGAAGTTCCAAGTTTGCAAGGATTGGAGGCCTAGATTCACAGGGAACAACAACTAGAAATTGTAATACAGTGGGAAACCGCCAGTATTTGGGAGTATTGTCATCTGAAAGAAAAAGATTAGCAAAAGCATTTTTCATATTGTCATGGTTACTACTGCATGTTACATTCTTTAAAGCTGCCTAGTCTGACAGATTTTTTTGCAGGGCTCTGCAAACACCCCAAACAGTAGAACTTGGTAAGATGTTTGTATCTTGGCAGGAGTTTCTTAACTGGTGTTCTGCAAGTGTGGTCATTGTGTTTATAGATGTTGCTGCAGTATTCACTTCCATTCATGTTACTTGAGTATAATTAAAAGCTGCAGTTAACCCTTTCATCTCACAGAGGCCACTCTGTCAAGTGTACTGCTTTTGCCATCTTTTAAAAATTATTTTTGACACAGTATAGAAAAACAGCAGTTGTCTCTTACAGTACATAAAAGGGAGAAAACATTGGCTAAGGTCCCTGTTTTGTGTGTCACAGAAGTCTTTTGTAGAGTACAAGTAAGAAATGGAGGACAGTTTTTAAAATGAGTTAAAGTGGATGTAATTCTATATTGAATGATGTGCAAAATTGCATCCTCTATGGAAACAGGATGCCACTTTCTCATTAATCACTCAAGCACCCATATGTTGATGTAAAACAAAAATCAACAATCTATTGCTAAACCTGTTACTAAGTTTGTAGTTTGTGTCCAGTTCCCATGGAACAAGCGATGCAGTTGTGTTACTAAAGTCAGGCCTTGGTTTGTGTTTTTAAGAGGTCTGTTTTGTGCTGGGACTAGTGGTGTATTTAGTCTAGAGCTAGAAGGACAAGCCAAGTCTCCTATATAAAATCTGAAACAATGTCCAACAACACAGAAAAGAAAAATCTAAACCCACATTTTTTTTAATTGTAATACTAGCTGTTAAGTCCAGAGTATCTTACATTTCCATTCTGAGTAACTACTAGTTTTGCAAGGAAAGTGTTATTTATAATGGATGGCTGTAATATGAGTGTGAGCTGGGTGTTTGATTTACTTGTGATGATACATCCTGATTATTCAAAGGTCTGATCTTCCTTTCCATCTACACTTCAAGTTCATAATTGAGGTCTGTATATAAAGTTAATTCTCTGACACCTCGTGTGGTCAAATCCAGGACTGAGTCATCCCATCCTGAAGGACAGGGCTGTCTTGGTTTTTGTTTTGGGCATGCCTAGGTCTGAATTTTCTTTACAAGTACTATGTCTGATGTGGTGCTTCTGCCTCAAGGGTGTGAGTTTCTTGCTAGTAGGCAGCTCTTCAAATTACTGAAGACTTGTGTGTTTTAGAGGGTAAAAGATCTAGGTTAGGTATTATGATGTAAAGATTTTGCTTAAGCAGACAGTTTTACTTGAAACCTTAACAACTTCTGAGAGGTGAAAACATTTTAAGGTCACTGGCTTCTGTCACAACTATGGTAAACTTAAAATCTGTTGATTGGATTTCAGACGTGAGTTTCACAACAAATTAAGGATAGATGCTTGAATTAGTCACTTGTATAAAGCTGTAGATAGCTTTAACTATCTGGGGAAAAGTTTGCTTCTTGAATTTGTATTGTATTTGACATTGAGTCTTGCAACTTATTATTTTGGTATCAATTGATACTGTATAGAGGTCATCTGTGTGGCATGTTGTAAGGATATATCCTGCATAAAAACTGTAGCTTCACATACCTTACAAAGGAAATGTTTATGAAATGTCTTATTTGTTTCAAACCAAAATAGAGAGCCACTACAGCTGAATAAAATGCCTTAAGCTATATCTGTGATGTGATGTAAGTAGAATACTTAATGTTAAAAAGAATTGACTATTTAGAACAACATGTTTAGTGTGACATAATGCTCTCCTCCAATGAATTCACTTTCAAGTTGCCTAGTTAATCACAGGCTTATTATCCCATTGTTGAGCTTTATGTATCTTTCATTCTTTCTTTTACATCTGCTATGTTCAGAAATAATCTTTAAGTATAGGCTACATAAATAAGAATATTTCTCAAAACACACCCGTTTTGCTGGTAATTTGTGGAGGATTGGTTGGTTACATGCTGCTAGCTCATAGCTTGTTTCTAGTGGCTAAAATACCAGACAGGTAGAAATGAATTATTTCCCCAATGTTTGTTTTGAATGTAGTAAACTGTTTTTGCAAAGTGCCTTTTGTGTCATCAACAAACGATAGAAAGAAACTGACTCATATGACTATGTGCCAAAAGGAGTGTTTCTTGATTCTACTGTTCTTGTGAGGCTGTTTATTCTCTAAAAACTCTGGGAATCTTGTGTTTCAGAAGGTATCTGGAAACGTATTTAGAAAAGGATAACTTTTATATGTATTATGGTAAATTTGTTAATTAAAACTGAGTTCAGCAGACAACACAGCACATAGGGCTTCTTTCTGGAGTGTACCATTCCACATTAGAATATGGGTAACACAGCACGTGAAGTTCCTGTGTTTGATTTGGGTACTGAATAAGCTGGAGGTATAAATACAAACAATTCTAGTCAGTAAGGTGGCTTCTATTTAAAAAGTCAATTTCAGCAGTGCTGGAATTCTCAGAAAGGTCTGTGTGCCAGTGGCATTTAAATCAGGCAGTCATAGAATCATAAAATCATTAGGTTGGAAAAGAACTTTAAGAAGTCTCACATAAACTCTTTCTGTAGGATTGATGAAGATGGGTCTGGATCTCCTACAATCTCCACATTGTTGAGAAAGAGACTTGGTTAATTATCAGTTTTTCCCTTCTTTCTCTGAGTTTTTCAAAGTCTTGTATTTGTATCTGCTGTTTACAGATCAGAAAGTCAATGCTGGGAAAGAATGAAGTCCTGTATGCAAAACACTTCCTTCAATATCTGACAAACTTTTACAAAGGGATACTTCTCTCTCCTCAACATAAAGCCTGCTCTGAGTATTGATGTCTGCTCTCTCCCTGTTATTTTACCCCTCCTCGGGATGAGGTAGAGAGAGAGAACAGACTGCAAGTGTTTCCTTTGGAAAAACTACTATCAGCAGAAGTGGAGGTAGAAGGTTGGGGTTTTTTAATATGATTTCTCAGGATCCAGAGAAACAGAGCTCCCTTGTCCGTGCTTAAGGTAATTCGGGTTTCCTCATACCTCCTTTTTCTGCTACCTGTATAAAAAGGGGCTGTAGAACTAGAAAACACCATGTCATAGTGATTTAATTTTGCCCAAACTTTCATAACCCCGAATTATTTTAATCAGCAAATCATAGAATCCTAGAATGGTTTGGGTTGGAAAGGACCTTAAAGATCATGTAGTTCCACCTTCCTTGCCATGGTCAGGGACACCTTCCACTAGACCAGGTTCCTCAAAGCCTATCCAAACAGGCCTTGAACACTTCCAGAGATGGGGCATCTACAACTTCTTTGAGCAACCTGTCCCAGTGCCTCACCACCCTTACAGTAAAGAACTTCTTCCTAATAGCTAATCTAAATCTACTACATTCATTTTTTGCAGTTCTTGAACTAATGTAAGAGGTGTGTTCTGGGTAGCAGGTCTCTGACATTAAATTAGCATTTTTTTTCCCCTACCTGGTAAATTACTTTTCCTTTGGAAAATCTCTATTATAGCATTATAAAAATTGTTCATCAAAAAGATAAGAGTCTCTGTCCTGGCCAACAGATTCATAGCCTTTCTTTATTGGAGTTTGTGGCCTGTGAATTAGTGGCTTCTCACCTGAACTAATATTGTATGACATCTCCAATTCCTACTGCCTGAGGCCTCTAATCCTGATTCTGTAACTAAATCTGTGTATTTCAAATGCTACATATTTTTCTAATTTAACACTATGTCTTTTTCTGACATTCCTATAAGAATTTTTGAGATGCCACTTTTCTACAAAGGCAATTTAATTTACAAGATATTAAAAATGTTCATTTCTCTTGACTATTTATAGTGTTCTTAATAGCTCTTACCTCCCATAATGCTGCAGTTCACTTAAGAAAAATGAGATACTAGATGTTAGTTACCTTGCACATCCACCGGAATTCATAAACAATAAACCAGATCTTATTAATTTAATAGGAGCCTTGCAATCTGATTCTCTTCCCCCTCAAGTGAGCATAACACATCTAAATATTTTTATTTGTTTATGATGTATTCTGTTTCCTGTTGTAATTATTTTGGCTTAGTTCTGGTTTTCTGATGTGAGGCTGAGCCTTTTGATAACAGAAAAGTAAATAGATGTTGTTAATTTAGCCTACACTAGATTCTTACATGCACAACCGTATCTTCCTATGTAAGGTAATACATTAAAATAATAGCCCTTGGAACAATATATAATAGTGGGTTTACAGTTATAAATCGAGGCTACTTTCCCCAGTGAGAATTTGTGGCCCTTTGCCTGTTATCAGAAAAAAAAACTCCTAAAAAACACAGGCATCTGTTTTAGCTGCATTTAACAAAATGAAAATAGTTTGACAAAAATAAATCCAATATGAGCATGTACAGTGTTTGTGTTCTTTGACATTTCTGTCTGCAGATTTTCTTTGCAGACAACTAGGCTGGCTTCCAGTCAGATAACAAGTTATCAAGGGTGCATAGATACTAGTTGCTGATTTCCACTTCTGCATTTTCATAATCAGATTGGACTTCACACAAAAGAAAATCACTTTGGTGACTGTTGGCTTGCAGAAGCTCTTTGAGTTTCCTGGATTTTTGCATTTCTTGAAGCTAGATCTGATTATGAGAGGGGAATTAAGTACTTAGCTAAAGTAACTGATTGACTAGCTTTTAAAGGCAATGCTTAACACACTTTAGCAGGAACGTGAACAAGCCTTGAAACCCCAGATTGGAACATGTAAGTATCTTCAGCTTAATCCACATGTCTTTCCTTGGTGAGATTATTGGAACTAATTTCTTTGAAGATCTGTAAAACAGAGGAAAGGGTCTTTGTTCCTCAAGTACTCAAAATGCACAGCTTTGAGCAAATGTATAGTTTCTGTTTGTCCCAGTAGTCTAGGCAGGCTTTTTCAGTCTGCTTCAACAAGGGAAGAAAGATGGAATCCATTCCATGGAGGGAGGAAGCATCTGATGATACAACACGGAATATTCAGCATTTCCTTGAATGCTGAGAGTAGTAAGAGAGAATATTTAGGGTCTTGAAGGAAGCTTGAAGGAGAGCAGTATTCTCCTGAAGCCTGAAAAGAAAGTGTTGGGAGATAGGTAATTGAATAAAGATGGCCAGGCATTTTGCTTATAATGTATGCAGTGAACTATGCCTTTTCTTTGTCTCAAGAAGCATGTTTGGAGAGTGGAATTGCCAGCCCTTTAATCTGTATCTTCAGAGGAAAGCCTCAATTACAGCATTGTAGGCCAGATATCAAATGAGCAGATGCGGCTATGCTTTTGAGCAGCAAATTGTAGATTCTCCTTTCCCATTACAGGCCAGCCTTATGGTTTGTGTAAGTGCCACAACAGCGGCTCTGAAGCAGGGGCAAAAGCACACAGGTACTGCTAATGGTATTGGTGGGGTTATGAGATGAGATTGGGTGCTGACTACACATTGAGGAGGGAAGCAGAATCTGGTTACCTGTGGGGAGAAGTACCACCAGTTAAAGGACACGGTGAGCCGGAACAGATGTGGGCTGCCAGCGAACTTGTCAGGAGGTTCCCAGTTTTGTCAGATATCTCCAGACCACTGTGTTTCAGGGGTTAAGCAGCTGGACACAACCTGTTAACAGGGCTGCTGGATGCATGACATGATGGAAGTGAGAAAAAAACATGGTACATGTGGCATAGCACTGGTGGAGCACTGAGGGTACTATTGAGAATACTATGGTGATAAATATGCTGTAAGGACTGGTGCAGAAGAGAAGCCTGTGCTCAGTAGGCATGTGTGGCAGTCTTCCTTGGCGGGCTTCTCAAGTGCTTTGTGTCCCCTGCTGAAATGCAGAGAACAGTGCCCAAAAGAGCAGCATCCTGCAGCTTTCTGTCTCTTGATGGCACAGCAAGGTGCAGTTTATGGCAAGCAATTTGCACTCTGGCTTTTTCCATTTTAAAATATTTGAAAGCTTTATTTTTATAAACCTATTTGTATTGGATTCTTAGGGAAAACTTTGACAGTCTTTGAAGAGCCAGTGGTATCTGTCAGGAGCTGACAGTCTGTTAAAAATGCTAAGAGTAAAATGCCTGTGTGTCATGAAAAGAAATCAGAATTTCTGGATTGTGAGGCAGAAACTTATTTGTGATAAGTATCAACCATTTCTTGTTTTAGGATGTACATTATGTTGTTTTAACCTTAGGAAGGCATGTGTTTACTGCTTTGCTTTTTAGGAATGTGACTGTTTTTGTTTATGAAAACTAATTCTGTAGTTTGTTTTATGGGTTTTTTTGGTATTAATTTTATAATCTTGGATTTTCTGTGAATGAAACTAATGCAGCAACAATGCTGTCAGTATAGGTAGGGCATTAACACAAGTTACTTTTGGAATAGTTCTTCAGTTACTATGATGCTTTGACAATTTTTATAAGTGTCAGGCTATTGTCCTGTACAATCTGCACTCAGCCTGAAATTTAACATGAGATGCGTGACACCAAGTGTAATGGCATAGAGCTCTTCCTGCATAGAAATTTGCAGAAATGATGGGTTGTAAAGAGCCTTGAAGATATCAAACAATTTGAGTAGGAACCCATAAATAAAGATGAATTTCTTCATTCGCTGGTTATATGATTTTTATCACTGTCTGGTGTCCATAAAATGCATCTTCCCATTAAAGTTTTGTCACGCAGCGGATGAGGTTCAGAAGTGTTAAAAGCTTCCACTTTCTTCCTTTTAAATTCTGCACCCAAAATTCAGTACTAAAGCTCAGTTAAGCAAAACCAGGAATCGCTGCTTCCCTGTTCCTCCTCCACAGAAGTCAGTACGGTGATCCTCTCTGCTCACCAGTCCCACAACCTCCAGCCCACTGCAGACATTTCCTATGTGTGACCCTGACAATCAGGCTTGTGCTACGCTGTTGCTTCCTTGTGCTGATCACCACAACTCATTTCTGCCTTATCTTTTACATGTATTGCCATTGCTTCTTTGGTTGTTGAGTTTGCTTTCTCTGAACCATAACTCATCCACCAAATCCCCTCCAGTAGTAGGACTCCAGTGGTTTCCTTCTTTGTCATTGCAGCATGGAATGGTTCTGCCTTCCACCTCAGCTAGTGGCTTCTCAGAAATCTAACTGCCTTCCCGCCCCCTCCTTCCCATTTCCTTTTAATGACAGACTTTTCTTTGCTTACATCTGGTGTCATTGCTTTGTGGCCTGCCTCTGTCCCCCATCCAGCTCTCCCTTTCTCCTTTCCCCCAACGCCTTCCTGTCCTCACTTGTCTGGTATTTCTGGTGAGGCAATGCCTTCTCTGTTGCTTTCTTTGTTCCCATAAACTCTGCTTTTCCTAGCATTTTCCAAATTGTTCTCTCACCCTCCCTGTAAAGAGCCTGAGATGTGGTCTAATAAAAGTAGTTGTTCCCAAGTCATGGAACTAATAAATCCTGCTTTCCTACCAGAGTCTTCTGTCTCCTGGATGCCCCTGTTGAGAGCTCTTACCTTGTCTCACTGTCCTGTGCCCTCTCCACATGTACTCCCTTGTGTCTTCATTAGTCCTTAATTCTGTCCCATTGGTCTTATCTCTGCAGCCTGTGCTGCAGCTGGCTTGGTGTTATACACTTGAAGGGCTGTATGGACAGACAGGTGGGCATCAGCTCCTTCTTGGAATGACTCAGAGCCAGAGACTTGTCTGGCTATGCCTGTGACTAGGCAGGTCTATTTGGGTCTAAAAAGCAGCATATTCATTCCATTGTCAGATTTTTTTGAGTATGTCCTATGGGTTAAAAAAAAAAAATCTCTGTGAGCTGCAGGGATGTGTAGAAGACAGAAGACTAACATCCAATTTACCTATATTTCCTTTAAAAATTAGGGTTTAAAAAAGCAAATAGGGTTCCTGTCATATTACTAAGCATTGGACTGTGACATACCTCATCTTATTCAAGTCTTATAAAGCGTCTACTGTGTTGCGCAAGTGATACAAATAAACATGCAGTGGACTTGAAACATACAGACAATTAAGTACAGTTGATGGCTGACAGTTGTATTAGATAATTGAGCATCTCAGGATTCTCAATGTGAAATAATTCACGCATTTAGGTTAGTTGTCATAAAGATTATTCAGATTTAGAAATGAAACAAGAAAGAAAGGACCCACCCCAAAGCTGTTCATATGAACACATATATTTGACTCTTTGGATGATACAATATTGTATTTACAGTGACACTGTGCTTTATGAAGTCATCTTCTTTTTCAGATAGACTACCTTTAAGTGTTAAGTTTGTCTGACATTTGTTGTGATAAGGTCATGATCAAAATTAAGATAGGTGATGGTAGCATTTGGTTGTAGTTTCAAAGAATTTAATTCCACATACCCAGACTTCTCTGGGCTTGCCACTTGCAAATAGAATGGAATGTATTCTGCACAGCAGTGGCTTTGCATTCATGAACGTTTAAGCAGCAGATTAAAATGCCTGTTTAAGAAGTAGGTTAGGATTATATAATAACACAAGTCTGGGATGCTAATAGCAGTGAAGATAATTTTATTGAGCAGATTAAGTGCAATTAGGTCTCAATGACAGAATACTTAAATACAATACCAGATCAAAACCCGGTCCCCTCAACTTTACTTGCTTTCCGTCACACCTACAAGGATCAGCATCTGACAGCAAAGTAAATTATCTTTTTTATTGTTATTCATTTTATATTGCCATGGGAAAGTACATCATGTTATCCATTAGGAACAGACAAACAAGTCTTTTTTTTCCACATACACAGTCATGAAACAAGACATGATTGAAGACAATGAGGTGTCTGCACTATTTGAAATTCTATTAGAAATTGATAAATTTGCTTGTCAGATTTCTTTAAAGGATTGCATAGGTAAGAACTGCCTATAGTATTCTCTTACAAAAAGTCATGAAAATTCTAGCTTTATAATAAAGCCACAGAGACTGAGAAATTGTGTCAGTTCTTTCTCATAATCTGTTTACTTGATTTGCATTTCCTAAATACTGAAATGGAGACACAGACTTGCAGAGGTTGGTACCACTTAAGACCAGATGAAGTAAATTGCTTTGATCCTTTGAGAGGTCAAACTATGTGCGTTTCTCAGCAAACATTCCCCAAGGCTGCTCGTGTGTGAGATGTCTCTTCCCCTTGCCAAATGTCCCACCTTTGCAACAGAAAATTAAAAGAGATTTGTAAAGAAATGTGTCATGTTTTAATCTTGTCTATAAGTTGATGTGAGAATAGTTGAACACAGTTTTTGGTGTTTTTCTTTGCACTGTTCAAAAACATCTAGCGAGCTCTTTTCTGGGTTGGGTAGAAAGAGGATGTGTGAACTCTGTGTTAATGTTTAGGGAGAAAGGCACAGAGAAGTTTTTTTAATTTAGTAAATAGAGGATGATTTGAATTTGACTTGGAGCTTCATTTAGCTTTTTAATACATTTCTGCTGTATAGCTAAAAATATCTTCATGACCTTGACCTTTCTCTAAGAGCTATGGGAAGATTAAAAAGCGGAAATGAGAATGAATTTAGAATTAGCCTATTTGAAGAAAAATGGTACCAAATGCCTTAGCTATTCGAAAAATGGTATTGTCAGTCCTACAACACGTCCACCCTGGCAGAGCCAAGCAAAGCAACCTGCTACTAGAGCAGGGATGTAGCAGCCCTAGAAATGGGAAGGTAAATAATTTTTCATTCACCACTGAGCCCTTCCCCTCCTTGCAGAAGCTGCCAACAAAGGTGCCAATTACAATGATGATTTCTGCAGCTCAGATATCAATCCCTTAACATACCCTTTCTCCTCCCAGCTTGTTCTGTGTAGTTCACCATGCAGCTGTAGAAATACTTTTGATCATTCCCCTCTTGGACCGTGTTTGATCTAGTGACTAAAAAGGTGAGGTTGTCAATACGTAAAAGACTTTGTTAATGGAAGAACCACAGCCATAAACGGTGAGTAATTGTGATGGTTGAGCCTGCTTTATTTATTTATTCATTAAAACGTGTCGGTATCTGGGCATCTCTGACATTACAGGGGTACTTTTGAAAACAGATGACTTTCAGTGATATCCACTGCAAGCAGCCACTCTGCAGTGTGCTTAATTACCTACTTTAAATTATTCACTTAACAAGACAGAGAATGGTTGCACTTGTGAAGCTGTCATCTTTAGGGCTTAGGTACTGCATTGCTGTGCAATAATTATACAGTCAGATACTAGCTTTCATTTATGCTAATTGGAAGCAAGCTTATAAATTCCTCAGATTATTAAAAAGTGAGTTATCTCCTTCTTGTTGCATTAAGTCAAGGATTTAAATGTTGCAACTTCCAGTCCTGCTTCAGAGATGCTTCACCATGCATATCTTTTGGCTATCAATACTTTGTCCAGCTAAGAAAACAAGAGATGTTGTTCTATTTTGCCTTTCGTAATTGTATTTGTAGCATTGCAACTGTATATATCAATTTTTATCATTAATTGAAATTAATTCAGTGATTTAAATATGTATTTAAACCTACATAGACAGACATAATAAAACTAAAAGATAATTGGTAAATGATTCAACCTAGAACACTAAGAGGGGGCAAAAGAAATTGATTTAATAAATGGCCACGTTTTCTCTAAAGCTGTTCTCTGTAGGATAGTCAGGAAAAAAAAAAATCACAGATTTCTGTAATGCAGGCAGTTTGCAATATCTGGTTTAGAGTGTGAAGAGAAATGTAATTTACAAGTTACAGAGTGAAATATTTTGTCACCAAAAGAATAAAATGGAGCCAATAGTTAGCTCCCCTTGAGCAGTAATACGTGCTAATTGAAGGACTCAGGATTGCTTTGTGAGAGTCAATATTCAAGCTTGTGTAATACTTAAAGTGCTTAGTTTCTGTCTTTAGCCAGAATGAGAAATATAATAAATGATTCTGGACTTGGTGAGAAGAGCTACTTCCCACTGCAGCTATCAGAATAGGAGATGTGTAAAGTACTTGTAACAGATAGCTCCTCTATCGACAGAGCAGCTTGTACTTCTTCCACGGCAAAGAGTGTTGCTGATAGATTAGGGTGGCAATTCATAATGTTCTCGATTGTGAATGCTACATGTTGAACGAGATCAGAGTCTCAAGGAGCATGTCACTGAGAATTAAGGTTTATTACTTAACCTTCCTCGTGGTTTTCAGAATTTTAAAAGGATTTACAATATTTGAAATATGTTTAAACTCAGAAAACCTTGGCATTTCAGAGGAATGCTTTGTAAATCATCTTTTCCCCAGATTGTAGCTGAGTGCAGTGGTCTGATTCTAGATACTGACTTTTTGTTGTGTGATGTGATACAGTAAGAGAGATGTCTTTTAATATTTTTTTTAAAATTACTGTGAATATTAAGAACAATTTATTAGTATAACAGCAAAGCTAGAAAGGTTTTATTAAAGGTGTTAACTTCTCAGATGTGTGTTATTACTATGCAGTAAATGTATTCTTTTGAACTCTTTAAAAAGAGTGGCAAAAGTATTAAAATATTTCTTTAAATCACTCTACAGCTATTTAGAGATAAGGTCTTGGCTAGCTGCCCAAAATACTTTATAGTGGGTATTTGGGAAGAAGAGGTCTTTGAGAGGTTTTTACCACAGGGGGACTCCTGCTGTTCACATTTCTGTTCGGAGTACCCCAGATTTGCCTGAAATGATTGAATTCCCATGAAAACTGAGGCATGTAATGGTGTTGGAAGAGGTGCAGCCAGCATATTTGTCATGGAAGGTCATGTTAATTTTAATGGGAAAATGAAATGTTTATCTATTTCACATTATAACACCCAAATGTTAACCCAGGTTGCTTGTCCTTGTATCTAACTACAGCATGAGAAGCTGCACGGTTGTTGAAGATGTGGCCAAGTTCATTCTTTTGACTGTTTTATCTTAAGACTTGAGTGAATAGGTGCTGGCAGGACTCTAGCTTTTTTCATATTAAATGTAAAAGCTGAGCTAATGTATATTTGGCAGACACAAGTACTTGGAGGTCAGGAAACTTACGACTTTAGCTTTTTCTGCTTTTGTAAAGCTCCTTTCTGACACAGGTTTGAAATTACATTCACTCCTTTTCCAGTATGTGATATGAATCAATGTTGTACCGGTGCCTAGAGATCACCTTTGTTGGTGTACTTAAAATCTGACTAATGCAGATATTAAAGGGAGAGCTAAAGTAAAAACACATCTCTAATTCTGGGCCTGTCTGACTGGAAACTTTCTTTTCATAAATCATTCAACAGCAGGTTTACTGAAAGGAAGGTTAGGAGACTCATTTCTGTAAACTTACAGACCTTTCCCCCAAAATAGCTCTTTTCCATTGGAAAAAATGCAGTTATCCTTATTTCCTGTCTGTACTCTAGGTTGGCCTTTCTGTGAGAATACATTTTTCTTCCTATTAGGAATTTTCAAAACCTTTACAGGTGGCATCAGAAGGTGCCACCAGTTGGTGCCATAGTCCTCTTCAGAAAGGACTCCTCACAAGAGATGTGTCTGTACATTTGTGTTAATAAACATTCTGCAATTTGTAGAGCCAAAGCTTCCTGTTTATAATACAATGTGGTGTCCTTAAAACATGGGACATTAGGCCAGCCTGTTTTCAAAGACACTAGAAGTGTAAGGCCAAATATTCTCAAAGTAGTATTTGTAGCTGTTGGATTGCAAGCTGTATCACAGTTTATTTCCTTGTACTAATCTCAGTTTACTTCCTTGTGTTGATTTGTCTGTCTATACCCATTGCATCACAGTGGAATGAGTTCAAAGGTGTTAGCTGGTAGAAACAAGGATGCAGAAGTCTCATCTCACATCTGGCTTTCAGAGCCTGTTTATTTTATTAAAGTTAATAAAGTGGATAGTACTTCAGATAGACAGTCACACTGCTGCTTTATTTAATAAAATAAACAGGAAGAACCAAGGTGCATTTGCTTCATAAGGAAAAAATCTGTCTTTTGTTGTTTAGAGAATGTATCCTGTGATGACTGTCATACAGCATTAATTTTTATGCCGTACTTAGAATTTAAATACCTGCATTTCTGGCAGTTTCTTTTCTTCATTGGTGACAAGTAAATGTTGAATAATCAATTGAAATATAATTTTTAAAAAGTAACATCTGAAATGAAGGAGGCTAGAAGGGAAGAAGGCAACATTTGTCATGTGATTAAAACTGACGAGTTTGTCAAACTCTAAGCGCGAAAGCTTCAGGTGGTGTAAAAGACATTGAAACAGAAAATCCTCTGATTGTTTTCACTCTCCTTTCATACATATCAAAAAGCAACTCTACTGAGTATCAATACTTGTGATTCGGCCACATTTTCCTAGAGAAGAATGTGCACTGGTTCTGTTTGGTGTCGGAGAAAGACATGACCAGATTGCTTTCTAATGTGGTGGAGTTCCATATACTCTGGTATTACATTATATTACAACATCATCAATCCCAATGTGTGAACTTAAACGTTCTTCTGTTTGTTACTGTTTTCACTATTTGTCGGTTGATTGCTAATGGAAAACTTGGAGGTACAACATGGAGAGATTTGGTTATATGGAGAAATTTGGTTCTATGGAGACAAGTCAAATTGCAGCAGCCATCATTGCACCACAGCAGTAGTTCTTAAGGACACTTGGCAGCAGTGCCATGTTTATACCTGTTTATTTCAACAGATCACGTTGCTCTTTGAAGAATGCATGTTGCAGCAATTATAGTAGTATGCCAATTACTTCTTTTAATTACAGCTATGTATTTTTTTAATGTGAGGAATAGATCAGCTCCTGTGAAACTGACTTCTTGTTTTTTCCATTCATCTGTGATGTAAACACTGAGGCAAAATACATTTGTATTATTTTTTCTCTTCATCTGGAAAGAATTTTGTCAGTCTGGAGGACCCATATTCATAGCATAAAATTATGACAAATGTTTATTGTAGAGTATGTTTTATAGTTAACTGCAGAAAAGTTTTTTCTCTTGTTTTTAGTCACAGGATACTCATCTATGTTCTGTTATCAGGGTCTTGTTATGAGTACTGTTGGCTCTCAGCTACCATTGAGTCTCCAGTCACTTTCCATCAGAATTGGATCAAAATCAGCTTCATAAGAGTGGATTTTTAGTCCTTCCTTAGGCAAAATATTTGTTAAGATAAAATGAAGCTTCCCAAGCAAGCTGCAAAATATAAACCTTGTCAACAATGATATTTCTTTTTATATGCTGGATTGCAAATGTACTTCATCTGTGTGACCTCAAGGTGTTTTGATCAATTGCATCTTCTGCACCTCTCTCTGTGTGTTGTGCTTGCTTTATTCACTCATTAAAGGGACACAGCTATTACTTTCTCTCTAGGTTATGTGAGGAAAGAAGGCTGTGTTGACCCTCTGTGGTATATTTCTAAGCCCCATAACATTTAAAAAAATATTTTTCATGCCTTTGGTCTAATCCTAAATGTTATTTTTCTTTAGTCATAAAAAATATGGGTTAAAAGCTCTCAGTGATTTTGTGTAGGCTTTCATACAGTTGTCTGATGCCTCTGAAAGATAATCCTAGAGACATCTCCGCCACAGAACAGGACTTGTTCGTGATAATTATTCTCATATTACAACTACTGCTTCTTTGCTTTGAGCAATCTGATAAGGAGACTGCATCATAGAGTCAGGAAAATTCCTTCTAAGTAGAGGAGATTTTCCATGTGGGCAGCTCTTGAAATTAAAGATCTGTAATTATTTACAATGCATAGGATGCTCCGTACCCTCACTTACATTGATAGAAGTTCATCTAATAGCTTTATGTGCACATCACTGTTGAATAACTTCCTGATCTTCTATCTCATACTGCTAAAAGTTTCTAAAGACTAAAATAGTCACTAAAATAGTGACGAAATAGGTTTTGTGGAGCACTTCAGTGTCCTGTTTGTGATGCTCATCATGCATCTTGTGTGTATTTTAAGCACTGCTGCAATCATCGTCTGACTCTTAAAATTGGTATTCACTTCAGGAGAGCAAGCAAGCTTTAGACAGTTATGGTATAAAAGCTATATGCCTTGCTCTATCTGGAACAAATAGTATTGAGACCTTATATGAAATTCATTTACAAAGATGATGCCTGCATTTTGCAGATCAGAATTGGTGGCCTTATGTTTTTCCCCTAAATTTCATGCTGCAGATGGAGAGGATTATTTATGTGGAAAACTCAGTTTATAGCTAAGCAATCAGATAGCAGCTGTATTTTTCTCCATTGCCAGATCCTCAGCAACATCTTGTCCTGTTTGTAAAGCCATCTAGTTTATGCAAGTTAGAAGGCTCCCAAACACAACAAGCTGCTCATATTTGTAAAGTATACAGCTGCTAGATCCAAAGCTGATGCACTGAGAGCGCAGTATTCCCATCTTTGTTTAATTGATAATGTTGGCACTTTTCATGCCACTACTCTGAAAAAGACTGCAGCTTAGCAGTCACTCTTGCCTGGCTTTATGCTGGCATGCATCCAAAGAAAAATAAGATAGCTCTCCTATGGCCGCTTCAGTTCTTCAAGATGCTTTATTCAGTTGAAGTACACTGCTAAGAAAATGTTTGAATTACAAGAGTAAGGAGAGAGAGTAACTACTACTCCGCCTTCTGTCTTTCTGTGTAGAAGAACTGAGAGATCATATATACAGCAATACACAGCACTGAACACAGACTTTAGAAGGTCCCAGGGTGAGACTGCTGAGGTGCCTACCTACTTGAAATGTATGGAGGTGC
The DNA here is from genome assembly GCA_013401255.1 of Urocolius indicus. Classification (NCBI taxonomy): domain Eukaryota; kingdom Metazoa; phylum Chordata; class Aves; order Coliiformes; family Coliidae; genus Urocolius; species Urocolius indicus. The sequence continues at coordinate 372,076 of WBNH01007270.1, forward strand.
ATCCCCATTGACCACACTATTGCAAAAATACCAGAGATTTATCAGGCAATTATTATTTTTATATTGTAAAGCAAATTTGGGTATATTTGTCACAAATATACTCTTAAAGTACTACACATTTCCAGTATACAAATGCTGTTTATAATAGATGTCTCTTTGAAACTAGTCATTTTTGTGATTATAAAACTTGCCTTCACCATTTAAAAACAGTTTGTATAAAACTTTATTTTCAATGTTTCATTTAAATTACAAAGTTCAATAAGCTCTCTTTGCCCAGCTTATCTGTAGAAAATATATATTTTATAAATACTCAATGCACCAATATTTAAAAGGCCATGTGTTATCTGAGAAAACTCATGCAGAGAATCAACAGCTCTACTATAGGAATCAATCAGCATAGTACTGCAAACAAGGGACCTTTTGTACCTCTACAAGTGCAGAACAGCATGAATTTTACAACTGCTGAGTGTACTCCTAAGTTAATTACCATTTAGAGTCTAAATAAAATAGTTCTCTATTATAAAAAAAGTATTGAAAAAAATTCAGTGGCATATAGCATCCTATTTATTATTTATTCATCTGTAACCAAAACTCTAATCAGAAGTCAGATTTGAATCCCAGGCTGTGGGGGAAAGTGCATCTTTTCAATGGAGTTAATTAGCTGGCATAGAACAAAGCACTAATGCAGCTATCTGGAACCTGAGTTCATCATTGTTTAAGAGTATATAGTATGTACAGCACTGGCTTGGTGTGTATCTGCTGTATAGTTTGTATAGACTATACACTAAATAATATATAGTGCATATAGCCTATACAGGAATTATTCCCTGATGGTGGATGTGTGATTCTAAATTTAAGTTACTGAGTAAGAAAAAGTGTCAAAGGTAGAAGAAGGATTCTTCATGAAACTCCAAACTGAGTGGATTAATTGCAAGGAGGAGGTGCTGTGAGTGTTTTTCCCTGTAGTGTACAGAACTGCCCAGTGAACCCGCATCATCTACTGTTTCTCACTGTGCATTTCTCAGCACTTCCACTGTCTTTGGTCATGTTCAGACTTGGTTAAGATCAAACTTTCCAAGAGCAAAGACAGAGGTGTACTTTCTGTGAGGTACCTGGCAATTGCATTTCTATCCTCCATTGACTTTTAATTATTATTATTATATTTTTTGACAATATTATTAAGCTTTCAAATATTTTGCCTTGTTTCAAAGGAGGTTTTCTTCCATATTAAGTTAAATAACACTTGCCAATAGTGTGCTTGATTTTTATTACTCTATGTAATCACTGCTATAGACTCTTACCAGATTTCTAGTGCTTTCAAATTCTTGTCTTTCAAAGTACCAGACCTTCTCAGGCAATGTCTGTTGAATCCCTTCCAGAGCAATCTTTGTTTTTAACAAAAAAACTTTAGAAATCCTTTTGTTGCTTTTTTACTTTTTCGTATGTTCTTTTGGAGAAGTCCCATTTCTCTCAAGCATTTGACTTGCCAGTTGTGTTGTTGAGCACAATGTGTTGCATCTTCTCACGATAAAGCTATGAAATGTAACCGATACGGACAAATTGAGCACATGAAAGTTTCTAAGGCAGTGACACTGGAACACGTATTGCTTTCAGGGATAAAGAATTGCTTTTAAAGGGCTATAAAATTACTGTGCTTAGTATTTACCAATGACTGGATTTAAGAAAAAATTCTGTGTTTTCAAGTTAGAGAAATGAGTATCTGCAATATTTTTGGAAGCGCTTGACTGCAAAAAGCCTTGCTTCCACATAGCCTGGAAAACAGATGGAACAAAGGAAGGGCACATGGATAATTTGCATTCTTTTTCCTTCTGTTTTGCTTCTAGTGCCAACACGTTTTGGTGTTTCTTTATGTTTGCAGGCTTAGGAGTGTTCTGTTACAATGCCTAAGGGATTTGACTGGGCATATTATGAAGTTAATATCATTATTACTGTTACTAACAAATCCTTGAGTTTCCAGTTTCAGGGAGAGAATATGTTCTACGATGTAAACATTGAAGACTGGGAAAGAAAGAAACAAGGAAAACCAATTCTAACTGTTGGCAACTCTGGGGATTGAAGGAGCCTCTTAATCTTCAGGTTTACCTGCTGTTGTGTTTGGGATTTCCTTGCTCAGGAAAAACTAGGACAGTAGATGGGAGAAAACAAAAGTGGTCTCATTAAACATTGTTGAAGGATTGTCCCACAGAATTACTGAAATAAGCTACATCTTGTATTATCACTGGACAGATAATTCATTTATTCAACAGGAAAAAACACGTAATTCCTCACAGGTTCTGCCAAACTTCCTAAAATTCCCACAAATTTGTATTTCCTAACTCTTTGTGGAATCTTTGCTGTGATGTCACATCCAGTTTTTTTTTTTCTGTATTTTAAAATCTTCAACCTTCATTTTGTACAGCAGTCTTTTTTTTTAGGCCTGGTGCTGCCTATCAGGACTAAATCACCTGTATCCCCTTAAAAATGCTTGGCTATGGGTGATGTATAAACTGATTCTAACATTAAATGTTCCTGTGTTTGGTAAAATGAAAATTTCTCTGAAGGAAAGGTGAGATATAAGTGTAAAATCATTATCAACACAGTTACCATTTACACTAGTAAAACTCTCTGGATATTGATTAGGGCCAACGTGTCCCAAGAGGAATTCAATACACAGAAATGAGTCAGTATCTGAGCTTTTATTGCATTTCATATCCAGAGATTCTGCTTACACAATATTTTGGTGCCAATTTAGCATAGTAATGATTACTGGCATTCTTCTAGAATAAAGATCTGTGAAGTTTAGCAAGTTGAATCCATTGTTGATTTGGGACACACAGATTGCGCTGAAGAAGTATTTCACTCTGGCCTTGATTTTAGAGAAACAAATGGAATATCTGTTTCAAAGAACAAGATGCTTAAACAAGGTGGTCGTATTACAAATGCATATTTAGATCTGTCTTTTTGCATGTCTTCTTATATTCTTATAGGGTATCAGATTGTAGTTTCTCATTTCATGGAACACTCATTTTTTCTTTTTCACAGGGTAACTTTAATAGAGTAGTGCATGTTTTGGGAAAGGTCTTAGCAATACATGCCTTTTTGGGGGGACAAATCCATTCTGGTGTATTGCATATTAGACTAGTGATATTTGTGTTGGTTCTCAAGTAGAGTTTGACTGTTCTGGCTAGCTGCATTTACAGAAGCTCTTTTCATGATGAAAGCTATAAACTGTTGCCTTTCTGTCTGATGTGCAGCTGCTTCACATCTTCTTTGTTGGGTATCTCTTTGATGCAGTTTCAACAATGATCAAATTTATTGGCGACACAAAACCAGATGGGCCAAGAGTGCTCTTGTGGCCAGGCCAAAATGCAATGACCTTGAGACATTAGAGTGGTAGAAGCCAAGAGGAGCAAAGGGCTTAACTGCTTAATAAATATAAAGCAAGGCAAAGGTGAAGAAGGCTTGTCAATAGGAGGACCTGGCCACATTGGTCACACGACAGGAAACTCATTTTACAGAACATTCTCTCAGTTCTGTCCCAACATGGCTTTTTAAGAAAACAAACATTTCAGACTTCACAATCCTAAAATAGCACAGATGGAGCAAAGGGCAGCTAATGCCCAAAATTAAAACTTTTGAGGATACTGTTGTAATATAGGTAATTTACATTTTAACTCTCAAACAAGTGACCTTGCTAAGGTATTTGGGGGAAAAAAAACCCAACAATCTATATTGCTTTGCTAGACTTAGATAACTCATCAGTTTCTGCTAGAGGGATTGAGTTTAAGATATTTTTATATCCCAGAGCTTAATAATACAGCCTAAATATTTGTACTTGAATTCCTTATGCCTGAATTACAGGTATTGTAATTAAAAAGTAATTCAGTTTAAGAAGTTCTAAATGGATATAAATTGTGGTATTTGCATAATTCTACTAATAACATGTCCTACTCTGAATTTGGCTTTTAGTTTATGGTCAGAAAAGTACACTGTACTTTATCGTATGCATTTAAAAACACTACTAGTAAATAGAGTTGTTTTGTAACTTTAATGTGACCCATAACAATGAAAACTTTCCATTAAAACTGTAAATGTGTTGCTAGTTCAATGCTATTTTTATTATTTTATTTTTAGGTATATAATCTGTTAAAAAAATGCAAGGTATAAAGCATCATGTCAAAAAGCAGTCCATTTATCAGAAGCAAGTGTATGTGAGATTTCAGTCACATATTTTCTCTATGATTCTTTGAAAGCTCAGCTAGCATTTATAGCTCTTGTAATAGAGAATCATACTTTAAAGATTTGGGGAAGGAAAAGACAAAACTATTGCAGAATGGCTTTAGAATTTGCATTGTATTGAAAATGGGAAGTTCTGGTGTTCTAAAACTTGTGAATTGCAAGGGATGCTAACAAAATGTCTAGAAAATGAATCCTGACAGCACTGGACTGAGATTGTGGAAAGCATCTTCAATTGCACATATTATTTGAAGTCAGAATAGACACTGAAGCAAAGAAAATGGCAAGTAGAGGCTTGTTCCTAATCATAAAAAATGAAGGGGGTCCAAAAAAAAAAAACCAAACCAAAACCCGTCACAATTCAGTTGAGCAAAAATAGAACAATACTGTCATAATTGGTTTCCATGATTCAGAGCAAAAGGAGACTTGTAGATCTAGAGAAAGGAATTGTGCTTATCTGTCCTGAACCCTCAGTCTTACCAAGAAACATAATCCTCTTCCTCAGAAGAAAAATATTTAGGAAACATTGAAAACCACAGATAATTCCAGCCTAGCAACCCAATAAATACAAATTAGTCTGATTAGTCTGTTTTTTTACTGGATGCATTTCAAACCCCCTATTATCTTAAAATTATGCAGTAGAAAGAATTGTGTCCTAAACTTTAAACTTGTCCTAACTGACTTATTATGTCCTTGTGAAGAAATCATACAACTCCAATGGTTGCATATTCTCAGTGATAACATGAGTATAGAGGAGCAAGTTTTTAGCAGTTTTTATTAGGACCTCAAATGAGCCAGCAATGTGCCTCGTGGCCATGAAGGCCAATGGCATCCTGGGATGCATCAAGAAGGATGTGGCCAGCAGGTCAAGAGAAGTTCTTCTCCCTCTCTACTCTGCCCTAGTGAGACCTCATCTGGAATCCTGTGTCCAGTTCTGGGCTCTTCAGCTCAAGAGGGAACTGCTGGAGAGAGTCCAGTGCAGGGCCACCAAGATGATGAGGGGTCTGGAGCATCTTTCACACAAGGAAAGGCTGCAGGAACTGAGTCTGTTTAGTCTGGAGAAGAGGAGACTGTGGGGAGATCTTATTAACATTTACAAATATCTAAATGGTGGGTGTCAGGAGGGTGGAGCATCCCTTTCCTCTATAGTAGCTAGCAACAGGACAAGGGGTAATGGGATGAAGCTGCAACACAAAAAGTTCCACTTAAAGATAAGAAAAAACTTATTTCACTGTTTGGGTGAGGGAGCCCTGGCACAGGCTGCCCAGAGGGGTTGTGGAGTCTCCTTCTTTGGAGGTCTTCAAGACTCATCTGGACATGTTCCTATGCCACCTGATCAAGGTGAACCTGCTTCTGCAGGGAGATTGGACTAGATGATCTCTAAAGGTCCCTTCCAACATCTACCATTCTATGATTCTATGAAATGGTAGGCAAAGTGTTTTGTCACTCCTTTTCTGCAACAGTAATTACACTGTAGGGTGAGATTGAGCACTGCTTTTTTTTTTTTTCTTTTAAATAGCTTCACATTGAGACATTCTACTTCATCCTTTCTTCATCCAGATATATTTTCTATAATGAAAAAAGCGTATTAGAGTTTCCGTGATTTCTCTCATGTGAAATGTGAAAAGAAATACAGTTACTTACTGTTTTGCTTCTATACAAAAGACAGATCCTGAGTGGTATTATAAAATATATTTAGTCTTTTGAAGGGTAGAGGAGCTTTGGCTCTCTAGGAAAGAGAGAAGAGATTCTTCTCCCAAGATGCAAGTTGCAGTGAAGCTGGGATGAGGTTTGTAATGCTCTTTGTGTACAGGCAGAGCTCTTTCTCACTTTGTGCAGTGCTGTCTTCAATGCACAGAGCTTCTCAGTCCTTTCCTCTCCCTTTCTTTGTCTACAGAGATATCTACTGTATATACCCACCTGTGTATCTATAAACAGCTGCAAGAGGAAGGTGTGGGTTGCAAACTGAACAGAGCACAGGCATTGGTGTGTAGCAGTGCAAGGCCCTTTGCTTCAGTGCCTGTCTTTATGGTTAAAGTGCTTGGTTTGCTGCTTTTCTGTAGCAGGGGCAGGGCAGGCATGTCTGAATCAGAGATAAAACATGCTAATCTTCCAATTTTTGTGAGTTAGTGTTAAGTATCATAAGCACCCATGCCCCTACATGAAAGAAATAACGTCTCCTCCTTCTTCACAGCCCCTATCTCTCATCCCTGAATTACATCATTACCAATGAATTCCATTTAATGCAACTCATTTCTGGCAGGAACCCCATAAAGTAATGATCTGCAGCAGGGTGATCTTTCCTCTGTAGTGTCTTCTTGTATTATTTCCTTCTGAATCTAATTTTCTAAAATGAACTGAAAAAGTGGTTGTCTTTTGGGGTTCATATTTTTACTTTATTTTGTTTATAAATGCGTCCTGTTCCATAATCTTTCTTCAGAATGTTCTTGTGGGTGGAAAAATAGTTGAACATACTTATTAAGAAAAGATGAAGAATTTTAGTTCTAAACTAAAATGTTTATAATGTCGAGATATTCTGTCCTGTCTTCTTAATTAGTTTTATGAACTACACCAATTTGCACACTGAGGTTCTCGGGATATTAGAAAGTATTCAAGTGTAAAATAAGCATTAGGCTGATGGTCCTGTGCTATTATTTTAGAAATACCTTTTTGTTTATTCTAAGACAACTGGTTTGTTTGGGCATTTTTATCTTAAGTGACAGCTTTTATATCCCTGCACTCTATAATATGATTTAGCATCAGGTTAAGTGGACTAAACTGAATTAATATCCCAATGAGTGTAGTTTATTTTTGAAGATGGATGATCATCCATCATTTTGTTACCTTTCTAGATTATTTCTCAGATTGCAACTGAATCATTACCTAGTTTTGAGGGAATTCTGGAATAGGTTTAACGTGTATTATGTTTAACTTCATACATTTGTTCTTCTTTTTCCCTGGATCATGTATAAAAGCAATGTAAGCATTCATTCTGATACAACCTTTAAACAAAAAAATTCATACTAAATCAGGTTTTGGCCTTTCTGTGGAGTCAATCAATAAAGTGATGAGTTTCTCCCTTTGTTGTGTGCTGTGAGCATTAGAAACTCACCCAGGGATACAGCTTAATGCTTGCTTACTTGGCAAACGTGATTAAACTCTCAGATAAAAGGAGAATGAGAGTAATTGTATGGTACAGGCAACAAGGCATGGCTTAAACTTCCACACGTGGAACTGGGACATTTGCGAAAGCTCAAAATAGAGCAACTCTTGAAATGATCAAGAGCAAGGGGAAAGCCTAGTCTGGGTTTCACATCATTTTGGAAGAACAGAAAGGTTTTGTTCCTTTGGCTGATGTGCTTGCCCTTGTATATGGGGTAGAAGGTTGATCTTTGCTTGGCTGAGGAAGAAGGCAGTAACTCTTCCTTTTTAAGGTCTCCTGACTATGTTGTATACAGCTGTCTGTGGTTCATTGGACATGTGTAAAAAAAATTGTTGAAACAACTTCTGTACAGCAACTTTGGGAAAGAGTCCAGGAATGGATATTTTGTCTTCAGAAGATCCATGTCCCTAGGCTTAGAATTTATCTTTTATATAGAGTTACCTACGGTTACTTTCTGCTAAGATCATCACATTTCAGACTGCCAGCATTTGTTTTAGAGAAAAACATTTTCAAAAGCCTTATTCAACATGCAAAAACATTGTGCTTGTGCTTTCATACTGTCCTCTTTGTTTTGAGACTAATAGCTTTGTTGAGATAATAATGGATCTTTGGGCAAATTAATCTTAACTGATATATTGGTTCTCTTGAGATTATTGTATGAGAACAAAGGAGAAAATTTGGAGCTAGTTCAGTGCCCACTCAAAGGAAAATACAGAGAGAAAAAAACTGTTCAGGATTGTTCTTGTGTGAGACTTCTTCTCTTGTTTGGTCACAATTAACATTTCAAGATGTTGTTGTGAATAGGAGGATATTTTTGTAAAAGAGATGATTTATGATCTTTTAAAGACAAATATTTGGTGTTTGAGGGGTGGTCCGTGGCAATGTACAGCAAATGCCTTCTTGTTTTACACAGAAGACTGAGATATCCTTTCATGCTCATAAAGCAGGCAAAGCAAAACCTCCCAGAGATGAGAGATTTACTTGAATAGTAAGAAGGAAGCAGGCCTTATGAACAAAGGACCAAGTTTGGCTTCCCAGCTGTGTTGCCCAGTGTATCTCCTGGCTGCCCTCTGACAGAGTGCCTGTTAAGCCAGTTGCACAGGTTATCCATTTGCTTGCATCCCTGCAAGCTGCTCATAAATGTACTGTGAGATGTCCATTCTCCATCCTTGGTGGTTTCAGAACTTGTTTGGATAAGCTCAGAGCAACTCATTCTACTATGGCAGCCAACCCTGTTTTTTGCCGTACTTTGCATATACCACTTGAGAGTCCTTCCAACCTGAATTGTTCTGTGATTTTATGAACGAATAATCAACAACATTTGCTAATACGTGTATATTGCTTTTGTTAAATAAGGCAAGACTGACTTTTTTCCTAAATGGTATCTGGATGTAATATACAGATCTCATTATGCTTGTAATAAGGCATTACTCTGTGTATGAATAACAGATTGTAATAGAAGGCTAGTTCTTCATGGGTAGAAGTCATTGAAAGTTTTGCCATCTACTGAAGGGAGGTTCAGAATTCTCATTCACAATTCATGAGTCATATTCTCTGTTGCCTTCTGCTTTATGGAGTTACTGTCCCTGTGCACAATGAGTAGAAAACATTTTATCAAATCAGATTGGGCCTGAATGTTTTTCACTGTGCTTTCCAAGGACAGTGCGGGTAAGAGGCACAGTGAAGGATGACTCATGTTTCTCCTCTTCTCACTGATCTGCTTTGTTTCCAAGACCCTTAAAGAAGGCCATATGCTGTGGGGTGGAAAGAACTGATCCACCAGATGTGTGGTATAGACTTCAGTGCCTCCATGTTGCTATTCCAGTCTTGTGAGAACCATTTCTGATGTCCTTTTAAGGTTAATAAATGAAATACCTAACTTTGGGAGTGGATAGCTATAGGCACGTTGATGTTTTCCCAAAGATTTGGGAAGCTCGTACTTTAATTAAATTAATTAAATAGTGAATGCACTTTTCATTTATATAGATATCAAAATGCAGTCCACAGTAGTCTGTCTGTTTACACAGTTGCCTGTCTGTCTCTTGAGCATCAAGATGAATGAATGATTACTGGGGCATATGGTATGGGACAGAAGATGCTTACTGTTTGTAGGCTATCCATTATTTATTTCTAGAGGCTATATATATTTTTTTTTTCCTCCTACAGAGACTTTCTGTGTAATACATATAACTCAACATGCTGTAAGTTGCATTAGAGGCTATATTTAGTTGAGGTTAAACAAACGAAACCAAAAGGAGATGAGACTGGTTTTTTTAAATGAAATATATGTTGTGGGAATGCATCTCTATTGGGAATATTTCTAATTAGCTTGAGCCATCTAGATAGCTTGGGCTATAATATATTTTATAAATTAGAAATAATCCTATCCAAGCACAGACTGTATTTCTCATGTTCCCACAGTATCTGTTTATACTGTGAAACGGTCTTTCTGTGTGCTAAAAAGACAGATTTATCATGTATGATGATAAAAATCTAAGTGCTTTATTTGTGACCATCATTGAAGGTGCAAGTAATAAATTTAAGTTTATTACTAAATAACTTGCCGTACTTTCTAAAATCTGCCATTCTCTTGGTAGGATTTGCCAGTCAGTACCATGATATACTGTTAAGCATAATCTTGCAAAAAGTTTCTCATAATTGGAAACTCAGTAGCATTATTTTAAAGACTAGAGCAGTTGTTGTTATGCTGTTATTTCCTCCCATGATTATATGAGAACAGTTTTCTTATTGGGAGGAGTTACTAACATTACAAACACTAAAGTACTCAAAAGATTTTAGAACATCTACTCTGTGCAAGGCAGTGCTTTACAAGTCATAGTATAAAGACATAGAAATTCTGTGCTTATAGTTTTCTTCTGCTTCTAGATGTAAGGCAGAGTTGTTTGGCTTGATATGTGGTTTATTGCTCTCACTGTTTTAATTCAATCTTTGCTTAGAACATTGGGAAAAAAAAAACCCCAACAAATAAAGTTGATCTTAGGGTTAAGCAAGTGTAATGGAAAAGTTAAAAGTACAATTGCTTTCTGAATGACATGTTGCACAGTAGTGTGCTGGATGTTTGACAGTATCATATAAAATCCAAACTTTGTATATAATGACAGCTTAATTCTGAACTTCTGAGAGAAGAAATATTAAAAAAGCAAGAAAGAGTGGTGGTGTAGCTTGTGTCAGGCCCCTGAATACTGCCATGTTTGCACAGACACCTGCACAGATCACAAACTGTGACAGACACAGCAGCCAGTATTTTGAAGCTTTCAATGTGGAGACACAGAGAGATTTTTAGATTATTTGTACATGTTTTAAACTGCTTAATTTTCAACAAATTCTGAGGAACACTTTCAAGAAACTTAAGAATTTTGAAAACTGTCTCTATTTGCCAATATCTGCGTAATTACTGCAGTTCCATAGCACTCATTCCCAACATTTTCATCATTTCCTAAATCTGTAGTAAATATTTTTTGTTACTTTCATTCCTTTTGTCCTTGATAGTTCCTTCTCTGATAAGTTTCTAGAAGTAATGGGTTGATTATTGGAACGTCTAGAGTTTTGAATTCTCTCAGTGAAATGGTAAAATTCTCATTCAGTGTCACAAGTACTCTTAGATGGGATGAAACTCCTAAAAAAGTGATAACTTGGGCAGGCCTTGAAACACTTGTGGGACCACATTGCACATGTGAACTGCAAGCTCTGCTGATGGGATTCTGATGTTGAGCATTGACTGTAAGAATATTGATTGTAAGCACAGACTGTGGTTGCTGTAGCGGCAATAATGAGGGTTGCCCTTCTTCATGCTAGTGGTACTTGATATCTCCCCTTCCTTAGGGCATTTGGTACAAGTTAAAAAGAGGTAAGTCTAGCCCACCTCTCTGTTTGGGCCGTTTGCTTTGCTGTATCACCAGCACTGTAGCTTTTCGGGGGTAGGCAGCCAGCTGCGGGAAGGTCACGTCAAGAGTTTTCTTTGGTTGTAAATGGAAGGAACAAATATTTAACAATATAAAGATTACTGTAGCGTGCAGAATAGCAATATCAGTGTTCCTGTTGCCTAAAAGTGATGAACGTATATCACTTTCAACTGCAATATCGACTTCATTCTTACTTCAGAGACAAGACAGTGAGTACTTTCATAACTCTGGCCACTGAAGTCTGAGTTCTGTGGGTTGGTGACTTGATTTCTGCTTTAATGTTAGTGTGAGACAGGAATCAAATTACAGAGGGGAGTTCCTAATACTAGTAAGAATTCTTCAATTAAACAATCTTATCTGAAGGTTATGGAAGATCACAGAAGCATATGTGCAAACTCGGGTTTTTGTTAATCATCTTTTGTACAATAGCCATCAAGTGGATGGTGTCCAGATGGACTTGTGCTTTGCCTGAATCTGAAAGGTACATGAAACTGCTCTTGTCCCTGACTCCTTTCATAGCCCTAGATTCGTACAAAAGAGCCAAAACCACTTGGGTGCCTATTTTTACATTAAAATCTATCTTCAGAGTATCAGGACACCATTTGCTTACTTTGTTACTGCTTGAGACCACTTGAAAAAAGTTGTACTCTCAAGTACCGGCAGGAAATTGTACTTCTGCTGGATTTTTCTACAGCTTTTGTAGCCCAAACAATGCTTGTTACAAAAATATGGTAAAAAGTATGTTGATATGAATGAACATTTTTGTTACCAGCCAAAGAGCTAACAGATACAGAACCTGAGCTGCCAGGGAGTCTCCTAATGTATCATTGCTTCAGTAACCTGCCTTTATAGGTGAAGGAAGGACTGAGGAAGTTGTTAGTGACTCTTGCACTGAACATATGTGCATCTGAAGCAAAGGAATGTTTACTTGAGTTGGTTGGCTGCCTATAGTGAGTGAGAGTCAGTTTGTAGTCTTGTATTTAAAGAATGGACAGATCGATGCTGAAATACTATTATGGTTTGGCAGTATAATGGTTTAGAGTAGAAGGGACTGTGGCAGGTAACCTTTGATAAAACACTGTGAAAAGTTTCCCCTGAGTAATCGATATGTATTTACTGCCTTAATTTTGTCTCAAGTTTTTTTTTTGGCACATCTCCAAAAGTTCAGCTCCTCTCATTTTTTCAGATCTCCTTTATTTCCCAAATGCCCCTCTGATTTATATTGAACAGTTTTGGGTGGGAAAAAGAAAAGGAGAAAGGATCCCAAGCCCAAATGCTACAAATGAGAAGTTAAAGACAAGATATTTTAGTGAAGGAGGAAGCAAGGAAAACAGAGTTTTAGTAATATGGCAAAGGGAAAAAATGAATTTATAAACCATTGCAAATTTAGCAGCGTAGCAATACATTTATTAATCTACTGTCAAATTGTTACTCAAAGTGTTATATCAGCATTGGGACCAAGAAGCAAAAAACAAGCTAATGGCATCACCATCATGCTGTGGAGAGTGAACTCAGGGCAGTACAAGCGAGCCCAGGGCAGGGAGGAAGGAAGCTGCCCTGGATGGCAGCTCATGCGTCTCGCTTCCCCACTGGCAGAAGGGACTGAAGCGTGAATCTCCTGAGGCACCATATCTTGCACTGCTGCCAAATCTACTGCTTTTGGCAGTAGTCTAACACTTTTATGAGTCATCTATCATCCTACTATTTTTTCGGTTTTTCTATCAGCAGTGTGAAACAACAGATTTTCCCCTCCTCCTTTTCTAATCCTGCCCTTGCTGTCTGTTTCCAGACTGCTATATGAGCAACATGCATGTGCTGCCCAGTGATGGGAACTTGTCCCTTTGTCACTGTCTATAAGTGCTGGATGGGATCCATCCAGCTCAGCTTCTTCACTGTCCTTTTTGTGATAGAAAATAGCTGGCAGGTTCAGGTGCCGGAGCATGTGTTAGGATATAGGTTAACTTGTACTGCTGTCAAATGTATCCCAGGCTGTGTGTGTGTATCATCTATTCAGTGGGGAAGGGGGCCATGCCAAGGGAAGACTGGCACCAAAGCATCATATTGGCTACTGTATGAATTGCAAATATTACTAGGTAGGAGCATGGTTGCTCAATGTCCTTTATTCAGATCTCAGGCTAAAGCCATGATCTTAGTCCTTCAGCATTAGGGGCAGCTGCCAGTGCTCCAATGATTGTCTGGGAAACTTGTTTTGACACACATACTGTATTCTTGTAAAACATCAAGATACAAGTTCAGCATTCATTTCAGCAAACAGGAGAATTGAATTCTCTCTTCATTAGCAGTGCGTGAAACAGTGTCTGCCTGTTGGTTCAGGGCTTTGATTTTTATTCTAAACCCAGATGGAAATATTTGCATAAGTCCTACAGTAGTCCTTTGTGGGGGCTTTTTAGTTTTTCACACCCCGACTAATATTGCAAACATAAGAAATCATCTAAAATTAATCTCTTCCATTGTGCCTGTTACTGAATATTACAAATATGACAGAAAGATCTAGAAACCAGAGCTAGTGCTGCTTTCCAACAGGCTGTGAAGCTGCAGTGATTATTTGTGTCGTGTGTGTGTTTATCTCTTTTGGCTAGTGAGACCTTCCATGTTTCCCCATTTTTATTTCCCCTCTCCACACACTCCTTCCCAGCTGCTGTAAGCAGCACAGCACTCGCCCTCTGGCCAGTGTGTGGAATAAGCTGTTCATCAGGCTGCTGGTAATGCCTCTCAGGCTGCCACTAGACAGGACACATGCAGAGACGCTTGGCATCTGCGCTCCGACTTGCTGTCTAGCAGCCTGGTACCACCTGGGTACCCTCTGGTCCAGAGTTTGCTGCTCTACTTGGTCCTGAGTACTCTGCAAAGAAACTCTCCCTGGACCAAATGCATCCCCAGAGTAGCTTCTGCTGTTGAGTTTGTTTTGCGCTGCTGGAGAAGCAGGATGTTGAATAATATTTGTTGTTATGATTTTAAAATTCTACTTATAGCTGTAGCTATGGCTCTTAGGCATCATGGAAAAAAAACAGTGATTTCTTGGGTTTTCTTTTTTCAACACAGCAGATCCCTGATTTCCTCCCTGTGAGCCATGATGCTTGGGGTTATCTTGTCTTGTACTATTGTCAGTATGATAGGGGAGTCTACAGATGCTTAGTGCCCCATACAAGGGGTTGGAGCACTTCCTGAGACAAGGCCTGAAGGATCTGGAAGTTGAAGAGGAAGATATTTTTTTTTGCTCATCAGAATTTATTCTATTGGAATTAGTATTTATTTGAATTGTAAAACATAAGTGATTTCCCTTTTATCTGTTGCCTGTTTTTACCCTACAAGTGATTTACATTCTATTTCTACTTTAAGTAACATGGTGCTTGTACAGTATTTATTTTTAATTTTGTGTTTGCATGTGTTTTACTGTTGAACATAAATAACAGCCCAGTGTCTCTCCAGTTAAGAAATTCTGCCATCCGTGCTTTTGCAGAGATCCTTTCATGAGCCGTATCCTTCTCAAACTCTATGTGATTGGTTTTTAAATGCTGAGGCCAGTGGACCATAAGTTACATTTGTTAGAGATGCCATTTTGTGTCTGCTGAGAAAGTGCAGTTGCATTCTGACACCGTTTTCTGTTGCCCTGTCTCCTGTTTTTAAACCAATTTGGAATATATTCAGAGATGTGTTTTCTAAAGTGTAATAATAGGTATGTAACAGCCTACATTACCAGGCTGCTTGGCTCTGTATATGCGTGCATATGTGTTTCATAAGCAAAGTCTGTGTTCATCCTGAGGTGCTTTCTGCATTACAACAGCATGACAATTGACATGAAGTCAAGATGTATATGCAGAAGTCAGTGGATATTGAGTTCATTTCCAGTTGCCACACATGTAGCTTTTTTTAATATCTTTTGGTGACAGCTTTTATAACATTAGAGGTCAGGGTGAAATTGTTATCTATTTAATCCTCCTAAAAGCATATAGATGTAACATTCTTTGGACCAAATCCAATCTCTCCCTTGGAGT
This sequence comes from Urocolius indicus, assembly GCA_013401255.1. Lineage (NCBI taxonomy): Eukaryota > Metazoa > Chordata > Aves > Coliiformes > Coliidae > Urocolius > Urocolius indicus. Next base: position 387,414 of record WBNH01007270.1, read on the forward strand.
GCAAGTGTTGGAGGTAGGAAAAACATCACAGCTGCAGTGTTTAGATGTATGGGGTAGGTGTAAGCAGTGGAGAGCTGATCACTTACATGGTAGCTGTTTTCACAGTGGTGTATGGAAGATGTTGAGAACATTGGCAGTAGCAGTTGGTGAGCCTGCAAGCATACAAATTACTGGCCAGTGCCCCAGCACAACATCTGCATAGCAGGCATAGATATGTCATAGCTACACAGCTGTTCCACTCCTCCTGTGACATTACATATGGTGAGTGAAGCCTATCCAATCTCTGCATTGAGCTTTTCTTCCTCAGGGGAGCATCACTGGGCTTTCTGACCTAGCAACCTCAGTATGTAATATTTTATTTTTGGCCAATATTAACAATGTCTTGATGTCACACTTGATAATTCTGCACTTTGGACTTGAGATTGAGTGATAGCAGTTGTTGTCCCCCTTTCTTTTTGCACCTCATTGACACTGCAGTCCTTTTTCCCATTGCTTACATTTCTCCTTCCTTCACATTCTTTCATTCTCAGCCTGCCTTTTAAAATAAAAGATTACACCTACCCAAACTAACTCAAAAGTTCTACATACAGGATATTTTCTTTGGGATTTCATATTGCTATTATTATCCATATCAAGTTACCCAGCCAGAAGATACATTATGGGAAAGCACATCCCTGAGTGGAAGGAGGTGATGATGCCCATGCAAAGCAGTTAACAGCCACACAGAGTGATAGAAATGATTCATTCAAAGGCCCAAGAGGTTGTTCTTACTAGTATTTGTTTGATGCTCATCTGAAGAAAGAAAATTTCTCTACTGCTGTTCAAATAAACTTTTTATTTGGAATGTCATGGCTGCATGTCAGCCACTATAGCTAGATTTGTCTAACTTCTTGTCAAATTATGTTTTATTTGTACAAATCTAATTTTAGGGGTTTCTTTTCTACGTAAAATGTAAGAGTGGGTTTATTTTTCCCTTTGATTTAATTTGTCAGTATCATGCAGCATTTCTGTCTCCATCTCTGTATCCATCTATAGTGGATGATGGCACAGATTTGACATTTGGGGCTTTTTCATGGCTTTTAGGGAACTAAAAAAAGCTGACAGTCATTGGCTGATTGGTATGATGGGAGAGGTCATATTTAGGACCAACATCACTTTGTGTAAAAGTAAATAAAACATCACTGAATTTTTAGCTATTTGTGGCATGCTGAATTACAACTTTGGTACATCAACTAAGTAGAGATAGAAACACGTTGATAAAGACTATAAATCAAACTGAAATACATCCCCTATTTATGGAATTTCAGAAGCAATTTTTCCCCCATAATTATGGATGCAAAAAGCATGGATGCATAACAATAACTAAGAGTCTTGCAGAAAACCAAGTGTTTTCAATTTGCAATAATTCTGCCAAAGTGACAGCACCAAAGTTCTGTCATTTGTTTTCAGACTTTCATTTTTCTCTTTCCCTTCACTTAAAATCTGACGTACACAAGCATAATTTGCCATAAAGGTCAGAGACCAGTTAAGGTTGGAAGTACTAGAGTATAGAGCTTTTCTTTTGGCTTTATGTGAGTTACACTGAACCTCCTTATCCAGTTGTCACGAGGATAAATCAAGCTAACATAAACTAATCCTTTATGCCAAATAACACTTTTTTACTTGACTCAAGTCTTGTAGAGAAAGCTTCTAACTAAACCTTTAAAACAGGGGAGCTGGTGATAGAGCCATGTATTCTCTGTGGATTTAGGAATCCATCATTAGATTGTCTGTATTCATTTATTTGTATCTAAGAAGAGCAGTCATTTCTTGATAAAGAGGTAGGAAGTTAATTAAAAAAACAAAACCAAAACAAAACCCCACCAACACGTGGTTTGAGTGATTCCCCAGTGATGACACTCAACTGTGAAAGCTTTCCACATGTTGTGGATAAGTATACAAATAGATTATTGAATTGTTGTGAAAACACAAGCTTTTGCCTTAGGATAAGTCCAAAAAAAACCAAGAAAAGCTGTAAATTGCACCGTATTTAGAAGCAGCATGTGCATGAACTCTTGCCCTTTGATTACAGGGCAGAATCACTTTAAATCCAGTCTCACTTGAAGATACTGGCTAATTCTTAAAAAAGGAAACCAGAAAAGATATTTTCCTGAATCACTTAGTGATACCAAAGCACAGATCAGAATGCTAATTTATCTTTGTCAGTAACAGATCATTTAGAGATAAAAGCTAGTGTAGAATATGAATATTAATTTGTTAACCATATTGAAGAAACCTTTCTGAGCACTTAGCCCTGTGTTTCTGAAGCAGTATTCTGGGAAGTAGCTGATTGAATGCCATTAATTTAAATGAGAGTCAAATGACAGTCTGTACGGACCTCTTTGAAAATGTGAGGTTTAGTTCTTTATTCTTCTTTCTTTCAAACTGTTGTAGGAGACTTTCACGTATTTAGTGGACTTTCAAAGGCAGACATACATAGTGCAGTAAAAATACTACAATTTAGTGCTTGCACTGCCTAAGTTGTTGTTTCCTGCAGAGTAAAAGAGTATGGTTAAAACACAGTGTTTTATTTGACGTGGCAAGATTTAAGGCTTCTGCTTGTTCACAGCGTAACTGGTGAAAACTTTATTGCCTGTTGTCAAAAAACATCATTTTAATTTAATTTTTGAAGCTTGAATCTAGATCTTAGATCATACTTCCTTTATAATTACACACACTTATTGGAACAGCATATGGTGAAAATACATAGAGCTTTGCAAGAGAAAAGAAAAAGAGAAATGCTAGGCTTTTATGTTGATTACACCTATATGGGGGCTTTATAAGCTTACCATTTGAATCATTTATAGATACAGACTCAACATAGCTCTAACATAACTAGTACTGCAAGGCTTTCTTTTTTTTCCTCCTCTTTTTTTTTTTTTTTTTGTTTCCTTTCTTTCTGCTGACTAAATTATAGGCAAAGCAATTTTCAACAAATGTCTCCCAGTAGGCTGTCATCATGGAAGCCTTGTAATGTTGCATTTTAACCTTAGCACTGGCGGCTATCCAGAAATTATTTCGTTTATGCCAAACTGTTCTCCACAAGGCACTTGCTCTTTCACTATATGGGAAGAGAATAAACTTCAAAACTTAATGTTTCTTACACATTCCGATTGTTTTATCAGATCATTTCATCTGTTTTATGCTTATGAGGATGTAGCAACGTGTGTCTCTTTCTTGGAGTGATCTCAACTTCATTATGGAAGGAGAAAATGGAAAACTCACAGGCAACTTACGTGCCTGTCATTTGTACCTTTCAGAATGCGTAGGGTCAGAATTTGATCTTGACAAGAATACATTCCACTTCATTATATTCAAGCTATTTTCTCTTCAGTAGGTTTGCTTGGTTCAAAACTCTTAGATAGACCCTAGTGTGGAGATTCAGGTGGTAATGTCACTGCCTTCTGTGAAATCTTTTTTAGTGGTTATCCTACATATATCCATTGATGCTTGTGGGCTAAAAGCCTTTTATTTATTTAAAAGAAACCAAATTAGAAGATAAATGATCTCTTAAATTAAGCCTGAATCTAGATTTTATTCAGAATCAAATAATGAATAAGCTGATGTTCCACTCTGATAGGCATAAAGCCTCACAGATTTTCTGTGTTCTGCTCCCTAAATCTTGCACTCCTAAAATTACAGCAAGCATAGTAGTTTGGAACTGAAGGTGTACATTTTAGTCTCTGCTGTGAAGTGTAATTGTCCTGTGGAACTAGATGGAAGATACATTTTAGGTTTAAGTTATAAAATCTTGAATTAAAAACCTGCAGATCACATGAGAAGATTATCAGTAAACACTGTAATAACTTATAGGTAGAGATAAGCAGGTATTTGCATAACATGATGTTATCCCAGGCATACGAAACCTGTGGTGATAGATTTGTTGACGGTACTTCAGATTAATTTTCACGTGATGAAAATGCAGTTTTGAGATATTCCACACCTCAAAAAACTTCATTTCCAAACTCTTGGCAAATAGCCTCTTGCTCTGTCCTGTGCAAGGCAGTATGAACCACAGCACAGCATAAATGACGGCTTCAGAGGAGACTGTGCTGGTCGGTACCATTATTGCTCCCATTGTGGCATGCAGTTTGTGTCTGTGTTCTTGCAGTTCTTCTCAGAGACAGTATTCAGAGGAAAGATATTACCTCAAATAACACCTTGTGCTAGAAATTGATCCACTCCTTGAAATTGTTGTCATAACACATTGGCTCAGGCAGATGATATTTTCAGTTCCTTCTACTGACTTTTTCCCCCCCTTTTCTCTCTTTCTCCTTTTCTTTCTCTTTGTTTGTTTGGTTTTTAATCTCTTTCTATGAGAGGAACTTTTAGTCCTGCATTACATGATTCCTGGTTAGTCAGTGTTTCTCCACAGATAGGGCACTGGCCTTGGAGTCACCAGAGTAGATTCTGTTTGGAATTTGGCTATTAACCAACAGAACAACTATCAACTTATAATTAGATTCATTTTAAGTATAGGTCAAAGTTGTTACAGAAGAGCCAACTGCTATTTGCTTAAGTATTTAAATATGGACAAGGAAGCTTAATTTGCAGCTTCCTGCTCCAGAAGTCTTGACCTCTGTGGTTTCTTTGGTTTTATTTCTCCTTCAGTTTACATTGTTCAGAGACTCAGCTACTTATCATTTACTTGCTGTAAAGTCAAATATTTTCAGTCTGTGAGTTCACTTACTAAGGTTACTGATGGAATTTCGTCCAGTATTTTTGGTTGCAATAGTGGAAACCTAAAATTGTCTCAAGAACAAGGGTATTTGATGAGATTCAAAGGAGTGGCCTCTGTTGCCAGGTAAAAAAAACCCCAAACCACAAGCCATGAACAACCATGGTGTTCCCATAGCTGAGACCTTATGCTATCTAATTGTTCACAGAAAGATTCCCTCATGAATCTGAAGTGTGGGAACTAACTAATTAAGAACAGAATTTGCAGGCACCTAAATTCTCCAGAGATAACTTTCTAAGATTTGGTAGATAGAAACGTAAAACTAAGTTTAGTAAAAAAGAGAATTCTAGATTCAGACTTTATTTTTTTAATGGACTTCAAACATTTTGTAGTTAGAGAGCTTCACTTTCATTCTGTTTCTTTTACATTAGTGTGTTTGGTTCCTGTACACGATTTCTATTGCCTGAAGAATGTAATTCACCCAATATGGTTGGGGGGAAAGGCAGATTTTTGCTAATAATTATCTCACATAGACTATTAACTTAAAACTTCCAGGAGACATTTTTAGTTGCAGGGATAAGGGTCAGGTCTCTTTGTGGATATATCTTCTGTTGGCTTTTTGCCTAACAGCTTTAAGGGACATGAGCTTGGAACTGAGCAATATAAGCAGAAACAGGTCTGTTGCTGCTGCCTGGTGGGATCTCACAGATGCTTGTAATAAAAATTGTTAAAAATTGTTTCATTAGTTTGCAAAAAGGAGATTTCTTGGAATACTGTACCTTCTTTTGCTGGGAATATTGAATTTCTTTTCTGTTCTGTGTATGACAAGCACAAGCAGAAGCAAGTTCACAATTAATTATGATGATATATAGGACTTAAAAGGAGCACTCAGTGTTTTTGCATGCTGAGAACAAAAGAATGTTGGGTAGAAAACAATATGGCATTTAATACAACTTTTCCTTTAAGTGGCACATTTTTCCAACAGATAAAGAGATATCAACCTTCTAGAATTACATAATATCATAGACATATAAGTAAAACTAATAAGATATGCCACGTGCCCTCATTTTCTAAGTGCAATAGCTCATTTAGCTGTTAGCAAAACCTCGCTTAGTGATGCATCAATAATGAGAAACTGTCACTGTCTGTATATGAATAACACTTTTTCTCTCTCTTGCTATTTTGCTATTTGGGGGAAAAAAAAAATCACATATCACATTTCATCTATCCTGGAGTACAAACATAGTTGGACACTTCAAGATGTCTATATAGAATTGTTAAACTATCACAAAATGTGGAGTTGCTGTACTAACAATTACAAACGTGCATTTTTATCCACTAAGCTTAGATGATGTGTTGGTCTTGATGTAACACATCTACAAAGTAGCCTACTCTGTGTAATGTTTAATTAATATACTTAGTTTTCATACAATCCAGAGCATGTATTTTAAAACTGAAAAATATATTTTCTTATTTAAGAGGAATATTTGTACTTAAAATTGCTTGAGATAATGACAAGCCATTTACTGGTGGTTTTTTTGAGCAGACAAACTCCTCTAAGCTCATAGCTGTTAATCTGCTAGGGGAATGGGCACAACGAAGGGCACAGTAAAGTTGTGGCTGTCAGTAACTAAACAGCCAGAAATCATTAAACCACTGAAAGCATGGGCTGGAAACAAGATGGACAAGTCTTGCTAGATGATAGTGTTTCTTTGCAGATCAGAAGAGTGTCTTTGCAAACCTACCCTGTTACAGATCACTTTTTATGAGGACACAGTTCCTCTGTTCTCCAAGACATGTGTTTTATGTGCAAGAGCACTTTGTGCATAGCCTTCTTCACAGTTTCTGTTGCTGCCTTTCAACTGAGCAGCAAAGGAGATTCAATAGATACACGGATTTGGGGTCAGGCACATTGCATGAAACTACTTTCAATTCATGTTTGGAAGCCTATCTTGTTTCCTTTAAAAGTTGTTACAATTAGAAGAGAATCTCAACTAAAGTATTACTAAAGTGGACAGATGTAAACCAAAGCTACTGTAAATTTCCCAGCAGCTCTGTGACGGTGATATACAGGTTTTAGTGACCTACTCATAGACTCCAGTTGAAGCAGGTGACAGATTTTCTCTTTTCCTTCAAAGAGATGTGTGAGTGGATAGTGATGAACGCATTGTGGTCCATTTTTAATGCTCACTTGAGCCAAGTCATTTAGTGGTGGGATCCTTAGCTGTGTAAAAACAGTGGGGAAAGAGTAAGATTTAGCCTGAATGGCATTGTGTGGGTGACTCTGAGCCATTTCCTTCGTCTAAAAATGATGGTGATGCAAAGACCAGCTTGCCCATAGTCTGGACAAATCAAAACCTGAGTGAAAATAATATAACTCAGGTAGATGGAGAGAAACCCATTTCTGTGGGAGGCACATAAAGCCTAGAGGAGCCTCTGTGCTGGGGAGAGGACAATGCAGAGCTGATTTGGGATATTTACATCTATTCAGATTTGTAAACAATAAACTTTAGAAAGTTTTTTTTTTATTATTATGCTACTTATTCAGTCTACTCCCTGTAGCCATTTCTCTGTGAAACAATTAATTTATAACCATATGAACCCCCCATTTTGGTATTGCAGTGCTTCAAAAGGTACCATGGAAGCTTGTCCTCAGTGCAAGTGTTCACATTGCTTAATGGTAGCACATTCAGAGAATATATTGCACTAGTGCTCCAAAGGAAGAACTGTCTCCCTGTGCATGGGTGTGCCCTTTAGGTTTCTCATAGAAGTTTAGAAAGCCCTCCTTGAGAGTCAGCTAGCTTCAGATAGTGGTACAGAACTGTGGATCACCTAAGGAGTATTCCAGACCCTGCTAAGCTGTGAATGTCTGGGGACTGCACGAATTTTAGCTGGAACTAAACCAACACTAAAAGATTTGGTTTTAATATGTGAACTATTTCCAAGTCTTTTTTAATGAAAATCTAAAATCATGAAATAGTATAGGACTTGAGAAATTCCCAGATCAACTTACTCACCTGCTCCAAATTCCTACTGTCTCCAGGCTGGTGGGATTTCAAAACTTGATTCAAAGGCCAGCTGCCTAAATTTATAGGAAATATATTAAAGGCGCATGATGTCATGGACTTACATGCATACATATATACATGAACAACTGGATAGCTGTAAGAATATGGACATAGCCCCTTTGTCTCAGGTGGTTCCTTGACACACAGTGCCAAGACATTCACTCTTACATGTGGCCTCTGGAGGGGAAATTTCCTTTTCCTCCTGCTATATGTGAAAATACGAGAGGATTTTTTTTTAAACAATGCTCTCTGTTATTCACAATCCCTAAATATTTATGGGCTGTAAGAAAATACACCTGCTGCTTATTGCTCCGTGGGAAACAAAAGCACAGACAAGAAAATGCTATAAAACAAAGGAGATGCTGAAACATATTTTATCAATTACTGATAAGTACTAGAAGTTAAACTGAAGCTTTTCAGAGTTTAAAACCAGCAATGATGTTGAACCATGGAACTTGATGGAAGTCGTAAAGAATGACTACAACATTCTCGAAAATGGATGAGAACTGAGTATACTGGAAAAGTCAACTCTTCTCAGTATCTTTTCAGAGATGGTTATAGGTAATATATGTAGACAAACCTGTCTGAGAAATCTCTTCTATTACAAGGTTAAGGGGAATTTTATGATCAGGGTCATATGAATAAACATAAGACCTTGCACCAGTTTATGAATTAATCTGAGAGACTTCTTGGATTACACTGCATTCAGTGTTCAAACATTTGAATTATGTTTGGATTTGGGTGCATTGTAGCCTCAGTAGCATACAAAATACTCCAGACTACAAAAATACATGTGACAACTTGGAAAAACCCCTTTTTTGAATGCTAATCCTGTACTGTCTTGGCTACATAATTCTCAATACCAAAACCAGCTATCTGAAGCATTCAGGAGAAAATGTGATTATTTTTATTAATGAAATACTTACACTAAAAATTCATAACATTTACTAGGATTAAAATGGCTAGGTAAAATTAAGCTATAATGTAAGACGGTGAGATATATTCTCAGTTGGAAATCTCATAAAAGAAACCGTTTTCTCCCCAGATGTTAACATGACCCATAAGCTAGAGACAGCTATTTGCTGTCTCTGAGGTAGACACAGTCATTTCCTACTCATTGTTTCTGCAGGTGATGCTACTGGAGTGCCATTTTTTTGCTGTTCTTGCCATTTCTAGTAAATAGGGATTGTCCTACTTATATTTTGGGAATAACAGGAGACAATATTGTTTGTGTCCTGCATCATTTCCAACGGGAACATGAATGATTGCAGTGTTTCAAAATCTATTGTGCAGTAACGGAGCAACAGTATGCTGTGATTATCCCTTTCCATTGCCAGGAGCACCGTATAAACTGATTTAGAAACTTGCTTGAGTTGTTCTTGTCTCTGCTCCTCAATGTTTGCAAGAGCATGTAATAGCTATGCAGTAGTGCATTGCTTCTGAAATGGCAAGCTCCAGTCCAGGAGTTGCCTCTATTACAAGTGTGTGATGTCTGTAACTTTTCCCATGGAGAACACTAGAATTCTTACCTGTGTCATGGGGTGAAGTTTCCATGCAGTGACAGAGATCTGAGCTTTGATGTCAGCTATGAGTTTTTATCAGGAGGCCTGGTAATGTTGGAGCTGGCTTATTGCTTCCCACTGTGGGAAGGTCTGATCAGACCTTGGTGAAAATTAGTGGATGCTGGTAAAATTAGCTTCTGGGCCTTGAAAAAATATTAATTGAGTAGTCTTCTAATAGTACATTGTAATTCAGCTTAAAGAGCTTAATCAGAATCTATTACATGCTGTTAAAGTGGCTCAATAATGAAGGGCTGATTCATAACCATCATAATCACTTCATTGCACTTTTAGTTTAGATCTGTTTTTCTTCTTGTTTTAGTGTTCAACAGAGTCTCAAGTGCTAGAAAAATCCCTTGTTTGTAACATTAACATTTGGGGTTGTACCTATGAAATAATGGAATAGTGAAAGATATAATTGAAGAGCAGTGCACCTAAGTGTTATTGCTTTGCTTTCATTTGTTGTGTAAAAAGTCCTTTTGACTGGTATACTGACTTTTTTTCCTTTCATCTTAGAATATTGGATGTTTTGGAGGAATTCTCTTTCTTTTTTGAGAATGTTTGGCTTGCTGCACTGCTTTAAAAACACTGGCTTCCAGTATTGTCTGTGCTGATCAGGAGTTTGAAAACACTGATGAATTTGTGAAACAGATTACAATAAAACTCATTTCCCTCCTTTTCAGAAAATCTTTTGCCTGAAATAAAGTGTGACAACAATCATCAGAGGTGTCTCTGGGGAGCTACTGGTGAAGCTTAAGAAGCTGCAGGACTGTTTTATTCTTACTGCTTCTTTTCTGGGTATTCCCCTTCTCATAGCTGAGCTTCTGCCATAGCTTATGGTGTGATTCTATCTTTTTCTGTGGAGCTAACTTTAGGGAAGGCAGAGCTGTCTGATCAGCAGACCTTAGTCCAAGGCTTTAGATATGCCACTGATTTACTGTCTGATCTCTGTCTCAGGTTATCCATCCATTTGATGGGAATAAAATCACACAAAAAGATCTTTTTTCCAGATCAGATTGTGTGTGCAAGTTTTTATAAAGGTCTTGAAATGTATCTATTGCTATGTAAGCAATATAAAGTACTGTGGTATTAATTACATTGAGATGAGGTGTAGTGATTTAATTAATCTTCATTTAAATTACAGTGTAAAGTAGCCTCTGTTTGCATAATTGATTAGAATTTTACTTTGTGTGTTAGTGTCTCATGATTTTTCTAGAGAAAGGTTAATTTTTAGTTGCTAGCTAGCATCAATTTTCAATGAAGGATGCAGCAACTTAAAGTGATTATCTCTGTTTAGGAGGAGAGAGGTGTTTGGTTTCTTGTGTTTGCTTGTATTTTTAAAAAGATCTTTGAAGATGTCACTCTTGTGAAATCTTGTATTAGTTTAACAGAAAAAACTTCAGGCAAGAGCAGCAAAACTCAGAAAAGGAAAGTGTAGAAAAAACTAGGAGTGGAGATATACAAGACTTTCAAAGTAAGAGTCAGGACCTTGAGCTTAATACAGAAAGTAACGGGTAGCTTTGTGTCTGCAGTGCAGACAATATCAATGCAGGTGAGGAGCGTAATTATTTCAGCAGCTATATTTTTGCATGTATTGGAGGATGGAGAATAAGACCTTAAACAGGAATTTGCTGTAACTGATGCAAATAATATGAAATCTGGGACAAAGATTTTAGTGGAAGGATTTGAAAGGACAGGGTGAATACTGGAGAAACTATAGAAAAGTACTGACAGGATCTGATGACGGTTTGAGCTGTGATCAAGTGATAGAGAAAAGTGTTGAATGGGCCATGAAATTTGAAATCAGGAGAATCAAGAAAGGTAGTGGTATTGTCAACAGTAATGGCAAGGAGGTGAGAATTGGAAGAAAAGATAAGAAGTTCAATTTCCAAGAGTCTGACTTTGACATCAAAATTGTGTGTTTGAGAAGCAGGCAAAGGAGTGAGATACCAATACCCTGCAATGTGGAGGAAATGAAAGATGCAAGTGAAGATTGGTGATTCATCAGTGTCAAAATGGTGGTAGAAGCTGAGGGCAGGTGAACTCACTAAGAAGGGAGTAGGGAGAAGGACTGGCTGAGATTTTTCACTGGAGATCAATGAAAGAAAAAGGAAATATTGATCTGTCAAGTCCTACAGTAGACAACCATGGTAGGGAAGTGGAGGAAATATCAGGTGTTCTATAGCTGAGCCACAAATCAAATACACAAATGAAAATCTTATCGATTTCAATTTCAGAATATCTTTTAAAATATGTGCTTCTATAAGTGGCTACTGACTGACAAGTCACTTCTGTAAGAGGATACTAACAAAATCCTGCTTCTTTGGCAGTATTAGGCACATTTTGCCATGCATAACATACCCCAAAGCACTATGTTTTTAAAACTCTTGCTTTACTTTGAAAATCTTGAGCCTTTCTATTGGGGGTTGGACTAGATGATCTTTCAAGGTCTCTTCCGACCCTTAAGATTCTGTGATTTTCCAGATAGCTTCTTTTGTTGGAGGGAGCAGCACATCTACACTGCAACACTGGACCGAGTTAAGGTGGCCATTGTTAATAAGACTTGAGTTTCCCTTGTGCAAGATACAAGTGTGTATGTTTGCCTGTCCTAGGTGTTAAGTTCCTCTTTGAACTCCTTTTCTCCAACAGCACACTCAGGAATTTCTGTCTTTTATCATAAACTGTAAACAGTCACCAGTTCTTTACATGCATGAGCATAATTTGATTAGAGGCCTGTGAAAGTAATGTACATGTATCAACTTGAATTTATGGAGCAAGCACATCTTAAAAAGCATTTAGATGATCAGTTCCTTCTAAGTCTGAGATACCTTATGGAAGTACTTGAATACATCCAATAAATCCATAATTCCTTCTGAGACACTAAATATTATTTTTAGTTTAAACACTGGGAAAGAAATATATTTTTTAAAGCTTATTAAAATGTTATAAGAATATTTTTCAAATATAATTTATATTATCACTTGTGCATAACCTTTCAAATGAATAATTCACGTCAGCAAGTAGTCACTTTTCATAATCTGTGGCAGTATATTATGTTGGTTTTGCTGAGAGATTAACACTTATGGCCCAAGGAATAAAATAGGAGAATCTAATCCATTTGTTTGCCTATTCACAGTGACAGATATTTTCTTAAATTAAAAGCTATTAGTCTGAACTCTGAATCTTAAAATTGAATCTGTTTTAGCTCATTTTAGACTCTTATAAAACAGGATTATGATATATAACGTTTTGCAGGCAAAGTAGTGTGCAGACTATTGATTTTCAGCAGAGTTTTCATATCACAGACACTGAAGAATGTTTCTAACAAAAATTTATAGGATATTAAGCAGAAAAATTGTTTCGAAAAGCTATTGGAAGAGGCAGGAAATAGGATAGACCCTGGCTGTTAATAATTGGGTGTTGTAATTTTTCTGAAAAGCATGTGAATTTGAAGTGGTTTTTCATCACAGGTTATGATGGCACATCTAATATAAAAGTAAGCAAAAATGTAAATGCTATGGTAGTGATATTAGTTGGACCCAGTCCACATCTTACTATGAAAGTATGTGTTTAACTATAAAGAGTGATGTAGTGGAAGTTAAGGTTTACCAGAGAGAACATTGGGATATATGCAGATGGTATAGTTTGTGTCTGTTTAACTTCTTAATTTTGAGTCAGCTAAATTTATCTTCTATAGCTGAGAAATGTTACTGATGTGCACTGTTGCCTTGGTGGCTTGGTTTTGGATTGGAAGCAAGAGAAGATCCACTGGTATTATCTCCAGACAGATACTGTGCAGTACTGCACAAATTGCTCTGAATTGGAGGAATATGCAGATACTTCTGAGTGGTGGAACAAGGAGATCCTAGAGCACTGGAGCAGAAGATAATGTTAGGAAGCACACTCCAGCAGTAAGGGAGAGACTTACAGAAAGTTCTTTGTCCTGGTTAGTTGTTAAAGAAGCTGCTTCACGTGAATTAAATCGATTGTTCATAAACCCATTCCTCTTCACCTCATGCTGTGGGCAATGAAAACAGCCTAAACATGCAAATACTAATCTACTTGAAAAAGTGTCATGGTATGGAGTCCAAGTCTTGCAGGAAGGACATATTCAGAAGACCTGGATGTTGATTATGGTACATAACCTAATAATTAAATAAGCTGCTTTTAAATCTTTCAAAAAACCCAACTCCACCACAACAAAGCCAAAACCCCACAACTCAAACCACTTATTTTCTTGTATTATGCGCTTTTGAAGAGAAAAGGCTTTATGAGTTTCACCATGAGGTAGCCTGTCTAAACAGTATTATAAATAGTCCCCAAAAGCCATTGCCTTAAACACTTCTAGTTCCTACAGTTAAGGCAAGTGGCAAATTAGAGAAAAATACATTAGTGGAGCTGCACCTGTCAAAATTAGTTGTGAATTTGGTCATAAATGAACTTCATCAGACATTGTGGGGGAGGAGATGGATATATGGACCTTTCTAGGACGTGCGCCCAGCATTCATGTGACTTCTAAGCATAGTGTGAAAAAATGCATTTCCTTTTAGGCAATAGTGGCTATAAAAATCCACTTTGGAAAAAAAAAGACATATCAGCCGTGGTTTTGGGTTCACTCTTGGCAAAAAATGTTGCCCTTTTTTGCCACCTTATTACAGAAGCTGTAGTACCTGATAGAAAATAGAGTAGCCATCTAAACTTTTAATTTGAAAAGTCTATGTTGCTTATATTCCACAGCATAGAATTTACATGTCAGTGTAGTTTTGAACAGAGAAAGTGGCCAAGTCATACAAGAACCAATTAGCTACATCAGTATTAGAATTGATATATGGTGGTGTTCAGCAAAAATCTCCCTGTTAATTTAGCTCTTCATTTGTCAGAGATGCTTTGAACAACTTTACAAACAGCCTGTTTAAACAGGCTTCTACTTTCAGTGGATGAACAGTGAAAGTTAGTTTGTAGTGCAGCTATTACATGGCCCTGGGTAAAATGCCAGGATTGTACTTAAGGCTTAGATTCTGGTAATATTAATAGATCATCCAAAATGTAAGGCTTTCTTCTTGGTTATTTTTTTCCATGTCAAGTAAGTGCTGTGATTTAATTACAATAAAGTATTTCATAAAGGAACAGTTTTTATTCTATAAGTTATTACTTTAATAAGCCATGAAAAGGTAATTAAATCACTTGAATCTGTTTTCTGAACCAGAATTGGCATTCAGTGTATACTTGGAAACTGTTAAAAGAAGAGATGAAGGAGATAACACTGCAAGTTTTGCATAAGGAACAAAAGCTAAGTTTTTTTTAAACCGGATCAGGGGAATAATTAAATTACTATTGGGTTTTGCCATTGTCCTGCCTCTGCAACCCTATCCTCAAACCCCATATGATTTTGGAGTATAGGCCTTGAATGTATGCTAAAAGAGAAAACCTCTTGTTAAAAAAAAAAACCCACAAATCACACACAAAACCCCCTGGTATTATTTGTGAGTCTGGTCTAATGTGCCTAAATCAGAAGTAAATGCATAATTAACCTTTTTTCATGATAAATTAACATTAATTTTCTTTGGATTAGTGGGAAATAGCATAATATAGGGCAGATTTAGCATTCACAGTAACTGTCACATGGGACCTTTAACACTCTTACAGGATTAGCGCAGCCAGTGATTCATCCTGTTACCATGCACACAGAAATAGTGTGCAGCTTCTGACCATCAAAGAGGCTTTCCTAATTATCAGCTTTTACAAGTGAGCATAGAAAGATTAGAATATAAATATGAGGAAGACGGCTTCAGAGTTCTTGAGGGAACAAGATAAAATGCACTCTTTCCCCAGCGAGTTGTCTGATTGTGAATGAAATTTTGCAGTATTGTTTGAGAACCCATCATTAGGAAGATAATTAATGAAAAGGCCTGTTGTTAGGCCTAAGTGAGCGTGGTGTCTGTATGTCTGTCCCTGTCTTTTTCTTTCACAAGGGCATTTCTTACTTGTTTTATTAATCTGAGCATTCTTTATGCAAGGAAAAAGATGAGTAGTTTTTGAAGAGTGGGAAAGAACTTGAAAAGCACTGGTTGAAAAGTGTAAAGCTTTGATGATAGGAGAAAGAGACCAGCTCTGTTTAGGTACTGAAATACAGATTCAGTGCTTAATTTTTGGAATTCAAGAGCTCAGAAGCAGAATTCTTTTGCTTAAGTACTTGTACTAAATTAGGAAATGAAAATAGAGATGCTTTAGAAGCATCGTTCTGGTAAGTTATACTAGCCGCCAGAAACTCAGCCCCCAGCTGTGCCATGGTGCATGTTTCTCTGAAGCCTGGCACAGAAACCAGGTACACATGTACACAGAGACTGTGGCTCAAGAGAGGTAATGTGCTGAAAGCTTGTGTAATGTTCAGCTTGTTTGTAGATCTAGGTCCACAGCTGAGAAATTTGTCATGCAACTCACTCTACCTTCTTTTCTTATCTTTATCCTTTACAGTAGATTCACCAAGTTATTGTTCATTATACGCCAACCCTGACCTGCTCAGCTGCGGCTCCTTTGTGCCTCCTTTGCTAAATATGAAGCCATGGAGGAGAAAATGTAGAATTACACCACCTGAGCAATACCTCAGGAAGACAAAGCATGCTTATTCCTTATTAAGAGCCAATAAGCTCTTAATATGTTGAATATAACCTTTTACAATCTAGTGAGCTCTGCTTCGTAACTCAGAAAGAAAAATTAGTGAGGATCATGGCTTCTCTCTGAGACTGTAGATTATTTGGACCATTAATCCACATCAGCCACCAGTCATCTGCATTCTCCTGGACACGTTCCTTTTGCACACAGAGTTCTTGTCTATGTAGGTTTCAAGAATTTAACAGATTGGTCAGGGTTTCGTGGATGTCCTAGAAGTTTAGATACTACTGTGTAGGCAGCCATATGTCCCTAAATCTCAGACATCTGGCAGTCCAGCTGGAACTGGTGTGCATATAAGATCTCGTATAGCCATGCACAGTAAAAACTGGGAGGAGCTGGATTCCCTCCCTCCACATGTGGTACACAGTTGGCTCGTACAAGAAATCCCCTGAGTTGTTTGACTGGTTCACTGGACATGGACAGAAGTACCTACTGTTTGGTTTTCACCACACTTTTTCTCCAGACCCTGTGATTTTGTGCAGGATGGACAGGGTGAATTTAAAAGAGTAAGATTAAAATGTTTGTTCATATGTAATATATGCATGGACTCAGGCCGCTGAAGGCCACATAGTTGAATATGTAGGGTTGGATTCTGATTTTGCAAACAGACTGTAAATTCAGAGCACTTTTTGAGTATAAGGGCAGTAGGTTTGCATCTTAGCATCAGCATGGGAACTGCTCAGTGGAACATTTATTTTCCTTTCTTTTGCTATCCCAAATATTCATGTTTGCCAGAAAAGCCAAGAAAGCTGAACTTGTATGGTGTGTGTTGAAAACAAACCTTTTTGTGCTTAATGTATAGGAGAAATTGTTCAAGAACAATTTATCCATAGACTGTTGCTGCAATGCTTTCAAGGACAGTTTCATCTTGGATTATCAGCTGTTTTAAGTGCCAGTTGCACAAAGGCATATTTAACTTGTGCACTCAGTTTGCTTTATAGTCAGATTTTGCATTCTTGTGCAGAAACAGTTTGCTTACTGTTTGGAACAGTTCCTTTCCTTTTATGTAAATTCATCTTCTCTTTGACTCCCATACCTCTATTATATGTCAAACAAGAATCTGATCGTAGGGCAAGATGTCTATATGTGAAATAGAAATTGAGTGTGGGTTGGGGCAGCTGGGTTCCATTATCTTTTAAATTACAAATTATATGGAAACCAAAAAGTGTTGAGCATGTACATTCTGCCAGAGGAAGGCTGTAGGACTGCATCTTTCGAGGCAGATTTTTTTCTGACTTCTGCATATGGTAAAACCTACATATAAATATAATGCTGATAATATGAAGCTACTTCATGTGAAACTTAAATGATTGCATGAGGTTATATATGTAATTATCTGCAAACCCACAGGCACACCTACACGTAAATGTTAGCACTTTTTATATGGATGTATAGGGTAAAGGTCTTCATTTTCATCTTGTAATGCCAGGAAGATGGTGGCTTTGTGTTGTAATTAAGTCTTGATGATATCAAGAAGAAATTACTGTGCTCCAATCTGAAAATTCATTGTGCAGCTAAATGCTCCTCTTTGCATAGAAACTGTTCATAATTAATAATGTGTTTGATGGATTATTAGTGCCAGGCTGGATTGACATCTGCACTTTGGACATGATGTACCTGATTGTACTAACAAGTTATAAGTGCATGTATCAACTCCTGTAATTATCATATTGCCACTGTTTTCTGCAGATGTAAAGATACATAATTCAAGCTGACAAGCCTCAAGATTTTATTGGAATGACCTATGATACCCTAACTTCTCATTAATATACAGCCAAATGCACAATATCAATTAAGTATAAGATACAATCTCAGGGCTTCTTAACATTAGTAGCAGTTAAAGTTAATAATGCAACAGAAGTTCTTACTATTTTACTTTCCCTACCTTGTTAAAATGAAGGGCTTTGCAGTATAAAAGCTTTCTTAAAAAATGTGTGTTTTTAAATAGTCGGTTCTTTTTTGTGTTTTCGATTTTTACATTAGTATGTAGTAGGAGTAAATAGCATTTAAAATGAAGCCATTGTTTATTCACAAATCAAATAAGCTACCGACAGCTGCCCTAGTGGCTTCCTCATTCACTTAAATTAATGCCTAAGGCCTTGGGGTGAATAGTCTTCTGGGGAGAATGTGGGCATTTATTTTCGATTTCCATTCAATGTTGGGTCTTTTAATGCCAAATCCTATTTAATGTGCACATGTTATGTTGAACTGTGTGCAAATTTATTCTATGGACCACTTGACAGAATTCATACTATTAAAGTCACATACAATTTGTACTCAAAAAAAAAAAATAAGGTCTTTACTTCTCTTTTGAACAAGCAGCATACAATTGCGTCTTTATTTTAGTTTAAGATCCACATAGCACCCAGAATAAATCCTACACAATGGCAGGTACTTTTTAACTAAGCTTGAGGTTTGATTTTTTGGATTTGTTCCAAGCCCTGTCCATTTAATCAGGATTTTCCTGTGCCCTCAAGTGTTGAGACAGTGCTGTGATGGATGCAGTTCAAAAACTTGAGGGGGAGGGTAGTTTTGCTGAGTGCAAACATCCGTCTTGTTTTCCTTTTTTTTTGCCCCCCTAGTTGGAAGCTGCTTAAATGTATTTGGACACTTATGTATGTCAGGTTTGCAAAATTAATTCAGCCCTACGTCCACAGAAGGGCTTACACCCTGTGACAAAATGGAGGTGAGAGGATGTAAGAGTGATAATGATTCTGTAACCTAGTGGTCAGCCTTCTCTTGAGGAAGTGGAATACAGTTCCAGTTCTGCTCCAAGGACTGCTTGTGCATTTAACAGAAATAATTGAATCGGATGACTGTCACTATCTCATTTTCTGTCCTGGCCCTGTGTTGAAATGACCTCATTTTTTGCAGCACCCAGATTGTTAAGCAAGTTCAAATAAATTCAAGAAGGCTTCAAGCTTCTTAGGTCTGGGAGAGAAAACATTTCTTCAGTGGATCTTGAGGGACTTTGTTATCAGCTAAATGGAAAGCTGCTCTGCCTATTAGCAGTGAGTTTATGGAAAAGTGCAGAGACTGAACTCGGAATACAGCTGATGAACATGAGAATGGCAATAGGTCCATGACTGAAAGTCCAGCGTCTAGCATCAAACTCATGGAAACTTCAGGGCTGTAAATAAAGTGCTTATAGAATTTCTGTGTCTCTATTTTATAGTGGCTGAGCAGAGGCCTGGAACTTTGTAATTTTGCATTAAGTGATTAGTTTCTAGCTAAGAGCCAGCACAGATATGTTTGAAACATTACTGGAAAGCTGGTTCTAGATGCCTACTAGCAGAGAACTGCATTTAAAGCCGAGAAAGGAATGAAAGGCCAAAAGTTTGACTTTCTGACAGCCCCTCAAAGGGAATGTAAATTTCCTTCTTTTCACTTGTGGCTTTCACCAGCTTTTGTTTCAGCGCTCACTCTAAGCCCAGACTTGACATAAACTTTTAACTGCCAAAGCTCTGAGAGATTACATCTTTTTTTTTTTTTTTTCCCCCCTGCTCTTTTGCGGTTTTTTTTCTGCTTTCTCCTGTCTTTGCAAATTCTCAGATTTGCATAACCATGCCTGAAGTGGAAGGTGACGTGTCTTAGGTTATTTCTCTACCTTCTCATTCCTACCTTTTCTCCAGTCCTTCTGGCATAGGTAAAGGTCATATCCCGTCTACTGTTTAATGTTCAGTCCCACTTTATTTTCTGGATTTAGAAAGGATGGGTCTCAAGACACTGTAGTACTTCTCTAGCTTCAATTCTGTTGTAGTATATGTCCTTCAAACAGTGAAGTTGGTGCTAACCAATGCCTCAGTTCCCAATTTACAGCAGCTTGAAAATTATATGACTTTTGAAAGCTTTGCAGAAGCCTTGCATAGTTCTTAATAGCATCCACATTATGACAGAAGTGTCAATTTTAGTATTTCTTGCCACTTTAGAAAGCTGTAAGCAGCCGCTGAGAGGTGGAGCTTGGGTTAATTACTCAGTTATTTTTGGTTTGGGTTTTGATTCGTGTCAAACACCTCCAACCCCTGCAACTTCAACAGGACAATTCTGAGTTTGCTTTATGTGCACTTCAATTTTGGAAGGTTATCTTTGTGACCATAAGGACTAGCAACGCTGTAAATTTGTCAAGCCTGCACACATGAAGCTATGCATTCCAGTTCCTCTTGAAGTACTCAGATGAGAGTGATTTTCAGAGTTGCTACATATCCCTAGCTACCAGTAACTGAGAATGAGCTCCATTTGTTGGTATCTCTAGAAAAAGCATTACTTTTATTGATGACACAAGGTAACCTGGTATACCATTTTGCTCCTAATGTGCTTTTTATTTATGTAAAAGCAAAAGAGCTTCCGTATAAGCTTCGCAGATTTGTCTATGCTTGCTGGAATATCTGTCAGCTTTGCTTTTTAAAATATTGTGACTGTATTCAGAGAAATGGTAAAAAGTGGGCAATATACAGTAAAATACTGATAGCATGCTACATGTAAAACATCAGCGTGTAATCTTTGTGTGTAACACACAGTGCTTCTGCATATTACATGAATCCTTTTTGAAATGGTCTGTATTGATGGATCTATTACCTGTTCATTGTCTTCTGTTTCTATGTTAGTTCAGCATATGTTTATACATGCCATTTGCTACTTTAATCACCTCTCTTCTTCAAAGTTTTCCTCCTTTCTCCATGCACTGGAGATCACTCCTCTCTATTCTTGGAAGTTGCTCTGTCAGGAATACAGAATTCTGGTGTTTGAGAGCAGAAATACCCTGTTATTCCAACAGAAACAATTATATAGTAAAGTTGTGCCCTTGCTCAGGTTGTCTACCACTGGAGACATGTCTCTTGCAGTCTGCAGTTGCCTGTGCAATGGCCCTTGCATCAAACTGTTCTGAAGGAAAAGACAATCTTCTGTTGGCTAAAACTGATCTTTCCCTTCTTCTCTGGAGGACAGAGCTGTTTCCTTCAAGTGTGCCAGCTAGAAATGTTTCCTATGTTAGTTTAAGAAATACAAATAATAAACAGCCTTTTGTGGAACAGTGAGAAAACAGAAAATACAAGGCAACGATACATCAGTGTTTTTACTCAGAAAATCTCTGGAGTTCTTCTTAACTTCGATGAGAATTGGCTTAACCTTCAGGACCTTAGCCAGACAGAGTACCAGCATGTCTAGTCACTGTTTCAGCCACTATGTTTTCATCCTTTAAGGAGCCTAAATACTTAGATTTGGACATCAGACAAGGAAACCACTTATAGCTATACATCTGAAGTAAGAGAAATGGAAGCAATGGTTTTGGAATATGAAATGACCAGCTTCTGTTGGAGGTGGTTTCAGTGTCAGATCATTAGTATGTCTGGTTAGTGTTCTGTGGTGCTCACTCCAGTCCTGAGTGTGCCTAATTAGGGTTAGACAAGATGATCTTGTGAGTTCACTTACAACTTGGGCTCTTCTGTATTCCCAGATAAGTTCCAAAATGAATTTACCTAAACTTCCCTGCTCCTTGGGAGTGTATTACTTGTTCTCTGCACTAGAGAGGAAGAGAAGGAAGAGGCTATTTGACCTTTAGCGTACTGACCCCTAAAAAGGTGGCCTCTAGGCACCATATGGGGGGATGCACTACCTCTCACATGCTTCTTTGCTTGGGGGCTTCTCAATTATCAGTACATTCTCCGTACGCTGAAATATTAAGTCTCAGAATGGACTGGACTACAAAAAGAATAAGAAATTTGCACTAGCTCTTGTCCCAAGTACCCTCTCATTTGCATGCACAAATGATAGATTCCATCTTTTCTATTGCCTGGGATATTGATTTTCTCTTTAAATTCCTCTTTCAGGGTACGTATCCATTTTCCTTTCATTGCTCTTTTATGCACCTGCTTAAACACAATACCAAGAACCCTTAGGCTTGATACACAGAAAACAAATCCTTTGTGAATTTTTAATTAACCTGTCTATATGATTTGAACAGAATAAACAAAATTTCTTGCATATATTTCCATTAACTGCCCTTTTGTTTTCTCACAGACCCAAGCAAAATCTTTTTGCGACTCAATTAACATTTTGATCTCTGTTTCACATGAACAGTTCAGCCATGTTTTTAAAAATGTAGTCTTTTGTCTGCACATAAACACAGAATTAAAATCCAACCTAATACATCAACTAAATTACAGTTGGACAGATTACACATAACCACCAGACATTACCTATGGAGCATGTTTTCTTCTTTGCAGCCTGATAACTTAAACTCAAAAGTGGCTGTGTGTGTCACTTCAACCTAGGAGTACCACAAAGATATGGACTTGTGGGTCCATGGGTGCACAGGAGAAAATCCAGACTAGGATGCTGCACCAAAGGAAGATGGGAGCCTGTGTTAGACTTCCTTTAAATAGGAATAGTCCCTTCCAATCTGCATTCCTTTTTCCATTTGTCATCTTTCTGAGGACATAAAAATTGGCTTGTGCAGATCCATGCAGTAATAGAAATGAAAGTATTAATTTCTATAAACAAAAGCTATGTGTGCTGTTTTTGTTAACAATTCTCTCCAAGATAAAGTTACATTCTTCCAGTAGAGTGTAACATCTCATTTACTCAAGTGTAAATGTTGTTTTATAACGGCAATCACTGTCATTCATTCCAGTGTTGCTGTGTACAAATGTAAACAGATAAATTCATTTTGGTTTTTAATTTGTCTTATGTTTTCTCTGACGTGTTATAATTTAAAAGCAGTAAAGATGTTGCACTGTAGTATTCTAAGAGGTTGAGGGAAATAGGCTTAATTCCCAAGTTCTGCATTCAAACAAAATAGTGATAAATATGGTGGCAACAGAATAAACACTAGTTGTTTTTCCTATAAAAAAAGAATCCAGCAATATTCCTTCATGGCTCTTAGCCTTTGGGTCGACAAATAAACTTCCCATATCTGCTTCACGTGTAGGCAAAATGCAACTGACTAATTTTGCAGGCAGTTTATAAACATATTTTGATAGGTGTGTCCTTCTAACTCTTACATCAAATCAAATGTGTGTCACACAGCCTAACCTAACATAGCTTAAAGCAAACTAGCACATGCAGAATTGATATGTGCATTTTCAGGAGAAATACAGTGGCTTTGTTTGTACCTTGTCTGCCTCTCTCTATCTTTTCATCTTTACCATAATGCTAAAGATGTTTACACTAGCAGTCCAAAACACTTCATCGATGTTGTTCATAATGAAAGAGCTTTTGACCTTTCCAAAACGTCTGAAGTTCACTTGAGTGTTAGTTTTAGGAGCTTTTAAATTCAATGTGAAGTGCATGTGTGCACAGCTGAATTGAGGTTGAATCTTGAGGCCCTTTACTAATTCAGAGTACCCACTAGCCTGGAATGCCTTTAGAAGATGTTTTTTGGAGTGAGGATTTTCTTGAGTAAATTGGCACTTGCCACTTGCATTTTGCTAGACCTCTAGCAATTCTCTCTATATGTGAAGTGTTTTTCAAATGCCACGTCACTGAAGTTCCTACTGTTGTCCTTTGTCCTTTCAGTCACTGGCATAGCTGAAGTGTAGTTAGCGTGAGTACCTTGACGTGGCTTTTTTTTTGGCCCGGGACAGGCTATTGTTGTACTAATAGCTCTAGAACCACGTCTGAGACTTTCAAACACTTTGGCTGATGTTAAGCTGCTTTGTTTTTGTGAGCATCCCTTTTTGGCGAGGAGGACATCCTTGGTAAGCATCCCTGTGGGGTTACTGGTTCTTGTGGCTGTCAGTATCTAACACGCAGCTGTAAAACCTGCAGCCGCTCTGCTATGTAAACAGTGTTGCATAGTGATTGCAGAACACTTCAGTTTATAACCTTTCTTGAAAAACCAACTCCCTTAATGATATTTAGACATGGATTCCAGATGTGACAGTTAAATATACCCAACCCTTGGGAACTTAGCTGTGTTTTTTTCTTTATTCATTACTATGTGCCCTCTGCCATTTTTCACACTCTCCCTCCCAATGTCTCTCAATCTCTCTATGTGCTCCACATTACAGCAGTGACTGCTGTGTTTTGGTACTTACATTCTCATGAGGTAATGGAAGAACAGCATTATCAGCTTACTGTAGCAGCTGAACAATGTAGAGTCTCACTGCACTTAATCCTAGTTACAAAATGTTACTGTATAGAAGTACATTGAGTTTCATGGTGCACTGTATACCTAGTGTGTGTAAATATTGGTGTCTCTGTATGTTGATGAATTTATGCAAAACAAGAACATGACCTGTTAAATGTCCTTTTGGTAAAAATGTGCAATTTCTACCAGAAAAAAAGTTTCTTTTTGGTTTGTTTTCATCCCCAGTCAAGGATGGCTTCACTCAACAGTCTTAAAAATAAGTGGCAGCTGTATAACCGTGATTTTCATTATAGCTGGAAATATCTTCTGACACATCTGAGCTACAAAGTGGTTTGCTGTAGTTTTCAGAGTAGGTTTGTTTGAAAGATTCTGCTAGAAAGTAACACATCATGCCAAGCTGGAATATTGAATTGCATGCTAAGGGAGTTTGAAAACAATATTACCATAGAAGAATACTAGTGGCAAATAGGAATCTGATTAACTTTTTATGAATTGTTGAAGGATCCAAAGGCACTGAAATAGTTTTCCCAGATGTTAATGAACTTTGAATATCTTTGTACTGGTTTGGAGCATATTTCACTTATCAGGCACTCAGTTCTCTATGTCTCTAGATGATTTGAGTACTGGATGTTCTCTAGCCGTGTAGGTCTCTGTATGTCAAGAATTACAGAAGAGACCTGATGCCATCAGACCTTTTGGCAGGACGTTCTTATCTCCAGATGCTGCATTTTGGCTTCACAAACCTCTGCCTACAGATACCCTTACTGCAGCTCCTTCCTTCCTTGAACTCTTTCACTACAGTGCATACGTAGTCAGACCTCATCCTTTTGGACATCTATTAAATTCCAATAGCTTTCATCTGTTTTTTCAGAAGTTGTCTTGGACTGCATGCCATTGAGATTACTTCTATGCAATGCAGCACAATGTGGGATCTCATCAATCTCTGTTTTCTTTAGTGTCCTTTAATCTTTTCTAATCTATACTTCAGGGAACCACATTTTAATAATGAAAACCATCACTTTGTTTATCAAATTAATGTAGACAGTGACCTGGCCCTCTAATAACATCTGTAATATATTTGGAGCTCAATTGAGACAAATTTATGTTACCTGCTTAATAAATTAAGATCCTATAACAAGAATTAATCATTCATAATTGTTATTGACATGTGCTTTTATACTTTCAGAGGGAACATGTTAAAATAAAATACTTAATTAAAAACAGTACCCATAAAAATATTATCAATCTATGTATGGCTAAATGCCTAGTGGTCCATACTGCTTTGAAATTTTTAAATGGGATGGTACCTTAAATTATAGAATCAGTCTTTCAGGTTGGATAAGTGTTAACCCAGGACTGCCATATCCACTGCTAGACTATAGAATCATGGAATGGTAGGGGTGGAAGGGACCTTTAGAGATCATCTAGTCCAACCCCCCTGCAGAATCAGGTTCACCTAGATCAGGTGCCATAGGAACATGTCCAGGCGGGTCTTGAAGACCTCCAAAGAAGGAGACTCCACAACCCCTCTGGGCTGCCTGTGCCAGGGCTCCCTCACCCAAACAGTGAAATAGTTTTTTCTTATATTTAAGTGGAACTTTTTGTGTTGCAGCTTCATCCCATTACCCCTTGTCCTGCTGGCATAACATCTACACATCTTTTAAGCACTTCCAGGGATAATGATTTAACCACTTCCTGTTCCAATGTGTGACAGCTCTTTCAGTGAATAATTTTTTCCTAATATCCAATGTAAACCTCAACTGACTCAACTTGAGACCATTTCTTCTAGTCCTATTGTTTGCTACTAGGCAGAAGGGACTGAGGTGGGAACCTCGCTACAACCCTCTTGCAGGTAGTTGTAGAGAGTGAGAAAGTCTCCTCCAGCTTCCTTTTCTCCAGGCGGAACACCACCAGGTCCCTCAGCTGCTCCCCATCAGACTTGTGCTCCAGACCTTTACCCAGCTCTGGTGCCCCGCTCCGGACATGCTCCAGCACCTGAGTGTCTGTCTTGTAATAAGAGGCTCATAACTGAACACAGTATTTGAGGTGTGGCCTCAGCAGTGCTGAGCACTGGGGGACAATAAGTATATGTATATATGTAAAGACAGTATATATATTTTTTCTAAACTGTATGTTTCTTACTGATTTTTAACCCATTTAAAATTATAAGTTACAGCAAAGTAGATTTAAAGTAGTCAAGTAGTCTTTGTCATGCTGTATAATATTGTGTGTTAGTTTATGGTTTATGGATCATTATTTTACCACTGGTGAGAGAAGTATTCAGCCTTTTCAAGTTTGTTTCCTGAAAAATTGTCATGGCCATGTTAAGAGGAAACGACTTAACTGGGGTAAGAGCTCATTTCAGCTGTCCACATTTGAACAAAATTAATCTTGGCTTCCTCTGTAAATGTTACTGGGAAGTCTGTCAGACTGGGAACGTGGTTTTGACTGATGAATAACTAACTGGATGAAAATATAAGTTTCAAATTTACTTGGGACATCATTCAAGACTGGTTGGGATTTTTTTTTTGTATAAAATGCATGAAAAAGATTTCTTAACAATGTATAAAGTTGCCTTAAAAGCTTTCTTAGAGTTTGGATTTTGAGACCCTCAAAAGACTCATTCTTTTAGTACTGCCTGGAACAATGCCTACGTCCATTTATTTGGGATGTCAACTAAGACCTTAGCATATATCAGAATTTTGTATGGAAAGATGGTGTTATGATTAAGAAATTGCTCAAGGTATCTCTTAAACCCCTTGAGAATGCACAGATTTCACATGTGATTTGACCATTTCATAAATCCTTTTTTTTTTTTGTGCATAGATTCCATAGCTATAAATTGGAACTGTAAATTTGCCCATCTGAGATATTAGGACGATAAACGATAAATTCATTACTATTTTGTGGTAACAGGAAGGAATATGTAATGATTGAAAACCCATAATTATTCAGTCATAAAAATCTATGTTTAGGTATGTTGATTGGAACTATGATTTGCCTGGTTTGAATCAAATACAAAGATCCATAATGAAATCTCATCTCCAACTTGCTGGATTTCATCAACTTCTTTCTTTTTCATTAGTTTGAGACAAAAGACTATTTAATTTTGCTTTGAAACAACTCTGGATAATGGGGCAAAATAATCCCACAGGAAGAATCAAAAACTCCATGTTCTTGTACTGAAACCTGACTGCATTTGGGAGATGCTTTGTGAGATGGGCAGCCACTCTTTGCAGCAGAGTTCCAACTGTAGGATACCACTCAAGTATTCAGTATACCAACATGAGGTTATCTGAATTGGTTTTAACTGACACATTTCTTTTGAACTGGCACTTAAGATGACTGGAGCTGCCCATGAATTTATAGAAGCCTTGCTTTATGCCTTCCTGTGTTTGCTAAAGCCAAAATGGTAGCCCCTGCACCTAAAATAAGCCATTGGATAGGTGTAAATTAGTAGGTGTCCTCTTTCTCCATCCATTCCTGTCTTCTAGGGCATCTTCTGCACCTCTCATGGTTCCATTCTTCCCATCTGTTTATATTAATACTTTCCACCATCCTCAATAGTGAGCAAAATCTCATTCTTTGCATCCAGTTAATGTTTTTAAAACCTTGTGAATGGTAGTGAATGAAATGACTAATTTTTGGCAGGCTGGTAGTTTCTTTGGTTTCGTAAGCTTTGTGCAACCGTTTAGGTCATGTTATCTTTTATCACATTCAAGCTCATTGACTCTATCTTTAAACCTCATTTTCTCTCATTCCCCTCTACATACATACTCTGCCCAAACTGCTTCTCTCTGTGTTATCGCATCCTTCCATTTGGCTTTTCATCTTGTTCTTCTGTGTTGCACTTTCCCTAAACTGCCTCCTCTGCCTCCAAAATCTTTGTTTTCATCCTCTAAAGTCTTGCCTTGCTTGTCATATTTTGTTTATATCTCCAGGGCACAAAACTTACCCAACTGTATGTTTACTAAAAATCTCGGTTAAAAAAAGGGACTTGTGTGTGTAATTCTATTACTATAAATAAGGTTTTTTTTTTCACAGTAGATTCATGAGTTTGGTTTTTTTCCTTTTCTAATTGATCCAGATGTTTTATAATCAGACACAGCGTTATGACTCAGACTTGCTGGGGAGGCAAGAAGGATGGCATGAGATTTTAAAGTTAAGCATAAGATATTCAAAGAAAAATGTTTGATAAATTCTTAGCAAAATGAAGAAAATCATTCAAATCTATAACATAATTTGAACTTACCCTAACGACCTGTAATTTCCTTCTTCTGAAATGTAGCCCCATTACATTAATCAAATTGACATTCTCGTGATATATTACACTCATTAAAAGGGTGATTCTTTTATTCTAGTTAGTTTGCAATTCAGTATCCATGCTATATATCTAGTGACAGTGCTGTACAGAAAATTAGAATTTTGTGGGTTTTTTGTTTTCCCCTTTGGCTGAGCCACAACAGCTTCTGTTAGTATTTAGCATTAATATCATGCTGTATTGTTTCAACAGCTAAACAGAGCAATTTTTGAATAAGACATACATAACAGTGCACACTGGAAAATATTTAAAATATATTAAACAGTACTAGATCAAGCACCAATTTGTTTTATTGTCTGTTGCTTGCTTTCAGCTATTGTGCTGGAAACTGATTTGAATAAACGTTTCTTTCTTTCTGTGGACCAGATTCATAACCCAAAGTAGATCTTTATAGACTCTTTTTTTTTTACCAACTCAATAAAGCTTGATAGATCTGTCCCAGTGCGTAATCCAAGTATGTATCAAGGATGATTACTGTCCCATGTGCCATTTTATATTCAGGCAGCCCAGCTTTAAAATTTTCAGAGAGCATTAGCTGAATTGTTGTTGAATTGAGAAATTTTACTCATTTATTGCTTTCAAAGCAGATTTGTCCACTTGTTATTGTATTTCTGTGACTGAAAACAATAAGTGTATTATTAAAAATCAGCAATGAGTAGGGCAAAGTTTTAGAAGTTTTTCAGGTGATGTTCTTGTCCAAGTTTGTTTTCCACTAAAAAGAAAATGATCATTTTTAGATACAGAGTAATCGCTCTGTTCAGCGTCCAATGATTTATGCATGTGTTGGCAATTTAAGAGTAAAAAGATTTCTGCAGTGAATCAGAACAGATGTCCATCTATCTCTGTCTGACAGCAACCAATAACAGCTGCTTTGCAGCATATTTTTGTACCTTTTTCCTCTCCATTAAACTCCACTGTTGCAAGATAGGTGTGTATGTGGCATGGTATCAATTAATTTGCTGTTAGTAGCGGTGGAGGTGAGACAGGAATGGTAATTAAGAACTAAATCTTGAATTCTGCTTATAAATTCAGTATTTGCATTTGAGTAGAGGCTTCTCCATGAATCACAGAATGGTAGGGTTGGAAGGGAGCTTTAGAGGTCATCTAGTCCAACCCCCCTGCTAAAGCAGGTTCACCTAGATCAGGTCACACAGGAACATGTCCAGGTGGCTTTTGAAAAAGAGGGGGAGCAGAACTTCCCTTGACCTGCTGACCACACTCTTGATGCATCCCAGGATGCCATTGGCCTTCTTGGCCACAAGGGCACATTGCTGGCTCACGGTTAGTTTATTGTTGACCAGCACTCCCCGGTCTCTCTGCCTGTGCTGGTGCATGGGGTTGTTCCTCCCAAGGTGCAGGACTCTGCACTTGTCCTTGTTGAACCTCATGAGGTTCCTCTCTGCCCAACTCTCAAACTGGTCAAGATCCCGCTGAATGGCAGCACAGCCTCTGGGAAATCAGTCCTCCCAGTTTGGTGTCATCAGATAACTGGCTGAGGGTACACTCTGTCCCCTCATCCAGGTCATTGATGAAGATGTTGAACAAGACTGGTCCCAGAACCGATCCCTGTGGAACTCCGATGGCCACAGGCCTCCAACTCTATTCTGTGCCATTGATCACCACCCTCTGGGCTCTGTCATTCAGCCAGCTCTCGATCCACCTCACTGTCCACTCATCCAAGCCACACTGCCTGAGCTTTTCTATGAGGATGTTGTGAGATAGAGTCAAAAGCCTTACTGAAGTCAAGGTAGATGACATCTGCTGCTCTTCCCTCATCTAGCCAGCCGGTCACGCACTCACAGAAAGCTGTCGGGTTGGTCAAACAGGACTTCCCCTTGGTTAACTCTTCCTGATAATGATCTTTTCCTTCATATGTTTATTAACAACGTTGAGGATGAATTTTCTGTCACCTTTCCAGGGATGGAGGTGAGGCTGACGGGCCTGTACTTTCCTTCCTGCCCTTTTTGAAGACTGGAGTGACCTTGGCTTTTCTCCAGTCCTCATTCACCTCTCCTGTCCTCTATGAATGTTCAAAAATGATGGAGATCTAGAACAGACTTCTTCTCCAACTTACTATGTAGACTTCTATTGACAGAGAAAGAATAAATATCATCCTTATTTTTTTCTATGTAATACTTAAAGATCTGTAGATTAGATGTCCTGTTCAAGTCTTTTCTGTAGATGAGAGAAGGCTATTGAAATGAGACAGAATTTGACATCTTTCAGTGAAGCAATAAAGGTACTCTGAATTTTTGAGTGCAGTTGCAAGCAGAGAATATAGTTCATTGTACACTCCAATTACATTGAGGATTTTACCCTCCAAATTAATGAGAAGCTCCTGGTCTGTGAGTGTAGACTATTGCTGCACACTGACACTGAAGTGTTGAAAGCAATTCCTTGAGAAGGCATTATCTTCTGTCATTCTTTGTAAGAATGCTGGAGATGATCCACGGTGTGAATCATGTTTATTACATAACGTTCAAGAGCCATTTGGAAATGAGGTACTATTCTGCCAGGCTGTATGCAAACCAAGAACACAAGATAAACACTATCCTGATGAACTTACAGTATTAATCAGTGGAACAGACAGAATGACAAGGCATGCAAGCAGTGAAGAGTGTGATAACTTCAAACACTATTTTAGTTCTATCATTGATTGATTTCATTTTCTTAAATATTAGCGCAGGCTTGTTTTTCTCTCTTAAATGTCCACTGTAAATGTGTTTATCAAGGAAAAGGGGTGCAGAATGAAAAGACAAATGTGCCTGACGTTGATAGAAAACCTGTTTGTAGAAATTGTTCAGGAATAGTTCATCCATGTAAAAATATGATCCCTGTAAGACTGCCAAGGTCATCAAGGCCTGTGGTGATCTGATGAGTAAATGCTGGTCACGCCTGGAGGCAGCTTTAGCTTCTGAACTCAATTCTTCAAAAAGCGTAAAACAGTTTTACAGAAAAGAATGTTTGTCATTAGCCTGTCAAGGCCATTTCCTTCTTGTTTTCTTGGTGCCCTTTTCAACAATTGTATACCTCTTTATGTACCTGTCAGCTGTCCTAGATACGTACATTGGCAGAAGTGCTGGTACTGCTTTGCATTCTTCCTTTGGGAGGTAGCTCAGCCACCTCATGGGTTATGGAGACACACATACACAGCCCTTTCTCAATGGTAGGTCATCAGTAGTGTTTGGAACCACTCCACTGTGGCTTATATGCCCATATGAATGGTTACTCCCAGTAGATTACAGCAATGTGGCCACCATAATGAGATCCATCCCGATATCTGAATGAAAATATATAGTAGTTCAAGATATTTCCACATATTCATGTAGAAACAGGCCGAAGTCTGTCATGAGAACAGGATTAGGTTATTAGAAAGATTAATCCTTTCATTGCTGGTCCGCTACTATCCCTGCTGATTTGCCATCAAGCATTAACATATGCAAATCCCCAAAGTATCTGGTGCAACCTGAGTGTGTCTGCTTCTCTCCTAGGCATAGTAGGTGCAGGCAAAGAGGTCACAAAGAACAAGTTGTTCACCACAACTTCTGGAAAACCTTACTAGTGCAAAAGTGCCTTCATTTTGTAGTATACCTTGATGTTTGGGTTTGCACATGATTTAACATCTTTTCAGCATTCATGTTTCCTTTGATCCCCTTGCTTATTAAAAAATGCAAATCTAAATTGTATCTTATTAATGTGTTTCTTTGTGCTAAAGCTGTGGGGGGTTAAAATCTCGGCTTTGGTAACGTATTTGGATTCTTAATGTGCAAAGTGCAAAGAGAGCTAGACTTTCTGCAGGCCATATTTTCTAATCAACTGTTATGAAAAAGATTTTTACTGTGCTTCTATTTCTGTTCTCATGGAGTTTGCAGAAATAAAAAGAGTAATGACTTCATTGTTATACCAAAAAAGATTTTAAACCGTGAATAGAGATTCTTATTAATTTGCTGCAATTTCTCAGAAATAACAATGAGGAACCTCAGATGAAAACTCACGAAAAAAATACTTTAAATATATTAAATCATTTTAGCTGATTGATTTGAAGTAAATAGTAATTTTTTTTGTCACAGACCTAGGGCCTGGATTTTGTAATAGTAAACAGCGGTCACTCATTCTTCCAGTAGCTTTTATAGGTGCTGGGTATATCCTTTCACTATGGAAAAAAAGAGCAAATGCTGTAAAATTACTGATACATTTAAGTCCATTAAACTGCTCCTTATATTTCCTTTTTGCACAAGTTGACCTATCCCTTTGTCCTGTAAAAGCTTTCTCTGCATGTTTAATGACTTCTTTCTTAGTGTTACTCCTTGTTTTCTGAATTGCTTCTTATGCATCTCCTTAACTTGTTGGGAATTGGGGTAGGTCATTGTGATTTAGGATTCTACATTGTATAAAAATAGTATAGCAAGGTGTAAAGCATCTGTGAGGTTGGTTAAAAGAAAATAGGAACATATGAAATTTCATTTGAGGTAGTGCCATGTTACTTCTTCACAACTTTGCTTTCTATACAAACTGAGCTCTTGCAGAAGCAGTACAATCATTAATGGGCTTTATTATAATATGAGGATGAAGACAAACTAAAAAATTTGACTATTTATTTTTTTAATAGAAAGGCAAAAATGACCTTAAAATTATTTTTAGGAAAGAAATAAAACGGAAATTTTATGCAAGTCATATATTTCTGGAATGGCTAAACCTTGTGTTCTATCTGCTGTAGCTGCAATTTTAGGACATATAGATCCACAGTAATTTGTTGATTGCAATAAACTGCTCTTCCTTTTTTTTCCCTTTCCGGCTTCTGCTGCTTCAGAAGCCTGAGGGATCCAGCTGTGGAACTGAGATGGCATGCTCTACTGTAATGTGCAGTGGATACCCTGTTACTGAACTTATTCTAAGCTTTTGCAAACTCTGAGGTGAAGGAAGCCATTCCAACATAGTAATAGTAGCTCTATCCCAACATTTGAATTTGCCTTGAAAAGGATTACTGTTGAGGAACGAGATCTCCTTTGTTTATAGCAGGGCTTTCCATAGCTTTCCACTTGGGGAACCATTTAATTGATATGAAAGCCATAGATTACATTTGATTTGACATGGTATTTCCTGATCCCACCTCTTTTCATCTCTCTGTGACTCAGGGCTCAGCTGAATGCTGAGCAAACATCTTTAGGAGCCCTTCAAAAATGGAAACTGATGCTGCTGCCACAGTCCCTTCCCTGTCTTTGTGCAATTTTATAGACAAATAAGAAATACTAAGAGAATGGGATTGGAGCTGCCCAGGCTCTGACTAAGTGGCAGTTCTGCGGGGATAGGGCTTTGGGGCATCAGTTAGCTCCTCTAGTCTAGTTGTTTTCACTACTTGCCTGTACAGACAGAAGAGATCCTATTATCTGTAAGGATGAACAAATTGCCTAGTTTTGTTGAAGACAGATACTGTGAAATAGTTCTTTGCTGATTGGACTGTAAAGTACATATTGTGGAAGTCTTTGACTTGCTGGATCCACAGCTATGTAGCACTGAGGATCATGATTCAGGTACCATGTTTGCTGCGGGCAATAGGGGATCTTATTTTTTCTCTCTTGCTTTCCATTGTTGAAGCTCTATCTGAATTTGCTGTGTTTCTTCAACTGTATCACATTCTTTACAGCAGTAGCCTCAGCCACTGTTGTCCTAACTCAAATAGTTTGCCTGTATGTTGACCTGAAGAGAGATTAAGAGAGGTTCTAGCTTACCAATGAGGAAAATAGGAAGGTAGGTAAATAGTTTCACGCATTTGAGATTCAAGAAGTTCTTATTTTATTCCTCCATGTGCTTGGATACAAATTTAAGAGGGTTGTGTAGCAACTGGTAGCGGACAAACTGTCCTGATTTGTTGGGTTTGTGTTTTGTTTTGAATAAGGACCCTTTGCTCATAGCTTGGGACTTTGAAGCTGTAGACATATGAGTGCACATAGGAAGATCCTGTTTTTGACATAGGTGGCTTTAGTTAATTTGAATAGAAACACTATTCATTTATGTCTTTGATCATAATGAAACAAGTGTAACAAAGTTTTGGACAACTTTGCTCTCTTTCAGAATCTGATTTATCAGAATGCTTCTATTTCTCTGAGCCATTGTGGTGAGACAAAGTCACCTAAAATCTGGTTTAACTTCTCAATTGGGGTGACAGTTTGTTTTGCTTCTCCAGAGTAGACAAAAAAACAACTCAAGACTACCAATAACTTAGGCCTCACTTGCTGTGTCTATTCCTTGATTATCTGTGTGTATTGGAAGTGAAAAGTCACATTTTTTATTTAAGAACTACTAAGATCACCTTAAAAGTAATCAACATAACTCCACAAGCAATTTAGGAAGGCGGTTTTTAAATGTTTGACCTCTAACATATGTTATCACATGACATAGCACCAAAAAAAGGAGAAAGTTAAAGATTTATGTTTCCTTTTTAGTTTTAAGTTAATTTTGTTTTGAATAGAAAGGAAGAAAAACACGCAACAAATTATAGGTTTTTTTCCCTTCCAGAATCCTGGTGAAATTCATTTTAGAGTGCTTAAACAAGCTGAAGCTTTTGATATACCATTAGCAATTATCTTTGAGAATTCATGGAAGAAAGAGAGGATCCCAGGGGGCTGAGAAAAACTAACATAGTATCTACCTTATTTAAAAACCTATTTTATATATATATATATATATATATGTATTTACACACACACCTCCTCATCAATAAAATAAACCTAGGAAAAAGGCCCAGGCAATTATGATCCAGGTCTCAAATTCAGTGCTTGGAAGGATGATATAATAGGGTATTAAAAAAAAAAATGATTTAAAAGCATCCAGGGGACGTAAGGTGATAAGGAGGGTCAGCGTGGATTCATTAAGAAAGAATGTCAAAGCAGTGTAATATCCTTTGTGACAGGGTAATTGTCAATTGGTGTGAATTGTAGTATGTGATGTTTAGTTTAGATATTAGGCAAAAGAAATATAAGAATAACTAGGCACTGTACAGAATACCCTGGGGGCTGTAGCCTCCCTTCCACTGGGAGATATAGACAGATACTTTGCAAAGGATGGGTTCAGTTTGGCTTGCCACAGGAGGATGAACTAGACAGCCATTATAGTTCCTTCCAGATCTGAACTTCTCTGATCTTGTTAAGATCTCACAGTACAATACAGGTTGGTAAAATGACTTGTCAGTGGGGCTTTCCTGAATTTTTTCATTAGTATTGCAGTAGGAAGGCGCAACACCTTTTCCCCCTGCCATTTCCTATCAAAATTAGCTGAGTTTTTCTCACACATAAACACACATTGTGTGAATGTACACTTTACAGTCAGGTAGATAACTGTCATCTGCAAGCAGTTCTTCATGTTCAGTTACATATTTGTGTGGTGGCTCACCACTTGCAGGCTGGTGTATTGTTTTCAAATATCTCTCTAAATCAGCAAACCTCTGTGTCCTTATGAAGCCTGTTGAGTGACAGTGAGATGAGAGTGACTGTAAGAGCTCTGGCTATATGGCTCAGATTACAAGATTATTTACTGGTTTAATCAATTTTTAACTGGATTAAGGGGAAAAAAAGAAAAAAAAAAACCTTTCTGTTTGTACTATACGTTTCGTTTTGTCCAGCATTTGAGCAGAAGGACCTACTATGTCACAGATTCCCACAGATGGGAGGTTTACTTTTGCATCCTTACTTTGTGCATTCTTCAAGAGCATAGAAAGTTGGAATTTATTGTGTTCAGCTGAAATATACACCCAAGTTTTACTTTCATTGAGGGATGATCTTATTCATGTTTACAAATACGTAAAGGGTGGGTGTCAGGAGGATGGAGCCAGGCTGTTCTCAGTGATGTTCAATGATAGGACAAAGGGCAACAGGTATAGGCTGAAACAGAAGAGGTTCTGAAGAAATGCAAGGAAGAACTTCTTCATTGTTCAGGTAAGGGAGCACTGGAACTGCCCAGATGGGTTGTAGAGTCTCCTTCCCTGGAGACATTCCAAACCCACCTGGACGAGTTCCTGTGTGACCTACACTAGGTGGTCCTGCTCTGGCAGAGGGGTTGGACTGGATGAGCTTTCGAAGTCCCTTCCAGCCCTTGAGATTCAGTGGTTCTGTGATTATAGTTTTCTCATCCCTCTCATAAAATAATGAGTGAATGCACCCCATTTGGTTTAAAGCAACAAATCTATATCCAGTTAATTTGCAGATAAATGTGGGTTTCTGCTATTGATGTTTCTTGATCCACACAAAGTGGTTATATTAATACTGAAACATTATTAATCAATAGGTAGCTCTTTAAAAATACATCACTGAGACTAGCCAATTACCTTTAAGTATATATCAAAGGCGATAGAGCAATTTGACTTACACTCATGGTCCATTAGAGAGTTCCAAACATTTTAATTACGAATATAGTTTTATCTGCACTGAAACTTACAAAGCAAATTAAAGTGTCTCATTCTCACCTCAAAAACTACATTTTTTTCTCTCAGGAAAGTACAAAAATATACTTAAATTCATCTCAGGCTTCTGAATTAAAGCTAAACAAACAATGTGTTCTCTCATACCATTTTTAAGGTAGTCTGCTCTGTAAGATCACAAAAGCAAGTAATAAAGACAGCTCATGTCATTGAAGTGTATAGTTCTGTTTGGTTTTATAACACTAATTAACTCTGTTGACTTTTAGTGAAATTGCATTACTGCAAAAACTGACCCAAACACACAGTCTACGTGTATGTTCTCAGAAATATGTTCTTTATTCAAAGAACATAGACTGTAATTTTGTGAAGCATACAATGTATTTATTATTCCTTATATACTGATGCTTCTCCTTTAGGAAAGGAATGTGTTGACTGAAGTAGCGTATCATGTTGTGTTTTACCATGAGATGAGAAACTATTTTCCTTTGAGTTTATCATACCATTCTTCACATAAATTTCCTTATTTAAGTAGACTATTTCCCCTCTGGCTCTATCCCTCAACATTTACCCAGCATAAGCAATCTATGGAGGATAGCATGAGGTATAGCTGATTGTCATTCAATGCAAGTGAAATCTTTAGGTGAACATTAGTCACTCTTTTAGACAAGTTAGCTTGAAGTGGAAGCAGTCAATTATAGAGCAGGGGCTTTATGGCTACATTATTACCATCATACTATTAGGTTTTCAGCAGTAGCACTCCCTTTGATCGATCCATGCCAAGACATTGATGGATAGTTTTGTTACTCAATTGTCAAATATGTGGGACTTTTGTACTTTACTTATTTACCGGTGCACTACTGTACTGTGGATATCTCTCCCTTCCACATCATTCTAGCTTTAACAGCTAATCAGGATTCATGTTATTTGAAGTTTTTGATGTTGATTTTAATAGTATTCTTAATCTTTCTCATGCTCTTGAATTCCAGAAGAAACTGTACTGTAGTATTGGATGTACACTTAATTAGACATGTGAAAGTTTCACAGTTGTGTGAGGACCTTGTGGAGCAAGAGTAGTTGCTGGCTGGGAAATGCATGTGTGTGATAGATTCCCTGTGTAGTGAATTCTCTACTCAATGTTTCTGTGTGTTGTGTGTGTTTAGGGACATTGATCTGTATTATTTTATGTCTCTCTTACATCACAATAACTTTAGAACATCTTTAGCTTCCAGATACAGGCTTAGTTTAGGTCACAGGCTTTAATGGGATTAATATTTTTTACCTAAATATATACATTTGTAACTATATTCAGAAGTGAGAATACTGCTATTTATGGTTTTGATGGGGATGAAAAAGCACTTAATACAAATGAAGAGCAAATATGTATAGGGGGCTGTTAATAATAAAATCATAGAACCATAGAATGGTAGGGTTGGAAGGGACCTTTAGAGATCATCTAGTCCAACCCCCCTGCAAAACCAGGTTCACCTAGATCAGATCACATAGGAACATGTCCAGGCAGGTCTTGAAGACCTCCAAGGAAGGAGACTCCACAACCCCTCTGGGCAGCCTGTGCCAGGGCTCCATCACCCTCACAGTAAAATATTTTTTTCTTATCTTTAAGTGGAACTTTTTGTGTTGCAGCTTCATCCCATTACCCCTTGTCCTCTTGCTAGCTACTATAGAAAAAAAGGGATGTCCCAACCTCATGACACCCACCCTTTAGATATTTGTACATGTTAATAAGATTCCCCCCTCAGTCTCCTCTTCTCTAGACTAAAAAGCCTCAGTTCCCACAGCCTTTCCTCATATGAAAGGTGTTTCAGTCCCCTGATCATCTTGGTGGCCCTAATCTCCCATCTCCAGCAGACTAAGAAACAGCTCAGTGGCCTGTTTGTGATGGGCACTGGTTCTAAGTACTTCAGCCTTCTGCCAGGATGTTTCTAACAGTTTTACAGAATCCATTCTTCAAGAGGACAAGAGTAGACAAAAATAAGATGCTGAAACTCACTAAAGCTTTCTGCTCAATTCAGTTAAGCATCAAATTTTGCAGGCAAAAATTATCACTGCAAAGGCTCTGTCCACATCCTGCATCCATCAGTGACACAAAGTCAGAGCAACTGTCATAAACTCAAGCTATGATTCTTCAAAGAGGTTCAGGGAGCTGTAGCCTCCATGTAACCACATCGTATAGCAATTAATGGTCTGTTTTATATGCCAAAGGTATGACTCTACCATCGTACGACTATTGAGTACCGTACAGTTGGTGCCTCTACAACACTGTACTGGTTGCACCTGCAATGATGGGAATGTGATTAAGATTGTTTATAGCAGCGAATTTGTATCTTAGTCCCATCCATTTAAGTCAGTACTGCAGAAGTGTCCCAGTAGGATGTGAGTTGCAATGTCAGTCTCAGGATTTGAATTCCTGGCAGCAGGAACACTTTTTACCTGACCAGGAATATTAATGTTGACAAAAAAAACCCAGCAACCTAATTTGGGTAAATGTTACAGTTTTGATTACAGGAGTGTTTATACACTCTTAGTTCATCTCTTATCCATGTCTCTCCAGTGTCTCTTGGACAGTGTTACCGGTGCTGGATAGCTATAATTCTACACTCCAGAACTGGCAGCAATTCAATAGTGTATGTGTGAAGATACTCTGAATAAAATAGACTATTTAAATGTAAATAGTGTTGTCATTTTACTTAGTGAGGATCTCTCCTCACTAATGAGGAGGAATATAATTTTACTTTATTTTAACATTGAAATAATTCATTTTAGTGTAGCACTGGTTTTCTCTTTTGGTCATTTCATTTTCCACCTATGTACATGTGTATTCATGTATTTGTAAACACGTAGACTTGATAAAAACCAGTGCATTCTGTGTGTATTCTAGGGTTAAAAATAGAGCCAAGGAGAGTATAAGATGATGCCCAGTTTGTGCTAACACTTAATCAGATGCTTACATTGATATAAATGGGTTTAAAGCATAGACTGTTTTTAGGCATAAAACTCAGATTCAGAGGTTATTGAACCTCACTCTGGAGCTTGTTGAAGGAAATGGAAATCAAAACTCAGTTGGCTTCAGACTGGGCACTAAATAACAGTCAGCTGAGACATGGGGACAGCACCTCGAAAAGGGATGAGTGCTATATAATTAACAATGAAGTCAAAATAATTTGATTTTTTTTTGTCTTTTTCTGAGAAAAACTATAGTTTTACACTTATGGGGAAAAAAAAAAAGAGAGAAGGTGGATATTTATAAAAGACAAGTAAATTAAACCAGAATAGCTAAGGGAAAAAGTTCAGCAGAGAACAGTAAGAAGACCAGAGCAGAAAGTATTCTGTCCACTACCACCTGGCTTAAGTGGAAATGAAAGAGGATTTAGAGTAAACAGTGTCCTACTCTAATGGTCTAATTATTAGTGTGGTCCAATTTATTAAATAACATAATGATCTCAAGTTAATAACACTTGCCCCAGTTGCATGTAGGTAGGTGACATACATCATCTATAGTCATTTCGTACTGCTTTATCTTCTATGCACACAGTAGGATAGTGGCCATCATTAACATTACTAAATCTATAAGTCTGTATCATTTAAGTTACTTTTCAAAGTATCTTATTTCCCTTTTCCATTAAGTACACCTGTCTCAATGCAGCCATCTCCTTGCTCATTGGCTTTTGGAGCTGTAAGATGAAGTGAGCATCAACACAGTAACTGCAGCCCTTGCAAGGTTCCTGAAGCTGATGTACAGCAAATCCATGAATAAACAGGTTACTAGTCTTGCTCTCTTCACATTATAGTGCATTTATTTGTATTCAACAGGATTGCACTGAGACCAATGGATAAAGAAAAGAAGAGCAGCTGGTGGTGGATCAATGGAAGGAGGCTT
Organism: Urocolius indicus; assembly: GCA_013401255.1. Lineage (NCBI taxonomy): Eukaryota > Metazoa > Chordata > Aves > Coliiformes > Coliidae > Urocolius > Urocolius indicus. The sequence goes on from WBNH01007270.1 coordinate 428,145, forward strand.
ATATTGTTTGGTAGATAGGCCAGATAACCACCCTGAATGGTTTTCACTAGCAGCAGGGAAAAGGGAGGTGATAGGGGTGCCTGCACATCTGTTGTGACTTTTGCTATTCTTTGACTGTATTGTTGTCTCTGCTGCCATGGTGGCAACCTTTGTCCCACCTTGACCACTGCTGTCACTAATTGAACATCTGCCCCTTTTCTGTTACTGCTGTTTTCACTGTGATTGTAGTCTTGTCTTTTACTTGTGCTAATGTACTTTTGTCATGACCATGGAGATAACTGTGCCTACCTGATAGTGTTGCAGGAGAGCTTTAGAGAAGGTAGAGTTTGCCTATTGTTATGCTGGAGAGAGTATCTTTCCTCATTCTCTTTCAAATGTTTCCTGATTTATCCCATCAGCTGCTGTTGTCAGACAATTCACAATCACTTCTCCAGTCCTTTTTCCTTTCATGATTTCCTTCCAAAAGAGTAATACCACAGAATAAGCAGGATAATTTTTCTACTAAGGTTTTATATACTTTGACTCTTTTTTCAGGTTATAGCCATCAGGAGCAAGCTGCTGTCATAGATAAGCTAATATATACTCCTGCAGTAGACAGTCAATGCGTGTAAACCATCTCTACCTACACTGGTATTGCTTGAGGCTGTAGTAAGCTATGCTTCAGTAAGTCTTGAATTTTTGTCTGTCTGTAGCAATCTCCTGAGTACAACTAGTATAGTAACTCTTGGTCAAGGGATTTTTTGGTGATTTCTACTTTTTTCCTCTAACCTGATAATAGCCTGAGTTTAGATATCTAGAAGACATTATTTATGTTATGAAGACATAATTAGCATACCAGGGAGGGTTAGCTTAAAAGGAGTGGAGTGATAGGAGAAAGACAGTCATCAAAAAGTTAAAAAGCCATTGCTAAAAGAGTAAGTTAGACAGATACTCATATTCTGACCCTTGAACTCTTTCCCTTTGGTTGGCCTATTACTTTTGATGTTGAGAAAACGTGGGGTTATGTATGTGTGAAAGTACCAATTTATATTTTTTAAATCCTAATGTTTCTCATGTGTTCACTTCACACATTTTAACAGCTTTCTTGTTTAATGAAAATGAAAAGTAGAACTGGAAAATGCAGATTTATTGACAAAGAAGTTCTTGGCACATAGTGGAAACACTGAAAAAAGTGTTGGAAAATTTCAAGATACTAAACCTCAAAACAGCCCTATCTTTACATTCTGTAGCATATATTGTGACTGAGACTGTAATAAGACAAGATCCAAAAAGGTATTAATCATCAACTTGATATTTTGCATACTCAAAAATATGTTGTTTATTAAAATGCTCTAAAAATCCTTGCTACTGATTTGAAAATCAGTTACATTTGAGATTTTTTTTCCGTGAATACTATTTGGATGTTTTCCTTGAGCATTTGTGAACGTTCATTTCCTTTTAGTGTCTTTTCTCCTTCCATCAGATTTGCTTGTATTGCACTGAGCTCAAATATCTTAAGATCGGTCTTAAGTTAGACAAAACATTTGGATTCTTTCTTATTAATAAATACATAAGTAGCTATCTTGTAAAATGAGTCTTGAAGCCAAAGAATACTGACAAATTCTAGTACATACACACATGTGTATACAACTGTGTCTGCTTGTATATGAGAAAAATCTAGGCCATTTTAAAGTAAGAATATACTGTACTCTCAGGGTATGTAATTGTAGAACTCCCTGATTTTGGTGCACTAGTGTAAAGAAAGCAAAACCTGATGTTGAATTTAGTTCAGGAACCGAGTGTGGTTAGAAAGAAAACCACTATATTCAGAGCCAAACCCCTTTAAGTGTGTGGTTATTTCAGGTTTCGATGTCATGGCTAAGAGCATATCTGGCCCTTTCTTTTCTGTAACTGGCATGGCTTCAGGAATAAAGCAGTTGTTAGCAAGCAGAGAAGGGGCTTTGGAATTTCCTGCACTCCTGCTGTGTAGATTCAAATACTAAGTTTAAATAATGGATGAAGCTAAGATTATTATAATTGATCATTGTATGATTTATATGTTGTAATTATAACTAGGCTGAGAAAGAATTTTCAAAAGCTAGTTTCCTGGTAGCCAGAGCCATTAAATAACAGTGTGCTGCCAAAACAAGAATTAGGTGGGAACATAGCCACGGAGTTCACAATGTCTGTCCTCCACCTAATTTATAACCACTCTTATGATGACAGTATCAGTGGTATTTTCTTATTAAGAACAGTGAGAGCTGTTTGAATGGTTTTTCTTATCTTTCTAACAGAACTCTGTATTGTTTTAAGCTTAGTCAAGCATAATAACTGGAAAACTGGAAAAATCTAATGTATTACAAAACTAAAAGGTGCAAGAGGTTGAAAAGGTTAATTAAAAGTGTAATGATTGCATTTACTGAGACAGTCGAATTAATCACTTTAGTCCAGTGGTCATGTGATACAGAAACCATTGCTACAGATAACTGGTTTCTAGTGCTGGCATATGTGGTGTGTTCATTAAAATGGGTATTTTCCTACAGTTTAACTTTTTTATTTTAGGCTGGTTTTATTTATTTGAAAACATTTTTAAATAGTAAGTAATGTTTAACCCCATATCCTCACAAAATACTTTCTCCAGCTATACTCCCTCCAAACAATATGGGAGCATTGCCCCCTTGATGCGTGTAGTCTTACAGCCCAGTGGGAGGTTTGCTTACTACCTAATGGGGGTTGGAGGTATAGAAGAAATAAAAGACTAGAAATACATCATGATGTAATGTGATCTCTGTGAAACAGTGTATATGACCAACAAAGTGAATTCTCAAGTGTCAACAAGCACATCTAAATGTAATTTTTACCACGTCAACTGGAAAAGGGCAAAAAGAACCTTGAAGGATCAATTACAAGGGTCATAACCTTGTATTATCTGATTTGCTATAATATTCACACAGGCTTTATTGGAATGGAACATAAATTTGAAAAATAGTGAGATTAGAAAGGATTGCAACACTAGAGCAAAGAGCTAGAAGCTTTCACTTGGTTTATTTTGCTGGGGCAGCACTTTAGAGGGAGCCCATTATAAGCAGGAGAACAGTAGTTATGTTAACACGGTAATTAATCAAGTCTGAGGAAAAGAGGAAACAAGTTGTGAATTCAGTTCTGCAGTAATAAAAAGAAATGCTGAAAGTTGCCTTGTAAATTGGCATGACTTTGGTAAACAGTCCCTCACTGTGTCTTGAGAACTTGCATGCAGTAAATCACTTCTCATGGCAACCGTGTAGCTTTGAATATTTTCACAGGTTTAGTCTGTAGTTCTGTGTGTGCTGGTTGTTTCTCAATTCTGTTGATTTAGTATTTAGCCAATAATAAAATACTGAACTGCATGACATGAGAGTATTTGCAGTAACACATTTTCACTTCAAGTATTTTAAGGGGAAATGAATTAGATGAATTAAGCTGAAACCGTGGCAATAACCTTCCACATCACAAAACCAGCCTCTGACTCAGTGTAGAGCATGAATTGTATATGGAATGACTAAGATCACTCCCTCAGAAAAAAAAAATGTATTCTGTATATAGTGCCAGTCATGCATAATCCATCCCTAATGCTAGAGCAGTGTAGATACGTTAACGTGACCTTTAGTCACTAAAACTCTTCAGGGTGGAACTGAAATCATTGGTGCAGTAATGTGAGAAACAGTGACTGGTTCAGTTTGCAACAAGTGAAAGTTTCTTTGTTATAGCAACCTCTGATATTATTCACACATTTCTGCCTCCTACGTGAGATACCTTGGACAGAAGAAGTGGAAGCAGCATTAAAGAACCCAATTCTTGAACTTAGATTATTGAAAATGCAGAATAACTCTAGTGAATAAAATGGATTCAACCATGCTGGCATGCACATAATGCAAAACTGCTGTCCTCAAGTGCCACGTGGAAAATTAGAGACTCTGGCATAACCTTTCATTGGATTTGTTGCAGAAATGAAAGGCAGTAGATGAGGATACTTGTGAGTGAAGGTAGAAGGAATTTCAGCAGCAGACCACATTGTTAACACCAGGGAGCATGGTTTCCACTTCCTTCTTGCTCTTGTGCAATAAAAATTTAAACCAGTTCATTGTAGGGTTTTAAGACTTATTAAAACCTGTAAGTTGAGCAAACGTCCTTCAGCCCAATCCACAGAGCCCAGTGACCTCTGAGTTTTCTCTCAGCCTTTCCTCATTCTTTCCCAGAAAATACTGAAGGTATCAAAGGACATCTAAAGACATCATTTCTCCCCTTTTGCATTAACACACATATCCAGCATTGGAGTTTTCTCTTGCTATTTCTATCTGCAATACCTATTAAATGCATCAGGAAATGGTCAACTAAAGGTAGCAGGAGTTAACTCTTAAGTGGAGACAAGAGGCCTGCAAAATACTCGAGCCCAGATCCAGTGGTTAACGTGAGCGATGCAAAATGCAGCATATAGGGTGTGTGGTCCTCTTATTAGGATTAAACTTCCACGAACAGACCAAGAGATAGATTTATCCACTTAAAAGTTAGGAGACCTTGCTTCCAGGTGATATCTAAAATCCTTAGCAGAATGCTCAGAATCCTTATAAAGTACACAGGAAATATTGTGGGGAAAAGAAAACCAAAACACCAACCAACAAAAAAACCCAAACCCTCAAACCAAAACAACAGTCCCCCTTTCTGGACAATAACTGTCTAGATGAACAATAGGAAATCAAGAAACTGGTATTTGTTAGAAGACTTTGGACCTGAGGAGCCAGATTCACAGCTTCTGGTGTCTGTGCAGCAGTCACTGTATGCTCTTGGGAGTAGAGAACCACTCTTCTTTTATTGGACAGCTAGCAGAAGATGTCCTGGTGCTTTAGTCCTTAAGTTAATGATGACAACAGTCTTTGAGGAACTGGGATGAGTGCTTTTGCTCTCTGCTCTTCACTACTGCTTTTCACAAAGTCTGAGAGTGTACCCTATGTATTAGTAGGTTGGTCTGGAAGGAAGGGGAGGAGCTGTGGGCTTATGGGCTTGTGAGGCTTATGTTTTTTAGAGAAGATTAGAAGACAGCACAAGTGGGATCACGCTTCTGCAGACTTAAAATTAAGGGAGTAATCTTCAGGGAGGGAATCCTGGTTTCCAGTCATTGCTCTTGTAAGAGAAATAACTCTCTTTCCTGGGTGCAGGCCAGAACCCAGCAATCTGCCTCCCAGGGAGAGCTCTCATCCTTGGGCTGAAGCATCATGCTTTCTCTTGTGTTTTGCAGTAAGCACTATTTCTCATGCACCTTCTTGAGAACACTCTACGACAAGATGGTTTGAGAACTCTTCTGGGAAATGAGAACAGTGGTTCTGAGTCTCTAGGTCAAGAACCAAAGCCTTCTAGATCCTGACTGATGATTCAGCACTGGAGTCTCATAAAAACAAAGACCAAGGTGTTTTGAAAAAGACTGTTGGTGTAGCAGTTGTGCATAACAATGGTATGTGGGTGATGAACAGTTCCAAATCACATCTGTTGGTTCATAATAAGCAGTGTAAATCTCTACAGGCCTTGAACAGGAGACTGTCTTTATGTCCTCTGGTAGATGAATGGGAGTGTATTCAGAAGAGAGTTCTAGAGACCTGTGGAGTTTGTCTATCAAAGACTTACATGACAGACCAGGAATGTAAAATGTTCCAGTTTTGGTCTCATAAAGTCTCTTTAGGTAGTGCGTTTAGGTCTTTGTGTTGCTTTAGCCCTGGGTGTTTCCTTATGCACACGGGAGTCAATCTCATCCTTGTCACCTGGTGCACCTACTGCTGCCAACGACTGTAATTTCAACATGTATCTTGTTGTATGAAAGCTCTCGTTATACCTGATAATGTGTTAGGTTTAATTTAAAAAGCAAAGCACCAGATTATTATGATTATGGGCAAAGTTTGAAGTAGGCCTGACTGTTCTCTAAATGCTGACTAGAAGACAAGTAGAACCTCAGAATAACATGTATATGTACCAGTCTCATGATTTCTCAGGGATGACTCATTTTTTTTCTACCATTTGGTATTAAAAATAATTTGTCCAGGAAAATGTTAGTTTATTTGAATCCATTAAGGTGCAGATGACAATATTTCTCATGCCTTCCTTAGTTCTTAATCTGCTCTTCTTACAAAGCAGAAGTACTTTGGTGAACCCCATAGCAGCACTTGTGCTAAAGTGGGACCACATTTCTCCTCTTGAGTCAGTTTTTTGATTCCTATGAATCCTAATTCCACACCAGCATTGGAGTAGGCCCATACCCATATAGGCAACTCTATAGTTTTGTAATTTTGCTTTCCATCACATTAACATTTACAGTTATCTTTACAGCATTCTCTTCACTAAAATGTGTAGAAAACCTACTAATGCTAATTACTTGCAAATAGAAATGGTAATTTTAACAGCAACCTCAGTAAATTGCTTTTTATGTGCTGTAAGAAAATTGAAAACTAAGTGTCCATTTTGCTGTTTAATAAGATTCTTATTGAACAGTAGTCTTTGCTCTTTCCATCTAGTGGAATAAGAATAAGAAGCTCCCAATATCCACTGAGAATCCCTTCTTGTGCACTGTGAGGTTAACAGGAGTTGAGGAGACAGCCAAAGACCAAGTAGGTGCAGAAATAAAATAGAAATGGAAATGCAAGGAAGATGAAAGATTAAGTTGAAGAGGCTGTGAAAGAGGGTGAAGCATAAGGAAGATCACAGAGGGCGAAGGAAGTCCTATTAAAACTTTAGAAACATCTCTGGGTGAAAGGGTGGATCTCTTGGCTGGTTTCTTTCTGCATCTGTTACGGGACCTTGCTTGCAGAACTGTTGCAGCTGTGACTACGTTGGGCCAAGGTAGAGCTGGTTGAGGAGGTAACAAATATCAAAGTGATTACACCTTATACTGTAATACCAGGCCTGCTTTTTTTTTTCATCAGTAAAATTGTATCAGATTGCATCTTGCACTTGTTACGTGTGCAGTAGAAGAGCTGTGAGCTGGTGATCCACACAGAGGTTAGTTATCAGCCAATTATTGCTGCCCCAGACGTTTTGCAGATAGTTTTCAGCAGACTGCTTGGTAGGAGGACATTTTCAGACACCCTAACTCTATTGGATGTGGGAAGCTGCTGCTTTCCCACCGAGGCAGCAGCTCCTGGCTCTGGTTGTGTTCTGCCATGACTTTGCCTGCACCACATCAGGACAGCACCCATAGCAGAAGCAAAGCAGCCCACAGCTGCTGGTGTCTTGAGCTGGGAGGCAGCATTCTGGTGTTTGCAGATTGGCTCTGCTGGGCCTCTTGCTGTGTATGGGAACCAGTGCCTCACACACAGGCAGCAGGCATCACTTATCACCTGCCTGGAAGTAACTTACCTCCGAGGCTGCAGTGATTTGGCAGGAGCAGAGAGCTGTGTGTTTGGCGGAGGTTTCCAGTATAAGCCCAAGGCAAAGTGGACTTGGAAGAGAGAAAGCTCTGGGTGGGAAAATGGTGGTGGGAAGGAGTCATTATTTGTCCCAGGCTGCTTCTCTGACTGCTCTCAATCTCAAATGCCCCAAGAGAGAGGGGAACTGAGAATGGATCTCTTTACAGAAATGTTTTCCAAAGGATGCTGTCAGGAAAAGTAGCTCTGGATTAGATCTATTTGCTCTTAACGTAGTCAGCACCTAGTAAGAGCCAAACTCTTGCTTGTCTTAATAATTTAAGCTTTGCAGAACAGAAGCTGGGTGAAATTTTGACCTTATGTATTATTGCTGTGTAAGTAATCCTCAGAAACACTCTCAGTACTGTTCACTGTTTCTACAGGTCTTAGGAATGATTATGTAGTACTTTTGCAATAAATAAAAGGCATAAAGAGTGTTCTGAAATGTACATTTTGTATTAAAACATGTTTTCAAAGCTTATGAGAAGTTGGTATTAATGAGAATATTTAGTTTAGACAGTCTCATTTAATTCAAATGCATTTGATGCATTTCTCTTATGTGTTGCATGTTGGTGTTGGTTTTAAAAGGTAAAAATAATTTGTAGAATGTGATGATAAATATGCCAGAGAAAATAGCTAGACACATATGTATCAAAATAGAAAAGGCAAGTGACATGTTGCAGCCAGGGCTGTTTAAGAAAAAACAACCCCTGCCCCCCCAACACCTGATTCACCTTCAGAGTTAACATGTAGAGGAACATGAGCCTTGGGTAGATGTAAATGAAAGATATGAATATGCATAATTTATTTAGGAACAATTAACACTTAATGCAACTTTCATTCAAGATAACTTTCACTGCTGTTTGGGCTGTCAGTGAATTGGCTTGTGGTCTCCTTTCTAAAAAGATTTATTCTCCCATCCATTTTCATTTTTGAGGTGTTCATATTGACAGTGTTGCTTTTATTTCTGTAGCAGAATGTACTCCATTTTGAACCCTTAGTGGAAAACATGTATATGATGATCAGCAAGGAGGTGCTTTGTTACATCTTGGGTTTTTTTTTTTAAAGCATGCTTTATAATGTATCATAGAGTAAGCTGATGTCTGCTGGTATTGCAATGCCCCATTGAGAGTTCTTCTGCAGAATCGTGTTTTAAAGAGTGGAATTCAGAAGTTGACTCCCAGGCACAAATAACCATGTAATTACTCTGCAATCACATAGTAATTAGCATGTACTGTTCATATATTGCATAATTATATGCCCTGCAGATTACATAGTAATTATATTTGTACTAAACATGTAATTCTATATACTGTATTAAAAAATGTTGAGAGTTCACAGTTAAGATTATATTATATTAATGTACTACAACATTTTATATAAAAATGTTACAATTTTACGAGAGGGCTGCATTTTGTATAGCTCTGCTGCATCTGGTGTTGCTGGAACTGCAGTAGGCTGCTATTATAAGAAAAGCTTGGCTCTATTAATTTGTAGTCAAATGTTTCTAATTTTGTGCTTTACGAAGATAAGAATCAAAAAGTTGCAGTTTATTGTGCAAGAAACTGAGATTGGGAAGGACCTGGGGTGTGAATGTTAATTGTACAAAGGTCAGATGTACAAACCAGCTGCATGTAGTTACAGCAGACCACTGGAGTGAAAAACGAATCTAATGCTGCTTATGCATCGTATTATTTCTGGATAGGTAAGATACATGGGATAGTAGTAGGTGATATATCTACATAATGCTAAGCTTGTGCCAGCATCCATGGCCTGTCTTTGGCATGCTTCAGGGAGTTGCAGTACCTCAGTGCACCACATCAGCCAAACTGCATCATCTTTTCCAGCCACAGGAAAACCAGAAAAGGTGAAGGTCCTGAACTGGGAATGAGAGGTTGAGGTAGGAGAACAGAGGCATTGAGGTGTAGAAGGGGCTTGGACTGAGTTTTTGGGAAAAGGTAGAAGATCTAGGAAAAAAGCTTTACTTGAAATAAATTTAGAGCTTTGGTTTGTTTGAGATTTGTCTTTGGCCACCTCTATGAGGTAGCTGCAGAGTTTCAGACATTTCCAAAATGTTTTGTTCAGTTTGTAAGTTCTGTAGCAATGGGAAGTTAATGTATTTTCTTGGATCTGTGATGTTGGCATTCCTAATATCCAAAGCAGCATTATAATTATTCTTAACTGAATTTTGCATTCTAATGCTAGTGGCCTTAATTTTCAAGCAAAACATCCATTGTGTATTAATATCTGGATAATGTATTGCAAAAGTAAATGTGTAATTGTAGTCTTAACTCTTACCTGAGTTTAATTTTTCCTGTACCTTACTGTAGCATGTGTGTATATGAGCCATATTTCTTGTTTTAAATGTTTCTTTCACAGTTATGTGTTAATTCTGCATCAGCTTCTTTGAAACTTTTAAACTTCATAAAAGTTCAGATGGCATCTATAGATCTTACTAAAGCATCTTTCACTAAGTATGGAGCTTACAGGCCTTGTGGGTGGCCTTGCAGAGCTCACAGTCGTTGGGCTGCACCTGCTTTCCTTTCCGTCTGGGTGGGCTGTTTTCATTTCTCGAAAAATGTAATAAGAAGCCTGTGGCTTTTGCATTCTGCAGAGTACACAAATTACATTTAAATGTTGTTACCTGGCGCAGATACTGAATGTCATTTGTACTGTTCAAGGAAAAGATTAAAAAAGAATGTCAAAGCTTTACAAAAGCAGAATAAGGAGCCCATGTTCTCACTGTGTTCTTGTGCGATGGGCCAAATGTATCCCTTCCAATCTACCAGCAATTTTAATAACTTTAGTGAGACCAAGTCTTAGCCATATTCATCCTGCATGTCTGCTGCAAAGCAGATGAAGTACCGCTTGCTCGGTATAATCATCATTTATTTGCCAGCATCCTGATCTTCACGCATGCCTGTGCTCTTGTTCACTCGTTAAACCATTGCCCTAAGAAACATAAGGACTGGTTGCAGTTTCTGGCACTGAAAGTTTTGTATGTAACAAATATATAATCAGGTTCTGATTAACAGTGAAATAAACACAAACATCAAAACACAATATAAAATGTGACGCGTTTCTTACTGCTGTTGTGTTGTTTTTTCTAGTGGAGCCAGTACTTTCAAAGGGGAACAATTGCTTGGATGCAGCAAAAGCTTGTAACCTAAATGATACCTGCAAGAGGTTCAGATCTGCTTACATAACCCCCTGCACCAGCAGCACGTCTAATGAAATCTGTAACAAGCGGAAGTGTCATAAGGCCCTCCGGCTATTTTTTGACAAAGTTCCCCCAAAGCACAGCTACGGGATGCTCTTCTGCTCCTGTCGAGACGTAGCCTGTACAGAAAGGAGACGGCAGACTATTGTTCCTGTGTGTTCATATGAGGACAGGGAGAAACCAAACTGCCTGAATTTACAAGAATCCTGCAAGAAGAATTACATCTGCAGGTAAGATAGCACTGGCAGGGGAGTGATTAATGAGGTACCAGAGAGAACTTTTTGGTACTGCTGGATTTGCCAAGACTAAGGGTCAGAAAACCCACTTAGTGAAAAAGATGAGTCAGGGAAAAAAAGGAAATGCCTCTGACATCCTTAACAGAGTAACACAAGCCTTCTTCTGGTTGTAGTATATGCCTTCTCCAACACTGCTCACAGCTACTCCCTCGCATTACAGAGGAATTGTTAACCCCTCAGTTGAATTTGTACAGATCATTGTTGTAAACATTTTCATTATGTGTTTCTGTGAAATGATGACTCAGAATGATGTCCATATCTCATTAGTGACCAGGTGCAAATGGAATAATTTGTTATAAAGGGATTTATTTTCATTATAATCTTATGTGTGAGCACTAATAACTGTTTGGGAATACAAGCCACATGTTGGACTTGATAAATGGTCACAATGGTCACATGGACTACTGATGGACTTTTTCTTCTCAGAGCTGTTTTAGACTTGGAATTGTTTTATCTCCTCTTCCCTAACAAGAGTGCTGGGCTGATACAACTAGAGAGTCATTGATTCAGTGACCTAATTCCCAGCCTCTTTCCTCTGCATGTTGAGCCCGGAGAGTCAGCACACAGCGCTGCTTCACAGGACAAATTGAGTCCTTTTGCCTTCAGTCAGTTCCCTGCAGGGTGTCCCACAACAGTGGCATACAGGACCTCCTCTGCCTTTAGGAAGTGCTTTATTCCTACTTAAAGTTGTGTGTGTTTATATTAGAACGTTGTCCTAATGTCACATTTGTGAAGTTATGCCCGAGAATCTTGCTCATTTCTGATGTGTAAAGTCCTTGTAGGTTATCCACTTCTGTGAATTTGCAAGTAAGGACATAAACGCTATTGTGAAATGTGAAGGATGCTGAAGATATGATATGAATCTTAATAAGTATTTACCTATGCCTGGTAAAATGTTTACTTTGAAGTATGTTTGTGATATCTGCACTGATGATTTTAAACATTTAGCCATAAGCACCTCAGGTATGCCTGAGTAGTGTTCAGAGGCAAGCAGTGCCCTGCCCTCGATGACTCAGGGGAAGTCTGGAGCCGGTTCCCGGTGACCCACATTAGAGCAAATTTAAATCAAAGCAGAATTCTCACTGCAGTCCAGTGAGTTGCATTCAGCACCTTCGTAGCTGATGCTGTTGTAGTTTATGAAAGTTGGGTACATGTAGTCTCAGAACCCCTTGCTTTTCATTTCCATGTTGTCCCATTAGTCATTTTGCTTATATACATTGTCTTCCCTATACACAGACCCTGTTAATTAGTAGAGTGAGTATCTTTACTGTGTTTTCTGCAAAACTTCCCATGTATTACTGTGCCAATGAAATGGGAGAGAGGATTTTATAGAGAGACTTCTTCCTATTATTCAAGCTGTAGTGTTCAGAAATTACTTAGTTAAATTAATGCCATTACTTCTCTCATGACTGTGTTTTCCTGTGGTCAGCTTTGAACTAATGTTATCTCAGCAGCTAAGTTTTTAATGGCACTTTGTTTAATTTGTCTGGTGATGTGCTTTCTCCATTGCAATGCTGCAGAGGAAAGCTTGGTAAAATCTCTGCTCCCATTGCCCTAAGTTGCAGTCAGCACTATGATGAAAGTTGTTTCTTTACAGGTTCTTCCTGTGGCTTGCTTTGATTTGAAATTACAAAAATTGAAAAAAAATGGACTGTTCCAAAGCAGAGTGAAACCTAGCTGTGAGGGTGAGGGGCAGCACTGGTATGAGGGAGTGGGTGGGCAAATGCCTATGAGGTCTGGGGCAGAGTTGGTAAGTAAAATACTTGAATCCAATGCTGGAGGTGAGACAAGATCAACATCTGGGTGAGAGTTGTCTCATAAGACCTCCTGAGAAGTTTAAAATACCAGTGTGTTTAACACCTTCCCTCTCTATTGTCAAAGAAAGGATAAGCCAGCAGTAGAGCTATCCCAGCTTATCCATAATACAGTGAAAGACTTTTTGTCTCTGTGACTTGTGTCCTGCAGGAAGACAGAGACTTGCACAGGGGAGGAAGGAAAGGGGAGGAGATCTCCTCCCTGCTTTGAAGGCATTGGCACTGATAAATATCAGTCTGCAGAGTAATTCCAGATATGTTTAGAATTTAAAAGTCAGTAGTCAGTAGGCTTATAAATCTAACTCTGATAACTTCTGTTTCGTTTTGAAATCAGGAGTATCTAAATGAGAGAATAATTTGAGAATATGTTCTGTCTACTGTGAAACTGAATCATTTAGCAACTATTGTTTGCGTGCTTATTACATCTATTAAACCTTCTTCCTATTGCTAATTAAGAAAAGGGAAACATGGTCGTGAGGGTTTATGAAAGTACACTCACAAATGGTTTGTGAATGCTGCTTACTTAGAAATGTAAGAGTTGGATTTCCCCATATTCTGTATAAAATATCAATTGAGCCTGTGCAGACAAATATTTAAACATTCCATTTTGAAGGCTCTTTAAAAGCTTTATCCTGAATGCATATATCACTGAATTTGGTTTTGAAACAGAAGTAAGAGCAGGGAAGTGATCTGGCTAAACAGCAGGTACCACTAACTGAGATGGCAGGATGCTTTACTTATTTTTTTCATTTTTTATTCATTAATCCATCTGTTATATAACATAAACTCTCGATCAAGGGGAGAAAACAAAAGAACAGAAATGTCAGAAAATGCAAATAAGTTTTGACTTGTGTAAATGGTCCAAATTTTTCAGCCTCATCAGAATACCAAATGGTTCATTGTCATTATCATTTTTCTGCTGCCTCTGCTTGTATCCCAGGCCATATCCAGCTTTGAAACTGCTTGGAGTCTCTCAGGCATGCCTGTCAATGCTCACTGAAAAGAAAAGCAAAAAAAGCCAAAGAACAAAAAGTAGACATAAGGATTCCTTTTTATTATGAACATATACAAAACTTTCCAAAACTTTCACCAGTGATGTTGTCCTGGAATAGCTCAGACCTCTCAGGAACCTCCTGTTCTAATCGCTTCAGCTACCGATTAAACTCCAGAAAGTTGACTGGCATGTTTTTAAAATTGCTGTAAATGCAGGGCAGTATGCTTCATTTTGGCCACTATCACATTTGACAGTATTTCAAATAGTCTTTTCTCTTAGTAATAAAAGTGTGAGTCATTAGTTTGGTCTTTTTAATAACCTGTGTTTTGAATTTGCATACTTCTTCTGTCTCCTGGATATGTTCAGAAGGCATGGACCAGAATGATAATGATACACATTTATTAAAGGAACAGTATCAATTCTGTCACATGCTGCAAAGATCCAAAGAGTTGCATAAAATGAGGCAACTTTTGTTAATATAAGAGTCCAGTGGCAGCATGTTTTTTGTCCTCCACCATTACTAAATTCAGAAAGGTTGGTCAAATCATTGAAGTTAATTTTTAAGGTGGAATAGACAGAAAGTAGTTCTCGACTAATTTCAGAAGACATCCATTTGTAAAGGTGGCTTCTCTGTATTAAGACTCCCTGCAACATGTACCATTACTAACTGCAAACCTTACACCCTCCTGGAGATTTGCCAGAGGAGGGGGTGGTTTAAAAATTAAGCAAGTCTATGATGAGTTATAAATGTACAGTCAAACTTTTCTGCCTGCTATAGAGAGGGGGGAGCCCAGCACATTGTTTTAGTTGGACTTTAGTCACAACATTAACAAGAAGTGCGGAGGAGTGCACTAAAGGGTTATGTGAAGGGAGAGGAACAGGGAGAGAAGAAATACGCCCTTTTCCTCAAATTTTCTATTCTTTAGACTTTCATTTTTTCTTACGTTCTCCCTTGCTTTTTTCTCATGCCTCTGCCCCTTGCTTAGACTCCCTAAATCATCTCTTTCCAGATCTTCCAGTCATCAGCTGACTTTCACCTTCTCCACTGCATTTGAATTTTCTCTTACAACCACTTACAGTCCCTCCTCACCTGCTCCTTGGCGTGTTGTTCTTTTCCTCCCTCACTATCCTGCCACACTCCAACGATCATCTATCTGTAATGCAGAAAATAAGAGGGAAAACATAGGTGCTACCTCCCTTTCTGAGCCTAGAAGCTCATAATGATTACAAATCAGTTGCACAGCCTCTGAACTTGACTGCTTAGTCTCAGACTGGCTCTAGCTTCAGGTGTTGAAAGATATTAGTGGCTATTTTCACTAAGGACAGGGAAGCACTATGCAGTTCTGTATAAAAGAGCTGGATTTACATCCCTCCGGGTTATTTATAGCAGTTTGGCACTCAAAGCTGTCTGGCAGCTCCTTGAGATGATTGTTTTGCAGTGGGTATGCAAAACCAGGACAACAACGTAGTTTTTGTAATTTGGTTAAGGACATTAAAACAGGGACACTCTTGATTTCTAGAGATGTGCAGGCTATGCCTATGTCCCATATTTGAGTCAGGGAGTGGGCAAAAAAACCCCTCGTGCTGCCTGACTCACCCTGCACTAGATGTAGGATGTCTGCAGTGTAACAGGGTTAGCCTGAGCTCGGGCTACCTGCACATTTTCCCTGCTTTCTCTGTGCATGACATCAGGAAAGCTCCTGTGTCTGCAAAATGCCAAGTGGGATAGGAAAAAAAAGGTCAAGTTACCTTTTGGCCCATATACTGCAGTATGCCCACAAGTTCACCTCACATCTAGAAGCATGACCTGAATTGGAAGACTGATGTTTATACTTATATACGAGTTTCTGTATATATTGCTAGAAGTACAATATATATTTAAGTTTAAAAACCCCCAGATATTAATTAGTGGTGAGAAATGATCACAGTTTAGTAACTTAACTAAATGGCATCAGTGGTGGGGGATGGGACAGGAGCTGCTGTGCTCTGCAGAGGAGATGTGATGGTGAGTAGAGTATGTGTGTGGGGAATTGCTAGCCTGGAAAAAAAAAATAATGCAGTCTCTGCAAAATAAGCAAAAACCCCTTTCAGGTCAAGGCAAAGATATAAAATGCTGCAATATTGTGATATTTTCTTCCCTTCCAGTCTTTTACATGATTTATTACATTGATGTCTTTTGTTAACAGAGTAAAATAGAGTATTACTCTCCCCTCACCCCCCCTAACAAAATTAATTTGAAATCTTTTCCTTCTGAGCAGAACCCCTAAGGAATCAAGCAGTTCCTCCATAAATCCCTTTGGAATAAAAAATCAGAACATCTAGCAAAACAAGACTACCTTGTCCCTGTTAAAGTGTAGCTGGATCTCATTCTGCAGTGCTGGGATCTGCTTGGCCAGTCGTCATTTATACTCACTCTGTTCTGCTTAAGAGGGTGCTGGAGATTAAAAGCTTGGTGGGTGATTGACATTTCTCCAAAATAAGTGAAGATGCAAGGATGTAGTAATTAGAAACATGGCTCAGCTGTTTTCCGGTACCAGACTTTGGCATCACTTTTGTTCTTTGACAATGCACAGGGGTATTCAGCTCCAAGAAGCAGTAACTAGAAGGTATCTTTACACTGAGGTCTCTTGTGAGGCAAGCTTGAAGCTCTCCAAGCAGCATCCCTTCAGTCAACTAGGATTTCTGCTGGTTTCTGAGACTCAGTCTCCAGGAAGAAGGCAGCCTAATTCTTCTGTGCCCGTTATCTGTAAAACACAAGTTCTGCGTTAACATTGTCAGAACTGTTTTGAATGAAATCTTCTCAGCCACCAGTAAACTTCAGGTCAAAGAATTTGGGGGCACTGATATCATCCAAATGTGATCTTAAATCACTGTGTATCATTTTGTCTGAGAATGGTTGTTTTGTCATTCTAAGTGAGAAAGGAAAACTGCCTGTAAAAATCTATGACATATGACTACAGAGAGGAGCCAGGAAGGGTGATACAGCTAGGAAATGTAACCCATTTGGTTTTGTGCATTCATCATGGGGGAAAGATTAAACTACATATATTAATGAAGCAATTTCACCCCTGTTTAGTAAAAAAATATTGAAATCCAGGAAAGCTAAATTTTGCATTAAAGTTTAATAGAGATCTAAATTTGGAGCTACCCATGTTCTTACAGATAAGCAAGGAAGTGCTTAATTGCTTTGCTGGATGGGGTTCCAGCAAGAGTACTGCTACTGCTGATTTGTTGAATTGTTAATTGAGAGATTTTTGTAGAGAACAGGGGTTTAGTATTCATTGGTTTGCATGAGTAGTTTCCACCCACTGTTCTGTTACACCTGATGCAGAGATGATTTTTGATTCCTTTTAATGTACACTCAGTCACATTTGGCTAACGTTCTGTTTCTGGGGCAAATAAAGGGTGTATAGATCACATAATAGTGTTTTCTTTAATAAATCAAAATATTTTCTCATTTACCTCAAACCATGTATATGCTACAGGCAAGAAGCTGCTGTAAGTTTAATGTCAATACCAGAGCTATTATATCAAGTCCATTCTCACTGTGCTTCCTCTGACATCAGTGGCTTCAGTGGATTTATTCCAGGGATGAATTTGTCTATTCCTGCTCTGTGTAGGTAAATCTTCAGGCAGTGCTAATTAAAAGAATGTCAACTGATTTTACCATTCCATTATGCTGGACTTTGTAATGGTTATTTATATCATTCTACATCAGGCCCCAGTGAGAGAATATTTCTGGTGGCAGTTCATCTATTAAAATAGCTGCAAGAAAATGTAAACACTAGAACTACAAATAAAACTTTCTCAACAGAGCAAGCGACAGCCACATGCATATTTTCAAATGTTAGCGTTTTCATGTTTACTGGATAGAAATTGCATTGCTTTCATTATGTTTTAAGCATTACCGTGTTACTGATGGAGTAACTACTGCAAAGTGGAAGCCAGATGTAAATGTACCAGTATGCAAAAGACTTCTTGACAGAGGTAGTGGTTGTTTCCTATGCTTTGATTTATCTGCTGGCTTTAAAACAAGTGACACAGAAAAAGTTTTCTGTTGTGTGTTTACTGTTGAATATAGATTTTCTATGTGAGCTGGCTGTGACTCTAGCCTGAGATTATTTATAGATGACCTTACATTCACATATTTGGGCTTATACTGTATTTGTTCAAACCGTTATAGCAAGCTTTTCTATTACAAAGCAGATATGAAAAAGACTTCAGTTAAATTAAAACTTGTCTGTACTGTTTGAATGTTAAGTTTACTTTCTTCTGATGGAAGCATAAATTACAGTGGTTGTCCTAAGTCACGATGCTCCCTTTTCTAATTAGGCATCAGGAAATACTGGAGATGGATCTCAGTAACTGCCTATCCTGCAGCATTGCAAAATACACTTCAAATTGTTCAGAGCAACTTCTGTAAACATCTGGATACATCACAGGCTGTCAGCTCTCCCCCTCAGTGGCCACATTCAGGTTCTTTTGACAGTGGTGACAAAAAAAAACCCTCTTAAGACATCCACATCATCCTTATCTGGTAAAAGTGGTTTATTTTTCACACTTTATCTACAAATCAGTGCTTTTTATACTCATATTATACATCCATATAGCTTCTAAAAGCAAGTAAAACATGTTGAATAAGAACAATGCTATATTGGTTTGCTAGTGCCAGAACTTTTTGACTTGCTGTTTGATGGGGCTTGTTTTGTGCTTGGGAAAAAGAAAAGAAGTATTCACATAAAAGAGACTCTAATCTGCTTTTATGTGCTGTAGTTCTGATTTTATATTTGTTGTCTTACTCCTGAAGTCAAAAGGCTTTTTAGAGTAGATTCAGGTTGAGTTTCAGCTGCGCTGGCTGCCTCCAGATCCTGCACGATTGAGTGCAAGGACACACTGGGAAGCGTTTTGTTTCCTTCAGCTAGGCCACTGCCAAGGAGACGTGGAGCTGTTCCTTTCAGGAATGCCACCACACATATAACAGTGCCACTGAGGGATTTTTCCTGTGCAAAAAGCATCCCTGCATAACCTTGGGAAAACTGATGATCCAGTGCATTTGCCAACAGAAACTTTTCTGGTAAACAGACAACTTGTATTGAACTTTTTAGATTATTTTCTGTCTCCAAACTACACATCAGTTTCATTCTTGTGCCAGCAATGTTCTATTATAGTATATTCAAGTGGTTACAGAGAATATTATTGTCATGGACAGCTTTCTCAGGTACTTGGAGCCACATCCTTTCAGTGTGCACTCACGATATAGTTGTTAATAAATACCTAAGCATCCAGTGACACATTCAAGGACTTGCAGTGGCACTAATTTCTTTGGCTTGCTTTTTGAGAGGGGCAATGGTTTTCTTAGGTTTCCAGTCTGTAATACAAAGACTCTCCTGCCTGCCCAGCTAATGAAGACAGAACAACTCTATTCATAATGCACTAGTTCTTTCCTGATGAACATGCCATCAAGAGCCATTCTGAGGCTTGGCCATCTTTAAACATGACAGTCATTTTATATTTAGAAGCTTCAAATTAAACAGCATAAAGGAAATGAATTAAGATGAAAATATATGAATTCACGATACTCAGAAAGCAGGTAGTGGCTTTGTTCATGGTATTGGAGAGCTTTGGTATAGAGACAGGTAGACTAAATAGAAATCTTTCCCGCATCCCCTGATAGAAATCACAGACTGACAGTTCAGCCTATCATTTTGTGGAAGATTCTCAGAGAAGTGTTTTCTTTGCAGCTGAGCAGACAGAAACACATGACGCATGCTTAAAGTCAACGTGAGGAAGCAGAGCCCTGCAAAACATATTTAATATAAGTTTGATTTCCTGTGGAAAGATTTCCAGATGTTCTCTCAAGCAGGCCACTAAAAAAATGATGTGAGGTAATTTTTTTTTGCAAACAGAAAGGGAAAATTCTGTTTTGTGTCACTGCATCTGAGAATCACTGTTCTAATTCTTTATTGCATTACCTTGTGCTCAGGATTTGTACTGTATTTTTCAAAATTGGTTTTATTACACAAAAGGTCAGTAGTATAAAAATATTTATATTACCCACTTGCAAATAAATCATACTTGTTTAGGATCACATTTCAGCTTAGTAGTTTTCCTTAAACCCAAAGGAGACCTAATATATTAAATCAAAATTACTCTCATGCACCATCTTGAGTCACTTAGAGGATTTAACTAACATTGATAAACTGTGAGAACTATAAACTTAGTGGTTTTTTAAGTTCTTTTGATTTTCTGTAGCAGACATTGTGTAAAAAGATGTAACAGGTCTCTTGCAGATGACATGAGCAAAGGGGAAAGATAATAACAGAAAACAATACATAACCTCCTAATGTAAAGCTTTGCATAAAATATAGTGTGAGAACATGAGTGTGGGGTATGTTTATTTTAGAGCACTAAAATAGAAAACAAATCGTTTTCTTAATAGAAAAATAGAAATAATGCAGTGTTCTGTTATTTTTTAAATATAAGTATGCATAGATGGAAGTATTTTTCATTTAGCATAACTGAAGTTCTAATAACTCTCCATTTTCTGGGGTAGTAGATGTCTAGAATATTCTTGGTAAATAAAAAGCTTGGGTGACATAGATGCTAGTGGACATGGTACAGTCAGCTAGCCAGTTTGGGTTGAGTGTGGGTGCTCAGCTGGAGGAACCAGCTTTGATGGGCTGCAGTATCTGTGCCTAGTGCTCTGAGCAAGCATTTGTGATGCTACGACGCATCTGCACGAATCTTGTGTGGTCTCTGGTGTTTGTTTCTGTATCCAGTTATCCCCCTATCCAAATAGGCTGCTTCTCTGTAATTAGAGATTGTCTGTATTCTACTTCCAGATGAACAACACAATTTTTAGAGATAAATCGAATCCAGAATCAAATATTTGCTTGGGCTTAGGCTGACAGTCATTTAAAATAACAAACCAGAGGC
Source organism: Urocolius indicus (assembly GCA_013401255.1). Classification (NCBI taxonomy): domain Eukaryota; kingdom Metazoa; phylum Chordata; class Aves; order Coliiformes; family Coliidae; genus Urocolius; species Urocolius indicus. Next base: position 448,808 of record WBNH01007270.1, read on the forward strand.
AAAAACAAATAAAACACAGCTTCTTTTGGTTAGTAGCTGGTATTTGAGGTCCAAGATCCTTTAATGGTTTCTGCCAGTGTTGCAAAAAATTTGGATCGGCTCATGTGAAAGAAACTGCTTTCAGTATTCAGGTCTTGAGAGCCAAAAGGTCTGCCATCAGATCTTTACTTTTGTCTCTTCCTTCACACTTTCCAAATGGTACAAATGCAGAGCTGTGTGTCAGGGTGCAGCGTGGGCCAGGACTAGGCAATAGGAACTTCTCAGGGACAAGCAAGGCTGATCCCACCACCCCAGTCAGGCAATGGAGCAGCCAGGTACAACCCAGGGCACCAGGCATCTCCCTGGGGATGAGCTGACACATCGGCCCATGGTGGATCTGGCTTGGTAGGGCCCATGGCAAGGCAGAGCTATGAGGGGGCTGGAAACTGAGATTCCACACTGTCACTGGGGCAGGGACTGAGGCCTGGGTGGTCTGGGTTGGGATCCTGGTCCATAGGCTGAGTAGGGTTGGGCAGTGACATTCATGCCCTCAGGGATTGGACACTGTCATTATCTGAGAAGGTGGGTAACAACTAAAGAAAAACAAACTCTCTTGCTGAAAATAAATAATAAACAATGGGATTGCTGTTTAATAACTATATGGAAAAATGACCATTTAAAAATCCTGTCATGTCTTTAGTGCTCAATAGTGTGTATGTAAGTAAGAAGATATAAGATGTATTAATGTTACACATTTCTAGTGTATGTTAACATGAGACAAAATATCAAATCTATACAACTGGATGTTGGGAGGCTCATCTCTCTTGTGATGGACCTGCTCTGTGCCTTTTTTCACCTCACTGATTGTTTCTTATGTAACTTTTGCCTTATTTTCTTTTTGCCTGCTCACTATGTGTTTATGGAACAGCAACAAAATGAAAAGCTCTTCCAACAACAAAGCTATTAATTTGGCCACATCCCAAACCCACTTGCTACTCTTGCATCCCAGCAGAAGTAGCACCACCCAAGTTATATGGGAGCTGTTCGTAGCTACAGAGGAGGAAGCTGAATTTGACCCCCAACTTTGTCTTGGGTTTTTTTTGCTATAATGGTGTCATTTATCACTATGACCCATATTCGTTGTCTTAGTCTGATTTTTTTTCAGTGCCAGATTTATCCTTCTTTGCTGTTTTGAATATTGATGCAGTGCTTCCCTTACGTGACTATGATGTGTCTACCAAATGGTGTCTAGACACCAGAGCAGCTTTGACTAATTGGTGTAGTCACCCCAGTCACTCAGCTTTGGCACTTGCATGCTCTGTATGTTAGTTCTGTCAAGCCATAAATGGGTACCTGCACACAAGAAGCAATGTGAAGAGAGGTGGCACTGAGCACATCCCAGACTTCAGGTGACATCCCTGAGGTGAGGGCAGAAAACAGCAACCATTACTCCCTGCATTCACCGAGTAAGCGGTTGTAACCACACACTTGGATATGACAACTGAGTCAGCAGGAGATCCACATCCAATCTGTTTCTTGTTCTGAAGATCACTAATGCAAAGACAAGGCTAAGAGAAGGTTTGCCTCTCTTAGGCTCAGCCCTTGTGTACCAACAACTGAAGATGCTTACAGCCAGAGAGAAAAAAAGAAGTCAACATGTGCTAGCCCAGCAATGGGGATACTTCTTGGGGAGGACTCATATGTCTGGTTCTAGAGTTGCTTTCCAATAGGCCAACTGAAAATGCAGTTTCTGAAAATTTCTGTAACTTCATCATTTAAAAATGCTTTTCAGTTTTGCACCAGTACTGAGGCTAAGTTAAACAACTTTAAAGAGGGAGAGCTGATAAATATCAAAGATAACTTCAGAACATCAAAAGAACTTTTACAAAACCTTGAGAGTAAAAAATAGTGACAACTTAATGTTGCCTGTGCAACAGGCTGTGCTAATATAAAATTGAATTGCCTCAAAAATTAGATGCAGATTAAACACAATACTGCTATTAACAAAGCTTATTTTGTAAGCAAAAATTGAAAGTTTTGATTTATCCTGCTGAGTATTTGAAGAACCACTATCATAAGGAAAGCAAATTAACTTTGTTTTCATTGTATTTTTAACTGTTACAAATGATTTTTAGTGGTGCTAATACAAAGCATTAGAAAACAGCAGGTTTGGGATTTTTGTTTTCTACTTTTTATTCTCTTCTTCTCAGAAAGACAGTTTGTTATTTGAGCAGGTTTTCTTTGAATTTGCCAATAGGATTATTCTTATTTTTTTCAGTTAGTGACATACAAAATATTTCAAGGAAGCTTTCTAGAAGATTTGCAGTTTACTTTGAGGAGATTTTCCAGGGCTAACATAGAACTCATTTCATTTCTGGTTTTTTTTTTTTTCCTTAAAAGGAGATGATTTGGGGTTTTTTTCACTTCCTAGGAGGAAGACTTTTGGGCGGTTCTCTTCAGTTCCTTTTTATTTTTTTATGCAAGGGAAAGGAGAAAATCTTTAATGCTGCATGCACAAAGAGCATTTGTGATTCTTCATCAGAAAAAAAAAGTTCCTTTTAGAGCGGACCTGCTCCATGTTATGTACAATATAAAACTGCTTGCATCTCTCTATCTAGCAAATAGATACGTATGTGTACTGCAAAATTTGGTACACTTGAAGGCAATTGTTCTCTAGATTACCAAACTGTTCAGTCAAGGGTTAGACATTTAGCCCTTAGTTACTAACTAGGAGTTGCTTGCTGCTGGAGGAACACTTAGTTAACAGAAGTATACGTGGTTTTTTATTATAGGACTGCTAGCATCTGATCCCTCCTTTTCAGCATCTTTAAAGGCATAGTTCCTTTTCCCCAAACAGTTCTTAATATCATGTGCAATGCTTTAGGATAGATGACTCTATGGTTCCTCATTAGGCTCATTTGTCTCTATATTAATAGCAGTACCACTGTTTTGGTGTTGCTGACAAGCCAGTCTAATGGAAGTGGTTGGGGCTAGATCTTCAGTGAGTGTTAATCAGCAGATCTTCACTCAAATTAATGGAGTTACTTTATGGCAGATAAAGGTCCATCTCTGTTTTTATTTGCTGTCCTTAGCTTTATCTCCGGTGGAAATGAGTCCACATAAATATCAGGTGTAGTTAACAGCAGAGGAGAGAGTGAGAACTTTGGTAGTATGAGGTTTGGATGATTCACTAGGGAGGAGGTGTGGGATGATGCCTGGTAACGCTTGGACCAGAGCTATTTGGACTATATTTGGCTAATGAAAACTTAAATGTGCAACATCGTCAGATCATTACCTTTTATGACCACAAAAATTCTTCAGAAATTAACATAGACATCAAACTCTATGCTAAAGGCATCAGCAGAGCAATTTAGCCTCCTTCAGAGTTTACAACAAAAAAAGTCTTTCAGCAGACTGGATAGGAAATGACTGGTGTTATACCATGGTTATCAGTCCTTACAAACATTTAAAGAAGAGGAATATATTAAATGATGTCTGGACCGATGCACCTAACAACCTAAGGGAAAACTGGACATTCAAGAACAATGAATTGATTGCAAGAAATGTTTTGAGGATTGTCAAGATACTTGATCGTATAGTTGCATCTCCAAAGAGATTTACTTGTGGTCATATAAATAATGAGATTTAAATCTGAGGAGCTGCTTTGTTATAGAAAAGTAAAATACTGCACATACAGTAGGCTTGCTCTTTCTACCATGGCAAAGGTTTTTTCATACTAGATGGCTGTAATAAGCTCTATTCTGTCCCAAAACAGACTTCATCCAGGTATTAGTAGAATTTGTAAAAACCTTAGAAACTGCCAACTGTCTTTTTTCCCAGTTACTCAGAAGGCTGGCTCTGAGCCACTGTCTTAATTATTGACTGAGAGCGGAATCACTGCAGGGACACTGGGTTACCTTGCCCAGATTTTCTCCACAGTGCTGCTTATTTATCTCTTCCCTTCCCTTGGGATCCATTTCTTCTCAGCCTGACCCCTGGCAGGTACAGTAGATATTCACCTGCAAAGCAGAGGTTTTATGGAAAATTAGAAATTTATGCAGACATAGAAGGCATCTGGAGGGACTGGTAGAGAGCCTGACTTTTTTAAACTACCAGAGGCAACTGTGTACAAATGTCTACCTCAGGGTTAAATGGTTAAGTAAGGGAAGGAAGGGTGCAAAAAGCTTACAGTTTCTGTCCTTTGAAGGCAACCACGGATTTGCTGGTGTCAGTACAGTTAGCAAGGGATGGAACTAAAAAGAGGTCATGAGCATAGCTCAGATAAATTCAGGTACAGTTTGCATATGGTCTATTTATAGGATACTTTCTCAAACCGAGCTTGTGAACCTTTTGAAGTTTGCCCATCATGGCTTTTAGGCCAATTAATGATATCTATCCAATCCCATTCTGAGACAGGTAAAACAATAAAGCAAACAGATAATTAGTCTCTGGAGCATGTAAATAAATAAAGTAAATCACTCGCAAATCACTTGCTTCTGCTAACTTTTGGGGTTTTGTTGCAGAACTAGAAAAGTGCATTTATATTGCAAATCTACATAATGGTAGAACGTTGCTGAAAACGCAGAGATTATAGTATTCTGATTTTGAGAAGGCGTTGCAGAGATTAAGCACCTGATCCTGAATCAGCAGTGTGAGTTGTTATGTGCAAAAGGTTTTCATCCCTTTTTCACAGAAGAGATCAATGTGGGAAGGTTAAATAATTTTATTCATGGAGATAAAGGTCTACATGAGACTTTATAAATAAAAGTCACTGCTCCAAGTTTACAAGTCTAAGTGAAAGCATTAGTGGGGCTGAGGAGAGCAGCTCTCAGATTTCCCAGACCTGAATGGGAGCATTATGTGGCCTTTTGAGCACAAATAACTAGAAGAGTTCCTGACTTCTAGTCTTGTTGTTGTTGTTGTTTTCCATCGTAGTAGTAATCTGTAAATTGCAATGCAGCTTTACTCTCAATCTTAAAGCACTTTCTATAAACAAGTAGTGCTCTCCTCTTCTTGAACATGGAGGTGACTGAGGTAAGTGAACATAAAATGGCTATGCAAAACATACATTCCCATCATTTCAGCCCTGAGCTCAATACTGTAGACTTTGGATAAATGCACATTTGATAAGAATAAATATATTCACAGTAGTGTGGCTCTGGGGGTTGTGAAGACCAAGCCATCTGGATCTGCCTGCTACCCCAGCTCAGCCAGCTGGTTCTGCAGGCCAGTCCAGAGCAGGGATAAGCACATGCCCTGGAAACTCCGGGCAGTACCAAAGCTGGTCCTGCCTCAAGCCATGTATAGTCAGAGGGTTCTGAGAGCACAAACATCCAGTTTTGTGTAATCAGTAAAACAGCAGAAACTGTGTTGTGGATCTGCAGAATGACAGATTCCAGTGAGAACTCAGATGCAGGCAAAATGACTGCTCAAATGATAAAAACGCTCTTTGTCTTTTTTTTTCTGGCATGAAAATGCAGAGCATTTCTTTTAGTAAAGGGCAGTTATTCTGTCCCTTTTTACTGTTTTCTTGCACTTTTTTGTTCAGACTTTAAAAATGGATTCTGGAAAGAGATCCATCTTAGAAAGCGACTCTCATCAGCTGAAATGCATCCAATATGCATTCAAGTTAAAGAATATTAAGCCTTGTCCAAAAATAAAAAGAGTGTAAAAGGTAAGAATGCCTGCAGGCTTGATTTTTGAAGATATGCATTTTTCTTCATGTTGCAGATCTCGCCTTGCAGATTTCTTCACAAACTGCCAGCCTGAGTCACGGTCTGTTAGTAGCTGTCTGAAGGAGAACTATGCTGACTGCCTCCTCGCTTACTCGGGGCTTATCGGTAAGGAGACAGGGAAGGGTGGGGGCTTGCTCTGGCTAAGAAAAACACACAGACTGTATTTTATAGGCCCACATGAAAGAAAAACCGTGAAATAGATCACTGTGCAGTAAGATACTAGGCAAGGTTCTCCACCTAAATGCATTGGCCCTATTTTACCGCACAGAGATTCCTGGGGTAAATTTCTATGTTGCAAGGGAAGTCAGGATAGAAGACAAAGAGATAAAGATGCTTGAATTTGAAATAAATTCAAGCTTAGAGAGTAAAGCTTATTAAGGTGGTTGAATTTGGACAGGATTGTGAAGTACAAAGTTAAAAAGAACAAGTGAAACTTCAGTTTGGTTGATTTTACAGCTGTCATCACAAGGTTGGGTAAATCTCTCTGGGTCTTCAGGGAAAGTTTTCAGGATGTTTGAGGAAGGAGACAATAGTCCAACTCAGCCTTTTATCACTTCCAGCTGCTGTTCTTTCCAGGATGTCCTTCTATTCACTCAAAAATGTTTTCTGAGATGCCTGTCAATGAAGGTGAACGGAGACCAAATTTTTCTTCTGAAATCCTTTTCCCTCCCCACCATATTTAATTTTGTTTGCTTTTAACTTTCAGACTGTCAACAGGCACAAGGATGCCTTTATGCAAGCCATATTCCCCATACCACATGCAATGCTTGATGCCTGAAATACAGTGATCATCTCAGGAAGGGAAACTCACAGAAAAAAACATGTCTGGGCAATAAAGAATAAGTGAATGTCAAAACTCAGAAACAAAAACATCTTAAAGGCCACCAGAAAAGCTATTTTTAAGCTTACATCTTGCACCTGCTGCAATGCAGCAGTATTCCCTTCTATTGGGCATGAAGGTCCCAGCTGAGGCCCTGAAGCAGATCCTGCTGTTAAATAAATGTCTCTGGAGATAATATCCAAAATAAGATATCTCTAAAAAAGGTTGGATTTGCTGAAATATGACTGAAAGCTATATTCACTGGCTTTTTGTTATCAGTCTTATTACTCTAGCAGCTAACAGGTGAGGTAAATCCATGTGGCAACGGGTAAAATAAGATGTGATGGTTTCAAAGATTGTCTTCTATGCCTTAAGAGATGAAGACAGTATGCAAAGGCTATGACATATGAACAGTTATGACAGAATGCCATATGACTCTAAAACAAAGAGTTGAATAGCCTTGAAATCTGATCTAGTCAATGAGATTAAGAAGTCTAGCTGCTGGCAAAGAGTAACTGCTACTAATAAGTACTTCTGGGTAAGAGCTGCCAAGGAGTTTTTACTGGACCTAGTGAATTTTGCTGGCAGTTTTGTTGGATCCATTTTTTGATTTAACCCCAAGGATGACCCAGTTTCTATAGTCAGGTGGTTTTGTGTTACTGTGGATGACCATGCTGTAAAATACTGTCACACATCAGAAATGTAGAATGAATCCCTAAGGAAATGAAATCAAAAAGATCTCATTTTCAAAGGGAAAAATAAACATTTTTCTTCCTCCCTGCTGACCCATAGACACAGGCAAAAAAGATAGGAACTGACTAGTTTTACAGGAGTTTTTAATTGGTAGTAATTCTGTTAAACCAAGAAGATTACCAAAATAAAACTTTCATGTGCTGAAGCAGTAAATTCCTGCTTCTGATGTCAAGCTGATATAAAAGTGGAGTAAATTATTTGAAGACCATTGAATTTGTAGGATGCTGAGATAGAAATCAGAGACAGAACCTTCCGAATGTCTGCTTAATATATATAAAACACAGGAAGATGAGAGAGATACACTGTGGGTAAGAAACTGTTAGAGACCCATGCATTCATCAGAGCTTCAGGATCTCTGGATGTTTTAATTAAGATAAAATGATGTTCATTAAAATAAAATATTATTTAATTTAGCCATTTCATTAAATGTAGCAAAAATTGAACTTCTTTAGAAGCTTGTTCAGGAAACTGAAGATTCTCTGTGGAAGGTACAGTGGACATGATTCTGTTGTCACATATAATGATGTAAGTCAGAGTTAATTTCTCTGAATTTAACGGAATCCCACCTGAGGAGAATGTCTTAAGTGGAATTGGAGTCAGGCACAATTTTTGAGGGAGGGGCTTTACCAGTTAAATGGAAGTGTTTATATAGAGTACTTTAAGGTTTGTGTCACGGTGCTACATAAGATATCTATATTTTATAATAGGTGTTTTTAAATCTTACTTCATGGCTTTAGGCTCCTAGAGATAAATTAATATTAAAATATAAAGGAAAAATAGAAACATTATTAAATATAGAGTAAGACTGGAGATAGCCATGTTTGAGATTTGGTGCTTTTGTTAGAGCATAATTAAGACATCTGGACCTTACCTATCTGCACTCCCACCAACGTTAGGTATCGCTCTAACTGCTGACTTCAAGATCTGCTTTAGCATTAACTTTTTGACACATTTTCCCTTGTCTTAGTAAAATCCATGTAATTTCCCTGGGATTCTCAGGAATTGTGTGAGAGGTTGTGTGAATAAGCTGGAGACACTTTGGGCCACGGGAACTTCAGTCACACGCCCCTCCTCCTAGACTCACCATCCATCTCCTCATTCTTAACCCCGATTTGAGCAACTTCTTCGCTGTGTTCAGGTTAATTCTGCTTTTGTCTAAATTATTGAGACCTTACTGCCTGCTATTGAGACCATTGCAGAACTCTTTGATACGCAGAACACAGAAACCCAAGCCTGTCCTGTTTTATTGTCAACCACCACGGTTTCTCTGATCTGTTAGTGTCCTTCAGCAGAATTTCCAAGATGCCAGCTAGCAGAGGGGTGGGGGGTGGGGAGAGGAAGGCACACACATTGCAGGGAGAAAAAGAAAATCCACCCCAGGAAACCAAGCATATAATCCGCTTGGGTGCACATCTGGCCCCAGGTTTAAATGACAGACTGATTTTCTACTAGCTGCTCTTTCAGTCACTCTGGTTTTGCTGGATGTACAGTTTGTGTGTTGTGTATACACATTCCTTGTCCTGTCTTTCCTGTATTCGTCAACTCTAATTGTACCTTGGTATCTGTTACACATTTAGCCCCTTTCTTGACCCATTTTAATTACCTTATTATCTCGTTGTGATAAGAAAGTCTTACCTCAGTGACCTTTTTAATTTCCTCAATACTTTTCTGTTTTCCTGACCCTTCAGTAAACGTTTGCTTCTGAGCCTTTTTTTAAGCCTACTATTTTCTTTCTATTTGCAAAATCCTCTTGATTTTTGTTTTCTCTCACTCCTTTTCAGGTCCTGTCACGTGGTTGAAATAGAGTACTGAACCATCAAAGGGATAATGAGCAGATAGTTTCATTTGTTTTATTTTAATTTAACATCATTCCTCCTCTGATTTACCTACTGTCAAGTTTTTATTAATGGTGCAAATGATATTTGCCTATTTTACTAAATTCTCTACTTCCACTTAATACATTTTGAACTGTGCTATTTATTCATGTGAAAATCTAATGTAGAATTTGAGCGATTATTACTGCATCTATCTGTTAAAAGCTGGAAGTAGATAAAGGTATGGGATTGCATTCTAATTTAAGGTCATCCTTAAAGATGCTTTTTGTGAGTTTGGCAGTGGACCTGCATTCATTTCCACACATGTTACTGCCTTTCTCAGGCCAGCCCTTAGTGTCTGTTCTCCTTTGTCTTCCATGTCATGTATGAAGCAGTTTGCATGTTGATTTCATCAGTTCCCAACACTGCCTGGTGACTCAAAGGCTATTAGACATCATTCTGGGATTTGTGTTATTTCTAATGTTCCCTCTTTTTTTAGCTTGATGTTTCATAGCCCTTTCCTGTGCATTATTGCAGACTCTTGGATCCCAGACCTATGGACCAAATTTTCTCTACTAGTGTACACTTTGAGTCTCTAATATTTCCATTTCATCAGTTCCATCTTGTTAATGACCACTTTGATGTCAGTTTTGAGGAGATGTGATCACCTTTCTTCGTGATATATACCCTGTCCTAGAACTGTAGCTTACCGAGTAAGGAACATGTTTCCTGAAACAGCTCTCATCGGTGCAATTCTGGAACACCTTCCTCTTTTTCATCAGACACATGAAATAAAGGTTCAACTTTTTATTTTTTTTTCCTGAGTCCTTAGGGAGATTTGAAATCTCTGACCTGTTGGGACAATGCCTTCACTGAAACTACTTGTTTGAATAAATGCTGATCATATAACATTTGCCTGATCCAAGTGATAAACAGTTGCTGGATATTTCTGAGGACATAAAATGCATTCTTCGTAGCCTGGACTTGACATATAAATGTGAGAATATTTACCCAGGAATTTGTAATAGAGTCTGATGAACCTGTGGTTGCAAATTGTTGACAATATTTAGGAAACAATCACTGTACTGAAAAGTGGTGACAGAGCAAGATTAATAGCAATTTATTACCTGAAAAGAATCTACTGTACCATTTTATGCATGCTTATTATGTTTCTGCTTTGTTCATTGCCATAACCCACTCTGTTGGCAGGCCCCTAATGAGCACTATGGGATTAATGCTCCTCCAAGACATATTAAGGCTCCTTTCAGCATGATGAGCATTGTCCTTGCTCATGGGTTTCAGAAATGTTTTTTTCAGGCTGCAGACTCAAGGAGGAAGCTCAGGTCTGGGTGTCTAGTTGCAGCCATTTTCTTTTCCAGCTAGAAAAAACAGTGAAGAAAATCTGGATTGTTTTAGAGTGCAACTCTAAGGACATGGGTCTTATGTTGGATTTGGCAATAAAGCCCATTCATGATGTTCCCATCTTCTCCCAATCCATTCCCTCGATGCCACAATTTTTGGAGGAAGTGAATGGGTCTTTGCTGCCTGAGTCATTTTACAGTTCAATTCAGACAACTGAGTGTGTGAAGTACAGCACAGGGATGGGTGTCAAAGACCAAAGGAAGTCAGGAACTCTTAAAGAAGCTTAGAGCCCTGCCATGGGGTATGCATTGTGAGTCCACCTCTGAATACACAGCTTACCAAGTGCTATTTGCTCTCTTCTCAGTAATGAAAGAACATCTCAGTATCAAGGTTGCTCACAGTGCCGCGCTTCACTCTTTGTTAACAGGTACAGTGATGACACCAAACTATATAGACTCCAGCAGCCTCAGCGTTGCCCCTTGGTGTGACTGCAGCAACAGTGGTAACGACATAGATGAATGCAAGAAATTCCTTAATTTCTTCCAGGACAATACATGCCTTAGTGAGTACAAAATTCAATGCCTTTAAATATGTTTTAAGCATGGTTTCCAGGATTTCCTTACTGTTTGTTACGATACAGCGAGGCCATCTCTTTGCACTTCATAAGCTTGCTTCTGCTGTGGGTGTAAGAATTAAATGAGCAAATACGCCTGATACTGTGGTTTGTAGCCAAGATTGCAAACGTGAGAAGCTCTTGGAAAACAAATCCAAATAACAAGGTTGTATCTTATAGAAATATGTTTACATCACAGATGACCCTAACAGTCAGGCAGCATCTGTAGCAAAAAAAAAAATTGCAACACCTGAGGGGCTTCTGTATAATTTAAGAACTTCATATAAAAAAAAGACATACAGTTTATGATATGAAGGATTTGCTGTAGGTAAGTATAAATTGGATTGTGCTTGCAATTTATAGCCAAGCTTCAGGTTTTTAGGCTACTTGATCTCAGCTGCCTGGTTTTAACAGAAGTCTGGATGGTACCTATTGTAAAGATTTTGTTAAATTATTGATTTTTTTTTTGGGCCCAGTCAAACTCACTTCCAAATTAAGGGACTATTATAAATTTCAGAATGGCTCAGTGGAGTCGATTTTGGCAGGTTTTCTTTTCAAATTTCCTGTCTGCCTGGAGCAGCATAATTGGATGATGTGGAGTGTGCATCAGAGTTTTAATTTCAGATAAATGAGGAGACGAAAAGAGCTTGGCTTCCCCAGCCTAGCAGAACAGAAGTTGAAAGGATATGTGATTGTCCTCTGAAATTGCATTAGAGGGGCAAGCCCAGGGAGGCAAAAGGATTACTTAACCTAGAGCATAATGCTGGCACAAGATCAAAAAGGGAGATATTGGCCATACATATTTAGGCTCAAAATTGGAAAAATTTTTAACCATCAGGCTAAACTTAAGAAATAAGGTTCCAGCAGAAGCTGTGAGGGTGAAAAAATCTTACATCTTTTAAAAGTCCCATTTCATTATCTTATGAAAAGAAGAATATATTGTTGCTTTAGAGAATGAACTCGATGATCCAGACTGTCCTATCCAGCCCTATATAGTTGTGCTAATATTGATGCAGAGTTCAATCTGTATTTTAGTACAGTGGCCTGAAAATTACCATTGGTAGCTTCTTAAGACACGGAGAGCTTTGCATACAAAAAGTGAGTGACCAGAGTTGCTATTAGATATAGTCTTTGAAAGAATAAATAAATTACTCAAGATTATTTACCAAAAAAAAAAAAAAAAAAAACCAGAAAACAATTCAGACTATGATTGGGTAAAAGTTAACAATATATCATCAGACTTACAAACTTAATGGGGCTGCCATTTATATGCACTGCAATACATCAGGTTTTATTCATTTGTGAATGTATTAATTGCTAGAATGTTACAGGTTCCTTTTAGAACATAAAGACAGAGCAATCCTTTGTCCTTTCTTCTTGCATCGGTATAAAAGCATTAATGAAGACAAATCAAAGACATTAGAGGTTACTGTGAGATAAATTATAGTCATCGTAGCTGTAAGAGATGTCTTCTTCATGAAGAAATTAAAGATGTTTCTAGTTTAAGATTTTTTTTTTTATCTTTCAGAGAATGGGAAAAGTTCTAATTATTATTTTTAAAAACTTATTACTATCATTAATGGGCCTTACAGTGCCTGAAGAAAATGTCATTTGTTCATTGGATGAGATTAAAATCCCTCCCACTTTTTTTAAACAAAACAAAATGAAATAAGGAATTTCTTGGCACTCTCTTTTGCTAGAACATACATCCTCTTCAAAATGGAAAATAAACCAGTGATTTGGGTCGTTGACAGAGGAGGTGGAAAACCTATGTTAGATGTTTATTCAAAAACTCATTTATATTTACGTCGAGTGAAATAGCTGAAACAGTGCCCAGAGGGCTAGGGGACTCAAAGCAGGAGGCCCAGAGTCACACTCATATTGTGCCTGGTGTGGAGCTGGGACATGAAGCTGTGTTTAGTGTGTCTCGTATCACACCTGAAATCCTGGCCTTTCTTGCATCTCACTTGCCTAGAAATTCCACTCCACAGTTGAAAAGCCTTTTGCAGCAGATATTAAGGAGAAACCAAAGTGAAGTTTTGATTTCAAAAGTTGGATGTGAAAATACTAATGGTAAATCTAATCTATTTTAATAATTAGTCCCAATAAAGACAAAGATTAAATTGTTTTCTTTTTACATATATTAGTCAAAGTTTGTCTTTATCTCAGAATTATCCCATAGAAAAATACAGCTTTAGATCAGAACTGTGAGATTGGTCCAGTCTCAAGAAAGCTAAAAATCCAAATTGATAGACCATGAATAACATACGTTCTGCTCTAAAGTTTGTATTACCTTGCTTATACTTGTTTCCTTTTTATTATAAGACATAAATATATTGGTAATATTACACTGGTCCTAATTGCTGCCTCTCTAGTTAGGGTTTGTCCAATCTTAAATATTGAAAGTCCATCCTAAGACTTTATTTTAACTACTGTGAAAGTGAATGTCATGACATTCATTTATATACTATAGAATTCCTACTGAACTGAATGGGATTTAATGTATCTACCTATCTATTCAATGGATTTGTTCCCACCCGCCTTAGACTGTACTAAAAAGAACTGGCAAGTGGGAGGAAAAGCATAAAGCAGTTAATAAAAATTACTGAAAGCACCTTTATTAGAGCAGTTAGACACTTCAAGCACCTCAGTGCTGAGGCACCTTCGGTCATTATGGTTTTTTGACATATATTTGAAATATATATGATAAGTATATATATGTAAATTACGTATTTAAAATATAATTTATATGTTTGAAACATTATGAAAATATGAAAAGGGACGGAACACCTCTTCTGTGAGAGAGCAAGGGTTATTCACCCTGATTCTGGGAAGACTTTATTGTGGTCTTTTAATACTTAAAGGGAACTTCATAAAAAAGATGAGGACAGACATTTTAATAGAGCTTGTAGTGATAGGACAAGGGGTGATGTTTTTGAATTAGAAGAGGGTAGATTTAGACTAGGTCTAAGGAAGAATTTCTTGATGAAGAAGGTGATGAGCCACTGGAACAGGTTGCCCAGAGGGGTGGTAAACACCCACTCCCTGGAAACACTCAAAGTAAGGTTGGGTGAGGCCCTGAGCAATCTAGTCTAGTGGAAGATGTCCCTGCTTATTGCAGGGGGACTGGACTAGATGACCTTTAAAGGTGCCTTCAAACCCAAACCATTCTATAATTGAATCACAGAATACTTCAAGTTGGAATGGACCCATGAAAACCATGGAGAGTGAGTCTGTGAAATACTTAAAGATTCCTAATTATAAAGTCTGCTTTTACTTAAAAAAAAAAAACCTAGAAGGATTGCATATATTTCTGTGACATCCTTCTTGCAATTATAGAAACAAAGGGTTACTCTTCATTTAGGAAATTAAGAATATTGCTTTATATGTTACCTTATTCAGGTAAAATAAAGAAAATACCATTCCACTTTTCCCAGTTTGTTTCCATCATCCCAGCTTTGTGGTACCTTTTACAAATTCTTCTCTTTGCATGTTGCAGTTCAGAGAACTAATATCAGAATAAAATACATCTTTTTTTTCAGATAAGAATGAAATGTAAATTCTTTTATAAAGCAAGGAATACCACTGAGAAGAAGTATTAATAACTTCCATGTATTAGTCCCCAGCAAAATGGTTTGATTTTTTTGTCTGAAGAATTTGAAATAAGAAATCCCTAAATCCATGATGAATCCCCAAAGACCTGATTAAAAATGGTTTTTCTATTTGTTTATAAAAACCACCAACCAATTTACTGTTGCCATAAACACACTCTTTAATCCCATGAAAGTGTGATAAGCTTTTTAACTTTTATATTGCAAAGTTTTAGTTTAAGCATGCTTTCCGCACCTGATTATGCAGATTTCGATTGAAAACTGTAAGGAAAAGATTGTCTTAGTTAAACCATTTTGTAGTTACAGGCATATTAGTTTTACTACAGCAAGCTTTAGAAATAAATTAATACTTTTGCCTGCTGTCTGTCTTTAGTTTGAGATCAAACTGAAGCTTAGCTAGTTTTAGTCAGTGGGATCTAGACTGGCTTGAGAGTTGAACAGAGAGGAGCCTCATGAAGGTCAGCAAGGACAAGTACAGAGTCCTGAGCCTGGGGAGAAACAACCCCATGCACCAGTACAGGCTGGGGATTGACCTACTGGCGAGCAGCTCTGCAGAGAGACCTGGGTGTGCTCGTTGACAGCAAATTAAACATAAGCCAGCAATGTTCCCTCGTGGCCAAGAAGGCCAATGGCCTTCTGGGATGCATCAAGAATAGTGTGGCCGGCAGGTCAAGGGAGGTTCTTCTCCCTCTCTACTCTGCCCTGGTGAGGCCTCATCTGGAGTCCTGTGTCCAGTTCTGGGCTCCCCAGTTCAAGAGGAACAGAGTCTAGCGCAGGGCCACCAAGATGATCAGGGGAATGGAGCATCTTCCTTATGAGAAAAGGCTGCAGGAACTGGGGCTCTTTAGTCGGGAGGAGATTGAGGGGGGATCTCATTAATATTTACAAATATCTAAGTAGTGGGTGTCAGGAGGTTGGGACATCACTTCTTTCTGTTGTTATCTAGTGATATGACAAGGGGTAATGGAAAGAAACTGGAACACAAAAATTCCATTTAAACTTAAGGAAAAAAACTTATTTACTGTTCAGATGAGGGAGCCCTGTCCCAGGCTGCCCAGGTAGGGTGTGGAGGCTCCTTCACTGGAAGTTTTCAAGAGCCACCTGGACATCTTCCTATGTGACCTGATCTAGGTGAACCTGCTTTAGCAGGGCAGTTGGATTAGATGATCTCTAAAGGTCCCTTCCAACCCCTACCATTCTATGATTCTGTGAATATCACCTGCTTGAATTAGGACTTACATTCAAACTGAGTTTTAAATCTTGAAAGTAAATTTTTGAGGCTTTTGATGGTAACAAATATGATTACAGTCAGTGCTAGAGCTTCTGTCAAGAATTACTGGGAACATGACAAAGAAGAGGCTGCACCAGATAATTATGTGACCTGAGACTTTCAGTTCGTGTTTCTGATATGTTCAAAATTAAGACACATTCTTCAGCACAAAAATTGAGGTTCTCTAAATACACCTTTTTGATGAAATAATAATAATAATAATGATTAAAAAGTCAGTCCTGCTTTCACTCATTTGTTTAGAATTAGAAAATTACCTGTAATTTATTTTTACAGAAAATGCGATCCAGGCCTTTGGGAACGGTACTGATGTGAATGTGTGGCAGCCAATCTTACCAGTACAGACCACTACAGCTACAACTACAACAGCTTCCAGACTTAGAAACACGGGTTCAGAGACCACCAACAATGAAATACCCACCCACAACGATTCACCAGCATGTGCAAACCTGCAGGTAAGAGTCTTGTACTTGTTTCAGTGCATAGATGAAAGATTTTCATAGATATGTATACAGCTGCTGTCTTCTTTCTTAGGTCTGATGCCAATTTACATTGGAACATCTCTTTATTCCCACATTGTACTAAGAAGCCAGATATATTCTAAAATGTCAGATTCTCTTATTTTAATTTAGAGAAATGCATTTTTCCAAGTTGACTGTATTTCCTCTCTGACTCAGGGCATAGTATTTCGTTTGTTATCACGTGTTTGAATGTGAATGTAGCATTCTCCAAACCCTGCCAGGATATGTCAGATTAAATTAATCCCTTGAGAAATCCAAATTCAGAGGGAACTGTTAATGTCAGCTAGCATGTCCTGCTGTCTTCTTTCTTAGGTCTGGGTCACTAAACTTAAGAGATGTTTTGCCTGAGTAAGTCTGGATATTAGAGAATATCTGGTGCTACAAACTACATTATGAAGTTGAGTAAAGATAGAAGGAATTCTAAATCATACACTTTCCTGAACTGAGGTCGAGGTTGTGATGTGATTTTGGCCAGTGGCCGTAGTGATTTTCTTTGACACTTCAAACAGGCTCTTCATGGTGGGTGCATCATTGATTCTGGATTTAAAGAGTCTCATCACTTGCTCAAGGCAGCATATGCAGCTTTTAGGAGGTTTGAAGAATTTGGTCAGGGACAGCTGCAATATTAAGGCAGGAAAGAGGTAACAGGAAATCTAAAAAGAAAAGTTCTTTAGACCAAATCAGAATCTGGGTTTATAAAATAATTTGGTGGTTTAAAGGCAAAATTAGGTCAAGGACAGATCAGCTTGGCCTGTTTATTCTTATCTTTACAGATAGAAAATTGCTATCCCAACTTCTTCTACACTTGTAGCATTCACCTTCCACTGATAAAAAATCAATTTTGTATTCTTATTAAACTGTATCAAAGTTTCCGTGCTCACTAAAACGGTCAGTTGGTATCCTTTAGAAGTTTATTTCGCTTAATTTTTCCTGCACCAATGTCTCACCTTCCTGCTTATCTAGTTTCTCCATTTATTTTGCATTGACAATTTGCACACAAATTAACATTTTTCAGAGGCATTATAGAGTCTCAAATATAGGGATTTAATGGTAGATAGTATTGAGTTTAGCTCCTTCTCTTTTAATTCTGTTTTTCATATCTGTGCATTCATTATTAGTTAAGCTTTTTAAGTTATCAATGAGAGTTAGTTGTAGGCATATGTTCCTATATGCAGTAATCACTTGGCCAAATAGAATATCCTAAAGAGACTTGTAACCTTTTAAACCTGAAACTCTGAATATTTTGCGTTTAGAGCAAGACCTTGATGGGATATTTCTAATTCACTTCATGTTATATTATAAAGTTGTTTTATGGGAGAGAGAACATTTTCCTTCAGTGTTTGTACAGTCCCCTATAGAGTAAGGTCTTCAGATGCTGCCAAAGTGCACATGATAAATAATGAACTGAAGAAGTAGCAAGTGATCACAGATCCCATTGGATTCAGTTTGATTTCAAATGTTCTAGTGTTTTGAAAATGAATGGAATTCTTCCCTGTCCTTACTCCTCTTAGACTGGCATTTTGAAGCCACATCTCACATGAGTTTATCAGCACTGTTTTAATGCTATGCTATGACTTCAAGTGTATCCCTGATATACTTGACACGAGAAGCAAAGGTCTGGAGAGAAAACAGCTTCCTTTAAATAAATGATCTCTGCTGTTTTGTAGAAACTATAGATAAGTCTGCAAGAAAAGGTCACTGAAGTTATGTGTATCAAGCAGTTCTATTCTTGTGAAATACGACAGTCTGGTGCTCAGATACTTGGCTGTGTCAGAACTTTGAAACACAGAGAACAAAGCTCTTATATTTTAGTGCACTTTTCAAAAAAATAACTTCCAAATAGAGCCAAAACAAGTCCACATTTTTTAAAAAGGAAACCTGTATTTGTTGGACAGTGTGGTGCCACTTTGCATGTAAGGCTGAAACCTCAATACAAACTTCACAAAAGAACTGGAGGCATTCATAACACACTTGGAGAAGGGTATTCATTCTCAGGCTCTCCTCCCATGAAAAATATGGCTTTGTAGTATTTTCAAAACGTAAACTAGTGCAACCAAAAGCAATCTGAAGGGCTTTTGTTATGTGCTTAGCAGTTGAGCTGAAAGGTATCAAAAAGGCAATATAGCCTAAATACTGTGAAGAGTAGAATTAAAAGCCATTAGTCTCAGCACAAAAAGACAACGGCAGAGAGAGCGTAAGGAAATGATCACTGAGATATTACAAGGCTGCATGTCCTATTTAGTGGGTTTAAAAATGCAGTGAAGGAAGAAAGAGCAGGAAGTGATTGATTATTATAAATTGCCGTAGAAATAAATACAGTAAGGGAAGAAAGAGCAGGAAGTGATTGATTAGTATAAATTGCCTTAGAAGCGAACAAATGCTAACCTCCTAGGGCTGTGAAATACAGGGCACTAACCCAATCTGCCAAAAGTGTCACTGGCTGGGCAATTTTTGATACTTTTTTTTTTTTCCTGACTTCTTCAGAGTGCTTATATGAAAAGCAAGATTACACTAATGGTTTTGTCGCTGTGCCATGTTCTCCTGCACAGATTGAAACCTGGGAATTGGAAGAGTTGTGAATGCTTAAAGAAAATATCAGTTACTCTCCATTTACCTGTACTGAATATGTGTTTCAAATACCCATTGAGGGTTTGGACTTCAAAATAATCTTTGTTTCAGTGATGCTGGTTAGAAATTGTTCTTCATTTCAGCATCCCATTGCTACCAGAATGTACAGTTCTCCTATTATGGTGGTATTTTCCTATTTCAGATTGATACAGAGAAATGTTGATTTCTGATATATGTATCTTTTATGTTTACATATGCACGGATTTGTGTAATACACTCTTTTTTCTATCCTTAAGTCAAATCAGCATCTCATCTTTGCTGGGAAGGTGATTAATTTTGTCAAGCATCCCATAAACTCTTTTATAAACCAGGCTTCTAACAAAGCTTGCTAAAAACATATAGGAAACAGTTGTCAGTTTTGTATAAAATGATAAATAATTTTTTGAGGTGCTCGACATTGGGCAAAGGATCTTCAGCACTACATAAAAATACAATAAAAACTTGTGAACAAAAAGCAAGATGATTGCCAACAACATGCTCCTCATACAGGCATATTTTATTAAATAATTGCCATCCTCATCTTCTTTTCTGATAGCTTCTCTCTAACATTTTCTGTTTAACTGACATATTTGTTTATCCTTCATTCTCAATCATAGCCTGTGTTCAGCACACCAGTCAAAAAATGGTCATGGTCTTTCAGTCTCACATTCCATCATGTTGATTCTTTGAAAGAGACACAGGAATGAATTTGGATGTGTACTCACACCGTGTATTCTTCAAGAAAAATGCTGCTTCTGCATTTAGGAGATGCACGGAACTGAAAGATGTTAACGAAGTAAACTTTAAGTGATAGGTTACACAAGATTAAACCAATTGTTACTAAATCATCATCAGAAAGAAGTTAAAAACTGGGACTTTAGTAGTGGATTTGCTACAATATTTTAGAGGATGTTTTGCACAAGATAAACAATGGTAGAAGTCAAGATGTTTAAGGATGTTTAAGTCTATATTTATGCATCCAAATCTATCAACTCCCTAGCTAGTTCCATACTTTGTTTTCCCATGTTTATTATAAATGCTTGGCCCTAGTTAACCTTAGTTCAGCATTCAGAGGGAATGTAAGGTTTTTATGCTTTTGAAATACTGTAAGCAGTGGACACTTGTAATTGAGATACATGGCCCTTCAGATTGAAGTCAAGGACATTTTAGCAGAGTCCAGTACGTGAATGTCTTTGTACTCTTAGCAGCAAAATTAAAACATAAAGAAAAAAAAGGACTTGAAAAGCTGAAGCATTTTGTGGGGAACAAGGAAGAAGAGAGAAGTCTAGGTACTTAAATATGCTGATTCTTTCTATTTGCAGGTAAGATTAGTGAGTGTTTAGAACAACTGTGGGTCACATTGCAAACTCTTCTTCCACAAATTCATATAACTCAACATAAACTTGGGATTTTAAAAAATATCTGTTATGTCAAGCCTTGAGACAAAAACAGGAGACAGGACCCAGCTGTCTGAGGACAGTGGGCACAAAACGTGACTCTCAGACTGAAATTGACTGTGCTTTTTTCACTCATATGTGTATCTGTTGCAGATATTCAGCACAGTGTAAGGATCTGCTAATCTGGTGTTTAAAGTACTGTCTATAATTATTAAATGTAGCTTCACATATGCTGAATATTATTAGTGTTATATTGTGTAGGTGTTTGCAGAGGCTTAAAATCTTAAATGTAGTGTTGTGAGGATTAAGACACAGCAGGTATGGAGCTTCCTGGATGGGTAATGGAGTGGTGGGTGAACATCAGCAGGAAACACAAGCAGCATGTAGGTGTGGTGTTGATGAAGGGGATAGTACAACTGCTGAGTTGGTATGTTGGAATGGAGACAAAGGGAACTGTATTTATCCCCTGAGCACCAGTGTTAACTCACCCATGTCTGGCACCCAGTTTTCCCTATCCCTTCACACAGCCTGCGGTCCTTCTGTTTCTTTTTTGTTCAGGCACTGTCCTTTCCAATACCCTGCCTGCTCTGTCTCTCAGGAGAAGTTGTACTTAGGCCTCTACCTCTGAGCATTGCAACTATGCACAAAGTTATAGTTTGGACAGAAATATAAAAATCCCAGTGCTGTGCCAGAACAAAATAAATAAGTAGACTAAATGTTTAGTGTGAAAAAAAATTAAACATACCTCTTGTATTTCCAAGATCAGCTGACACAATGGGGTCAGCCTGCTGGTACGAGTGATTTAGAGAACACCTATTGGCAGCTTTTCTTCTGAAAAAGCAACATCTTTGATTTGCTTCAGTAGCAACTGTATGGTACCTAAAGAAGTCTTGTGTGCTTTGCATATTCAGATTAAAATCTGAGAGCCAGAGCTAATATAAAGTTTCATCTTTAATCTTATACTTCTAATGTGAGGAGCACTGCACAAAATTCTGTGTTTTACCAAAACAGAGGCTGCTTTGACCATTGATTTAATTGACATTGATTTCAGTTAAGTTAATTCTTGTTTGCTTCAGCACCATGGTGGAAAAATGTGAAAGTATGATACTACCTGACACTGTATTCATTTAGTGCATGACTCTTGCACCTTCAGACAGAACCAGAGAAGCTGAGGTCACCAAGAGTGAGGGACAGGTTTGGGTTTTCTGTCTGTAAGGCAATCTTGGTGTTCACAGGCAGGAAACAGGTCAGCAGTCCACCCCCTTTACTGTGCAAACTGTGGTCAGCCAAAAGGCTGCTTTGAAGTGACTGTGTACATATGCACGTACCAACGGTGTGATGATGTAGACTGCAGACACTTGGGGCAAGGCCGCACCTGAGCTTTCCACCATCTTCACCAAAGAGTTTCGGGACCACACAGATAGATCATTTTCAAGCTTCTCAGAATCCTGATGAAGATCTGATTAGTATAGCTGAATAATTTCTAAGTACAGAGTCTTTTCCTCTCTTTTGAACATTAGTAGAGGAACCATTTGAGGATGCAGATAAGTGTCATATGCTATAAGCTCTCATGTATCATATTAGTGTCTGCATTTCTAATAGGCATCAGCCATCAGTAGATGGTGAAAAGTTGCTCTTCTTTACCAGTCTTGGTTGAACTTATTAGTTGAACATTGCACACCCTTGTAGGATCAGTCTTGATCTGTGGAGTAAAATACAAACTAAAACTCTCCTGTGTGGTGTAGGTCAGCATGTCTCTCCTCTTACCATCACTGCTACATAGATGTACACTGGTTACCACTCAATCTTTTTGTCATGTAGAGCTCTCTCTGTCAGACCAGATTTTATATTTAATCATCAGTACTCTGATGAAACTTTTTTAATGCTGGAAGTCAGGTGTAATAAAGACAGCAAAATGGTGTATTTTATATGTTAGAATTACCTTTTAATTTAATGTTTTTTGGATTAGCATGGTTTTCATTATACCAAAACATTGTGCATGTGTACTGCTGGAGAACATAATACTTTAGAATTATTTCATCAATGATAAAATATGTTACAGTTCATTTTAAAAAAAAAAAAAAGAAGTTTTAATAGCCTGAGCATCTTTAGTGTATTATAATAATACAGCACTTTATAGCAGACTGTAAAACTCCAGCTTACAGTTTTAGGAATCAGGCAATTTTATTTTATAGTTTAATAATTGTTCAATTGAAAATGAGTATGAGGTTACTAAAAACCAATTTAATGACTTACAAAAATACAACTTTAATGTGTACCACACACCTTTATAGAAAATTGAAATTTCTATGGACAGATTATAGTCTTTATCCTCAGAAAGAATTCTGCAAATTATTGCTACTAAAAGCAGATGTACCATTTGCAGTGTTCCCCTAAGCCACAGTTGTTTCTACATTTCACATCAGTGTCCTCTTATAGGAATGCCCACAAAAATACAAAGTGCTAGAATAAACCAGAATCAGAAAATTGGATCACATCAGATAAGCCAAATCAAACTACTCGTAGCCCATGTTATTACTTTATGTGGTTCTTCATCATATTAAAAGGTATCCTAATGTCAGCCAAGTTTAGTTCTCAATCACATATCTAGTCTATCATGTATTTCCCTTTTAAAACAGGTAGCGCACTATAGCCTGAAAAAAACAGCCATAAAATGGAGTACAGTATTATACTTTAATTTTAAGGCATAACTACTAATAGAAATTCTAGGTCATTGCATTGTGATGGTAGATGATTAATCACACTGTCTTTAGAAGTATAGTTCATAATATATTGTGTGATTATGGGACTTGACAAAGTGTTTAGTTTAAGACATATTGTTTGCTGTTAGCAAACATCAGGTTTTAGCCATGACTCTGCTTCCACTTGTACTTGTTCAAGTGAAAATAGCTTTGGTTATGCCAGCAGGCTGCCCGTGTTGCACAGCCAGTGCAGGCAAAAGCTGTGGTGCCACCAGCTTCCTAATGGAATGGAGAAGAAGAACAGAATCCTTGAAAACATTAGTGTTTTCTGAACTGGAATAGCTTGCAGGAATCCTACTTGCAGACCACAATCGCATCATACTGGTGCTTCCACAGGTTCATAATGAAAAGATACTTCTGACCTTAAAAACCCGATGAATTGCAATCAACTTCAGCAAAGCTATCATCACCTCAAGGCCTTTATTTACTCTGAAAACCACATGGTGTATTGCAGGTCTCTACAAGCAATAAATGTTTTACTTAGTTTACTTATTAGTGCGTTAATGCATGGTGTTATCCTCAAAAAGTACATCCACAGAGATACATAAGGACAACCGAAGTAAAAGACGAGTGCTGTCTAAGGTAATTGATAGAGCTGTCACTACAGAGATGTTTCTTTCTAAAGTATGAAAATAGCTTTGGCAGTTGCCAGAATTGGTCAAAATAAAAAATCTTTCTTTATCAATTCTGCCATTTTTTTGCAAAGAATTGTTGTTTGCTGGGCAAGCAAAAGGATTACATGAGACTTTTATAATTGAAATGTATGTTTAAACGCAGTCACTGACGCAGGTATTGATGTTTTTGTTTTGTAGTGGGACAGTTTAAGACAGATGACTGGGGAGGCTAAATAATTTTAGATAGCAAAGCATCTTAATCGCAGAGGTATGCAGTTTTAGAATTGCTTGCCTTCTCCATCTTCTGGGGGGAGATGGTGCAGAGGGAGTGAGAGGTGAGGGGAGCAGCTTAGCAAATTGTTGCCCAGCCTCCTCATTGCATGAGAGTGAAGCTTCACTCCTGGAGAAGGACCAGGGCGAGTTTTGCACAGTCCTGGTACAGGGTCACGCAGTTTCCTTCATCTCTTGTCCTGCTCTCTGAAAAATGCCTGAAGGTCAGAAATGTATTCCCATATCCTGGAGTAGGTTGTGGGTCTGCTTGCCCCAGAGTCTTTTCCCCAAATCTTTGTTCCCTGGAATGTTTATGAGTCCTTGCATTTATGAGTGGATAGAGGAGAGCACATGGATGACTGCATTCAAATGGCACTATAATTCTCTGATTTGCTGTCACACTTGCTGGCTTTTGCAGCCTGCTTGTTGTACACACTTCTGGACATTTTTGCACTTAATTATCAACAGGTTGTTCGTATAGATTAGCTATCTATTTCCTAGAGCACACAAAAACTATGCTGTTGTTTGGGACAAGTGGTTGATCGTAATTTGCGTACTGCTACAGCAAAGTGACGATTAAAGTTCATTGCCTTATGCTCACAGCTCTTTCTGATTTATTTTCAGTCCAAAATAATTTTGAAGAAGATAGAAATGGGTTGTATGCAGAAGCCACTGTCCTGTTGTGGTAGGTCCTGAGCAGTTGTCAGGCAAATAGAGTTCTCCACAAGTCTCAGGAGCCTTGTGCACATGTTAAATTGTCTATTTCTTAGTAGTTTCAAGTGTTCAGATTGCTTTGTTGCTGGTTTTAGCTGAATCATTATGAAGAACAGAATAGATTTAAAGCATTTGAGAAAAGCGTATGAATTTGAGTACTCCAGTGCTCAGAAAAGTAGGATAACCTGATATTACCCACTGGATGAAAATAGGCTTGAAGGCATTTACCATATTCTCTCCTTTTATGTGTCTAGCAGAACATGCCAGTTGTGGAAGTGGATGTGTCAGCTTTGTTCATTCTCTTACACTCAGTCTCACGGCAACATTACTTTCTCTGGCACAGAGCTGTAACCTTTCCTCTGAAGGTCTAAACATCTCTGTAATACCGGCAAAGAAAAGGACATTGCTTTTAGATAGATTCCCTTAAACTCATACATGGATAGCAGCTCTAAACACAAAGATCCTTTTTAAACACCTCCTGTACTCCTGGAAACTCTCCCTATTGGAAATAAGAGAAATTTAAAAAACCTGACTATTTTATCATAAAGGAAAGCTCCCCTTCAGGAAACGATAACCAAGACTAGTTCTGCCTGTGTATGTGATGTGAGTTGTTAGACTATTAGTCTCAATTTACCGACCTGTCTACACCATCTCTGAAACCCCACTTCCAGTTAACCATTAGTCTTTATTAGATTCTTTTCTTATCTATCCCTCCCCCACCCCCTTTTTTTTTTGTCCTTTTCTTCTTGCAGATGTGTTCTGTAATCTTTGAGCACTCAATTGACTCATAGACTTACTCTGGTACAAATGTATCAGTATACATTTTTCAGTATTGCTCTTTAATGATACAATGTCTGATTTCAGATTCAGGGGAAAAAAAAGCCCAAAAGACTGAACAAGACTGATCAGGAGGGATGTTGGGCCAGTGTGGGACAGGAAGAGTCGCCGTGTCATAGCTGACTTGACTGCCTTGAAAGCTACAGTGGGGGAGGGAATGGAGGTTGAGGCCATACTGGGATGCAATTGGAGTAGGTTTGTATTTTGATTTGGGAAATAAGTCTGAGGCAACCCTGTTTCCTTATCCTTCAGTAAAGAGGATACGTTGCCTTTCTCTGGAAAGAGCAAAACCAAGTAACATGAAGTATGTTTATGCGTAGAAAGAGGCAATCCCACGACCTAATCAAATTCTGCTTTTGTTTATACACTTGAGAGCATGGAGTAACTTCACAGTTGTATACATTGCAATTACCTTAAGTGTACTTTGTAATTACGTTATTCCTTACATATATATACAACGTTCTTTGATTTTCCTGTGTAACCCATAAACTAATGATCTTAAACATTAAAGTACCCAAGCTCACATTTAAGCCTGTGGCAGATATGATCAAAAGCATTTCTGTAATGAACAGGAAGATTTTTTTGAAGCAGTTTCTTGCATGTAACCAGCAGCAAACGAAATATAGAAAAGCCCAATGGAAATTAGAACACAATAATAAGTAATCATTCTAAATCACACATTGGTGACAAGGCAGCATAACTACAGAAATAGTACGCTGCAGAGGAGCTAAAATTTGGAACTTTTTCCATAGCGTGCCTACAGTTTGTGAGTAGCCAAACCACATTTACAGGGCAGAAAACGAAGCAGTGTCTTTTAACCAAATTGGCTTAATAGAAAGCCATTAAATATAACAAAACATCTGAACGTAAATATGATATTGTTCTGCTTTTAACCTATCTACTTATTTTACTTACAGTCTTTGCTATACATTAGTAATCAAATACTGTGAAGAAATCACACATTTTATCTCTTACTTTTTATCCCTATAACTCCTAGTCAGCTGTTTTACCTGAGTAATGGATCTCAACATTACCCTCAAACCATCTACTCTAAAGCATTTTTCAGCTTGCTGTTGAGTTCCCGAACATAACATTCTATGATGTGATATGATATGATTTCAGTTCCTTGCCTTCAAAATCAGCAGACATTCAAACTGTTTATTTTACTGTGTTCTTTTAAGGAGAGCCTAAGTATTTCACACCAAACTGTAGTTCTGATCAGCAGACTAGGCCAAATAATCCCACTTCAGATTAAGCCCTCCTGCATGTTTAGCACTTTCTGTGAGCCACAAGTAAACAGACTGACTGTTGTGCCTAATGCAGGATATTTTTTCATAGGTTCACTTGGCATAAAGAATTACAGGATTATCCTCCCTCATGTCTTTCTTAAAACAGAATTAGGCATTCAGGGCAGTAATTTACTAAATAGTGCATTACATGAAACGACTTCATTTTTCCAGATTGACATTTTAAAAAGCCTCAAGTTGCCTCTAATTCAAGGCTAGATGTGCATTAACACATGGACATAAACATTTGAATGTACTGAATTCATGCTCAGATTTGAAATGCAAGCATTCAAATGTGTTCTGTATGTGACAGGTAAGACATGTACCGGTTAGGATCTAATAGCAGTCACACATACCTAATTTGTGCAGAGAGTTGGATAAGTGGGCATTTAAATTAAGTGTGCACAGATGAAAGCAAAGCAGTTATACAAGTATTTGGGGGGGGGGGGGGGGGGGGTTTNGAGTGGTTTGATAACTTTTCTGATCAACAGTATTTAGTTTGTTTTGTACAAGGACTTGCCCTCCTCTAGAAAAAGCAGTGCTTGTATACAAGTTAAATTCTTAAAGACCATTATAATGAATTCTATATCAGTGTGCTATTCTGCATACTTCAATCAAATAGGCACTGTAATTATCTGGCTCTGAGGGGAAATTTAGGGATCTGTTCCTGAAGGGAACTAACTGCCTGTATACAATTTCAGAAGTCAAATGCAAATTCAGAAGGAAAAATTGTCCCTTTTTTCTTAATGATTTTGAACTTAATTAGTTTGACAAATCCATGAAACTGTTTTGAGAATCATGCTCTCATCAAAATTTAGCCTAAGCCCTATTACTTTTGATTAAGATTTCCTAATTATTACTAAGGATTCCATCACAGTTGTTTGCAGATGAGAAATTCAGATTGTTACAGGTACAACCGAAAAGGCTGAGATAAAAAGCACACCCAGAGAACAGCATAATGAGGATACTTAGGAATCATTAATTAAGCAGAGGCTTTTCACCTTCAGGCCAATAGCTCAGATACAATGTTGTATTCAGTTTGGTAAGTGCCCACTGTGAGAGCTCTGTTCTTTGGGAGCTGAACCGGTCGCTCTGGGCCAGCATCAGAGCTATAGCCCCTAAAATACAAATCATGCTGGCTCATGTCAGCATAACAGGGGTCTGGACTCAATGTTTCATGAACATTTAAAGAGAGCAACTGGCAAAGCTGCAGCTCCCAATAATCTCCAAGCCAGCGAGACGCATCTGCTCATGTATGCTCTGCAAGTCCTCATTCATCATCTGCTGCCCTTTGTTATGTACAAAGCCTGTTGTAGTGCGCTGTCGTTCATCCATGCATAGCATGATCAGAAATGCAATGCCCTATGCTGTTCAAGGGGTCACTGAGTGTGAGCAGCATAATGATATGCCGCATCTCTTTTGGGGATGCTGTTCTCGAATACTAGAGAGGCTAATCCCATCTTGGCCACTGATCATGGCATCTCTTAAACTCATTAATTTCACTTCTCGCTGGGACAGCTCAATAGACCAGTGCAGCATCGATACTGGTGTGCACATGCAGCCTGCATACGCAATATACATATGTTAATTTACAGTAGACACAGTCTGCATTATGCTCATCTCTAGTAATGTTGACTTAGTTCTGACTTTCCAGCCACTGGTCTGGAGGTAGGAGTAACACAAGGACCCATACTATTGCTATAATTGACATACAGAGATATATATCTTTTGGAATGTTTCCTCTCTGGAAGCATGTTGTCAATGACAACATGTTGATGCTGAAACTTGGTGGTAAGACAGAGCTGATGTTTGTGGGTATTAGATGCATCTGAGCAGTTAGATCACAAAAAAAAATACTCCTCACTTGATCTGTTTTCTACTTGCCTCAGATCAGTACAGAACTATTAATAAAACTGTTATGCACTCAGGGAAATATTTGCTGCCAACCATCATCAATCAAGATTCTATTCAGATAACACTCTCAAGATGTTTTTCTAGGTAAAACCTTCTAATCTCTCTCTTGAGTCTCACTAAGGAATGTTAAAATTTGGTAACATAAGGCACCTTCAAGATGTTTCTTGTAGGGTATGCAATGGAATTAGAAAAGTCTGAGGATATAGGAGGAATGTCTCTTTTTAACAGAACGGCTCATCTCACAGGAAAGGAAATGAAGGGCATGGGGAACCATCCCGTGTGTTTTGCAATGTTATAAACAGCTATCCCATTAATTCTTCAGTCTATTTGACAAAGTGCACTGCCTGAGGTGCAAATTAGTGCCACTTTTGTGCATTGAACCTGTCCTCTTAAGAGAAGAAGTGCTCCTGAACCGCCTCCTCATTTCAAAAATACTACGGAATAGTTGTCAGTATTGACCTGAGCTAGATTAAACTAGCTGTATATCCCATTAATAATCCCCTGAACTATCCAGTCTGCCACAACAAAATACTTCAAAAAGTAGGCAAACTAGTCACAATAAATCTTCAAAAGCTTCTTCCAGTTCAGTATGGAAACCTTACAAAATGCATCCAATGTGATCCTGTTGATCTCCAGTGCTTGCATTATTGGCATTCATCTATTTATATTTTTGGGCTTATTAAATACAGACATAAATGTAAGCGCTTCTGTCCTTCTGTGAATGATTTGTGTGTTGAAACAAAACAAGATCATATCCTGTGAATACAGTTTTGCATAATCTCATAATTATTTGCATAATCTGGTTATTATAGGCTCAGATTTGTTTTAATAGGGTTATAATTGTTAAACATCTAACATTCACAATGCTTTTTGTGTCTAAGCAATTGTGGATGGAAACAAATTCTCAGTACTTCTTACTGTACTCAGATTCAAGGCCATGAATGCAGATGGTGTTGGGAAGTTAGTTTTCATTTTAACTTGCTGCTATATGGCCAGTGAAAGAATTCCCATTGATGCAGCGGGATCAGGCCAGTAAAGAATAAGGCACCTTTCTGATAAGGTCATGATTCTGCAGACTCTTCTTACATGAGAGTTTCTCTGCTTATTTGAATAGCTTCATTAACAAGAGTGGAACTGCTGTGTGTGAGAGCATTGTTCATGTGTAAATAATGGATATGAGGAAGATCTCTATAGCATCATCCGTTATAGTATAGTTCACTATAGTCTAGCCCATTAAAGAGAATTAGTGTTATGATTTTACTCCTTGTACTTCTGAGAAGGGGTGATTTTTCTCTGCTGCTTCACTCACTTTATCGGGGAAAAGAGTGAAGGTAGGATGCTACATCAAAGTCTCTCACAAGTGTTTAGTTTTAAGATCCGTATTGTGAGGGCCTTTTAATAATGTTTAGGAAGCTGATGGGACAAGCAAGTCTAGCTTAGATAATGGAGGTCTGTGGACAAAACCACAGATTGTTTCAGTCATGACTTAAAATGTCAGCAGTCAAAATTGTCATTAATTGCTATTAATCACTTTGAGAAATTAAAATGCTGTCAGGATTTATTAATCAGGAATACTAAAGGCGATTAGGAATACCTTTCTACAAAAGTATAAATGCAAATATTTTAATAAAAATAAAAATAGATTAGTGTAGACACAGGTAGCAGCTATGCTTGAAGTTGAAATTGCCTTACATTTCACATTTTAAAATCCTATGTTTGGTGACCTTGAACTTTGCCAAGACATTAACTATTTGGGTGAAATTTTTCATGTGTTATGTTACGCCTCTGAGTGAATTCTTGAGGAATGACTGCCTGTCAAAAATACAGTATGCCATAACCTGTTTAACCTTGGTAAATTTGACTGCATTATCTAAAAAATTCAGTAAGTTTACTAACATTTCAGCCCTGCCAGTTCTGAGGATACATCTGTGCACCTGCAGCATTCGGCTAGAGGATTATACAGGAACGGGGAGAAAATGCTTTAAATTTTTATTTCAGAGGCACTTCTGGAGACCAGATTGTTCCAAAAATGCAAAATTCACCAATTAATCCAGATCACAGCTGTCTGAGATGGAATTATTTTAAAAGAAAAAAAAAAAAAAAACCCAAACCAAACCTTCCACAGTCTCCAAGTCACGTCATGATTTAATGGGGCTTGGGTACAGGCATAGCTGTATAACCACACATGTAAGGAAGCTCATACATGGGGCTTGAAATGTGTGAACAAAAATGAGGAGGGGAATGTGTAGCTATATGATGGGTGCTTAGCTCACTGTCTAGCTTCTACCTTTCTGTGCGAGGTTACTTTAGTATTTGCAGCCTTTAGTTTTGCCCCTCTATAATTGCAGTGAAGTTGCTTGTTACTTGAAGTGTTTTTGAAACCCTTTTAAGGCTTTCTGTGTTTTCTATCTGTGTGTCACCATGGCAAGTGCTTAAAACACACATAGGTGTTCACATATGGTTAATTAATAGAAAAGTCTTGTACATTTTTAGTCATTTAACCGAATGCAGATGGTCATGGTCATTCTCTTCCCTTCCCTTTTAAAATTTATGAGTGAATGCAGTGCTCAAGAGACCAGCAATAATATCAGTTGCTTAAGGTTGGCATAGCACGAGTGGAAGCTTCCTGTAATGCTCAGTGCTCAAGGCCCTGTGCAGACTGGTGTTCAAGCAAGCTTGCCTGATCCTTCCTTCCAGCTGCAGAACCAGAGGATACCACCCCTGGTCCTGCTGCCTGAGTGCAGAGGCAACGTGTGACCTTGTTTTCTTAATCTCTTCCACCTACTGACAGCTCAGCTTGGAGGTGGATGTCTCACGAGGCCAACTGATGCCATCAGCATCCCTCCTGAGCTCTCTCCCTGCAGCTCTACTTTCAGCCTGGAAGGCTCCCAACTCTTAGTAAAGAGCTTCAGCCCCACACCATCCTGCTTGGTGCCAGGAAGAACATTGCAGCCACCTTCAGCCACCCTCACACCCTACACTTCAGATGTGAGATACAGAAGCACCATAGCCACGTCAGTGTGGTGCCTCTCTCTTTTCAAGGCTCGTTAGCACAATGCAGGCCTATGCTGTTCTGGCTGAGCTGCTTTTAGTCCCCCAGTAGCCGTGGCTGACAGCTGCTCAGGAGTGTTTACACCACACTCCAGTGCACCACATAGCCCAGTCTAATAGAGGAGGTAGGTACTTTGCCTGCTGCCAAACAGAACAACTTTGTTTGCATATTTGGACATGCAAGGGCACATACACCAGCCTGGGGAAGTGTTGTGGGATCTGTAGTTCTTCAATGGCTTACCTTTGTTCAAAATTAAAAGCTGAGTATGCCTTCTAACTGGGAGTGCAATGGCTTTGTGTTCGTGCTGCTTTTCTTCAGATCCTGTTCAGTGCACAACAGTCAGATGCCACCTGTAACTGCTGTGCACGGCACTGGATTGTTAGCTGTGGTGAATCAAAAGAGGGGGGAAAAAATAACACCTAGGCAACCTAGGCCAATGAGATGTTAACCTAAAACAATTTATTTAATCTATGCTTTTTAGTATTCTCTTTCCTGTGTCCTTCTTCATGCAAAAATATGTGCTTGAGGCAAATCCATAAAACAACCATATTAGGAGAATTGCATAATATATCCTAAAAATAGGAAACAAGAATCTAGGACTATAGAAATCCATTTTATTCAGATAAATGAGTGACTGAACATGAAAAGAAGATTGTTAGCAAGTTACTGTACTGCCATGAAAGGTAAATCAGTCAGCTCAGCTCAGTTGTCTTGGCTGGGTGTCATATTTTGTGCTGTGTTCACTGGGAGACTAATTGCTTGAAATAAATATTTGAAGCTCTCTATGTCTGGTCCTTGTAAGCTGTTTGATCAGCTTGGTGTTTCTGATAGGATCTGTTTCTTATAAAACCTTTAAGATTGCTGTTATGCAGCTTTTGTGACATACTGTCCCAGCCATATAAATGCAGTGAGAGATGGGGCTTAATTAGGTCACATCTTTACTAGCATAAGGATATGGGATTGCTCCAACAACAGTTCATACAGTACAGGTCAACTTTTTCTTTTCATGCTTGTTTCTGCTCATTTTGAGAGAATTAATCCCAATCCTTCCACCTCACTTCCAGAATCAAATTTTCTCATAATTGTAAGACTGAAGAGATGGGAGGGAGGAGATTTTCCTCTACCTGTGTTGAACTTCATCAGCTAATAGGCCTGTTTCTCAGGCTTCTGAAGCAATGTCTACTGCTAAGTATGTTTCTAGCTACAGGAATCAGGGGACCTAAGTCTCTGCACTGGACACATGTTAGACCAGAGCTAACTTGATCCATTATTGCCTAGTGCTTTGGGGATGCGACACCATCCCTAGCCCACCTAGCCCTGTCCAGAAGACAGGGTGTTTTTGTTGGTGTCCAAAACATGGACATGTGTCTCACCCTTTCTTCACAGAGGATTGTTCACACCTGCCCATGGTGAAGACATCTTTTCAATCTCCTTTCCTCCTGAAGTTCTTGGAAACATTTTCAGGTGACCCACCATCCCTTTTTCCTTTTCCTGACCAGAAAACAGGTTGTCCTTTATCCCTTGTTTCTGATGCTCACGTACTAAAAAATGGCAAGAATTTACTGAGGTTGAGTGGTAAGAGGACTTTTAAAAGGCAGTGTGTGTTCCCTGAAGAAAGCTAGAGCTTTGTAAAGGTAGGTCTGTCACTACATGCTCTTGCCCATGGAGCAGTTGTCTGCTGGTTTTGGATGGGGCCTGACTTGTGATTTCTGAATGCTTGAACTGGCAAGCCAGAGGGTAGCAGGGGCCCAAAGGCAGTCAGGGCATCATCCTGCAGTGCTCAGGTCTGTCTGGAGTCTGCTGCCCTACTCAGCTGGGGCAAAGCTGCAGGGGAAGACCAGACAAGACCCTGTAGGAGAACAGGGACAAACTGAGAGGTTTTAGGACAGGTACAAAACTGCAGTAGTCAGGAGCTTAGTGCTGGGAGGTGATGGGATCTGAAGGGACTGGCTGATAAACTGTTCATTGTGCTGCACTGCAGCTTGTAAAACTCTGTCTTTCCCTAGTGCATATTTGGGCACAAGGGGATAATTGATTTGCTTTATTTAATGTCTCCAAGCCGGAAAAAAAAAAAATTATTTGATTCTCACTGTGCTGGGTGGAGACAAGTGCCAACAGTGTCTTGGTAATGCTTGTTTTAAGATATTTTCTTTGCTCTACCAAGTGGGATGGCAGAACTGCAGTGCTTTTATGCAGGATGATGACTGTTAATTTCATGCCCCAAGCTTGTATGTTGAAGGCTGATTCAGCAGAGAAAACAAAAAAAAAAACAAATGAAAAGCAGAAAAAAAAAAAAAAAACCCACCTGCTTTGTTATAGCATTTTGCAAAGCTGGTTCTTTTCATAGCTTAAATAGCCTTGCACTCTGGTTGTACAGTATGGGTTTCAAAATTACGCCATGCTGAACTCGATTCTTTTTTTAGTGGCCTGTGTTTCTGACCCACCCTTTGCTTATCTTCCCTGTTGAAAGTAATTTATACTCCAGCTTGCCGTAGTATTGCTGTACTAATACAAAATTAGTATTGACAATTGTGATAGATGCACCTACCACTTAGTGAGTGCAGAAGAGTTAAACTGATTGCATTTGTAGTCTCTATATTTCTCTGTGTCATGGTTTAAACCTCACCTGGCAATTCAGGCCCACACAGCCACTTACTTCCTTGCAGTGGAATGGAAAGAGAATCATAGATAAGACAGTTTAACAGGGAAAACAAAAGCCACCCACACAAGCAAAGTGAAACAAAGAAGGAATTCCTCACCTTGTCAGGCAGGTGTTTGGCCATCTCCAGGAAAGCAGGACTCCATCCTATGCACGTCCCAAGAGTGCCTTACAAAGATAAACATCTCCACATTCATTGCTCTTTCCCCTCAGCTTTATCTGCTGACATGATGATATATGGTGTGGGGTATGCCTTGGGTCAATTGGAGTCAGCTGTCCCAGCTCTAGGGTCTGCAAAGGATGGAGGTAAAGGAATTGTGGAGTGGGAGCAGAGAGTTCACAAGGCTTGGGAGATGCTAATGATGGTAATTAGGTGCA
Source organism: Urocolius indicus (assembly GCA_013401255.1). Classification (NCBI taxonomy): domain Eukaryota; kingdom Metazoa; phylum Chordata; class Aves; order Coliiformes; family Coliidae; genus Urocolius; species Urocolius indicus. Next base: position 483,794 of record WBNH01007270.1, read on the forward strand.
GGGCAAGAGGATACCAGATATGGGCATGTCTAAGCAAGAACCCGACTGAACACATCCAGGAGGCACTGGCATTAGCAGGAAATATGGAGGTACATAGAGTCCTCTGGAGGAGATCTCTGTAAGCAGTATTCTTTTCACCCTTCAGAAAACTACTAGCTCCTGTGCTGGATCTGTTTCACCTTTCTTGCTAGGAAAGAAAGAAGTAAAATTTTGCTTCTCATCGTGAGAATATTTTGTTTTCTGGATGTGCAGTTGCTTTCTCTACTAGCCCTTGACTAAGTTCGACATTTTAGTTGTAATATTAAAAACTAAAGGTTGTGAAGACCAAAACAAGGCTTGTGTGACAAATAGACTGAAGCTCACCAGGAGATGCATGAATATGATTCTCTCTGTTGCTTGTGCTACCACAGTGATAAGATTCTCTGTAAAAGCAGATGTTCATTTTTGCAGAATGTGAAAGCTTAAGTACGTGCAAGGTTGTTGGCAGTATGGGGGCAGCTTTGTCGGAGTAGCCCACGTTACTGAATTGTAGTTCCCTGAGAAGCCAGGGTGACTATCAACCCATCTTATGTAACATTGGATGACAGTCAGAGGCATGTCATGGCTCAGTGTGCGCGTCATTAGCCAATTCCATTGTACCTCTGTGCAAAGGATCTCATGCCTCTTTCTTTCCATACATTTGACCGGTTATTTTAAGCTGCTTTTCTTTCACCATTTGTTTTTTAATTCTTATTTTTATCAGCCCAGCCCTATTTGTTTTTTGCTGGGATTCCCATAGATATTTTTGTCACCAAAAAAGAACTTCATTTTGAAGTTCCAAAATACAGGCTCCTTACCCATTTGTGTGTGCTGTGTGACTCCTCTGGAATTAGGTGCTTCTGGCCTGTATTTTAGGATATCAGAGATGAGGGCTGGCAGTGAATCTTTGGTGTCTTCCATAATGAACAACTTTAATTTTCCAAACTTGTTTATGACATAGATATTCTCTGTCAAAATTGTCTGCAGCTGTACGTGATAGGCACACACGGCTATGGAAGATGTTATAACGTAAATACCCGATGGCAGAGGATATTCTTTGTAGTTGAAACTGCCAGTGTGGATGTATTTCCAGCAAGGCTACTAGTGTAACCCCAAAGCCCTGGCTTTTTACCTCTGATAAAGTGTTCATTCAATCTAACACAAATACAACAGCTCTGCTACACCTAGAGTTATTTCTGCCCAAGAGCAGGGCAGGAAGAATTGTCCCCTGACGTTGTAATTAAAGGACATATGCTTTCTATGGCACTCTCTTTAACATGTAGGGATTAGTTGGGGGTTTTATTCCATTACTTTTGATTCAGTGATGCACTATTGTATTGCAGTTGTGCAGCTTATGCCAGCTTTTCCATTAAACTCGTTTTTACAAGGTTTATAACTCAACAGTAAAAATGTACTCTTCCAATTTGAAACTTGGTATATAATGTCTCATGTCATCCTTGAAGTGACAGGAGTTTTTTCCCATCACCTTCCCGTCACCAGGAGGTTGCATTTTCACTCACCAGATGATCTCTAAAGGTCCCTTCCAACTCTGCTATTCTATGGTTCTATGATTTAGCTGCTGCACTCTATTATTCATAAACGAGACTGAATGAAGTCAAGGAAGACCTTACTGCATATAGACAAAGTAATGATATTTTTCTCTTTTCTCATTTGAGAAACAGTAGAGAAGAAACATAAATTCTAACTTTGGTGTTGAGACCAACTACCAAGTGTAGACTTGAAGTTAGCACCGTGTTACAAATCCAAAGCATGCATAAGCAGCAAAGCACAATGTTTCCAAGAGACAGATGCTTGTGTGGACTAGGAAATTTAGCACCAAGTAACAAGCTAAGAAATACGAGACTTGTACAATCCTTAGAGTTTACGTGGTCAATACCTGAGCCACTGATGCTGAGGCCTCATCTGAAGCCTCACTTTCCAATGCAATGTCGTATGAGTGTTTAGGATATTAGAAAATCAGGACTGAAATCCAGTTTCTCCTTCTTTACCCATCTTATTGGAGCCAGCCCTTTGGGAGTTGAAATCTACCCAGCTGCCAAAAAGTTTTCTAACAACTTCTTTTCTAACGTGGCAGGAAGGCTTCACTGTGTTGCTGCTTCTTGCAGCAAATTTACTTCCAGGCATTTCTTTTTCCATTTAGATAGTTAAATTTATGCTTACTGTAACCACTTTAATGGTACTAATTAGAAGAAAGGGTATGTAAGAGGGAGATTTCACCAATGGTGCTTATTAATGAATTGAGCTATTATTTTGTTGTATGTTTGAAAGCTGTCAACATACATACGGTATGCATTCTTACTGTTGTCATTCTCTTAAATCCCAGCTGTTTTGGTTTTGCAGTTGTCTCTAATATATCTCTTTATAAATATGAAAGTATGAAAGACAGAGAAAGGGCTTCCTAATGAGAAGCTCAGTTCCTTCATTTGAATTCTAAAATTAGTAATTAGGTTGAAGACTACTTTGTGTCCATGGGCAACACCGACGGCTCACAGATAGAAAGTAAAATAACTGTACATGAAACTGAATTTTTTTGAAGGTATAAAATCAGAATGCTCAGTACTTACTCACTTCAGCTTTAGCCCAGTCCATCTCTGCCAAAACCAGTGGGATCCTGCAGTGTAAAATGAATGCAACACAGTGAGATTCAGAGCCTCATTTTTATTTTTTAGCAAATAAATTGCAAGTCTAACAAAACTTCCAGGTGGGGGTATAAGATGTGCTTAGTGCAGTCAGTCATTTCAGTGTGTAAATCAAAGTCTTCTGTTATAGGACTTGATTCTACATTTAAGGCTGGTAGTTCCTATAAAAGAGTGCTGTTTATATTTCTGGAATATACAAGGAAAGAAATTACATTGAGAATCACTGAAGTACTTAAATCAACCACAGCAGCATTTATTGAAAATACCTTCAGCATCGGGGGGGTTGCTATTGCAGAAAAGCAGAAGACTCACAGCCCAGTCATGTTCTCAGGAGCAATGGAAATACTAAACACCTCATGATGCTAGACTGGGGGCACGCTGTTGCTTTCACTTTGTATGATTCTGCCACCAAAAGTGTTTCTTACTTGAGTCAGTGTGGAAAGCACACCACAATAGCAACAGATGGATGCTCATCAGCAGACGTGGCTGAAGATACATCAGGTTAATTTTTTAGGCATTAATTGTCTAAAATATTCCTGCACTTGATAATAGTCTGTATATAATAATCAGTGAACCCCATGTAAACAAACAGATCCATTTGAAGTACAGTTATACATTTTAAAAGTCGTTACATTTCTTTTCATAACTTTTCTAGAAGAGACTCTGTGGCAGTCATGAAGTGTAATTAAATCCTATTTGTATTTTCATAATACATGAAGAAATTGCAAGAAACGTTAAGGATAAAATACACCCATGTTGTAGATTTTCCTAAAACTGAGGCATGTGATTGATAGTTTTTTTTTTGCTTGTTTGTTATGGTAATTGTTAATGATCATATTTCATTTCTTCTCATGAACATCCAGCACCATTTTTAAGGGGCCACTGAACATAACATGTTTTCTGCAGCTGATGGCACTCATCATTGTAATTGCGAAGTACCCTTAGCTGACTGTTTGAAGTTTTGCTGTAAATTTAGATCAGAATGTGAATATGACAGGAAAACATGCAGTTACTTTTGGAGAGTTTATTTGCTAATCATGTGCAAATCGCTGTCAAAATTACAGGAGTATGACAACCCATGCAAATTTATCTACTTGTGCTGATGTGTGTGTAAATTGTACAGAGAATAAACTTTGCATTTGTTCATAGGCACAGAAGAAGAGGAAATCCAATGAATCCGTAGACGCAGAGCTCTGTCTTAATGAGGTAAGCATGTAAATCCTGTATATGTCACAGCACTGGTGTCTCCCCCGTCAGAAAGCGTTCAAAGTCTATCAAGATTTTAACAGGCTTAACTCACATGATAGTCTTGTTAGCATTGTTATGTTTGAATACCGTAAGGTATCAAGGAATTATCTTAGAAGTCCAGAGGTCAAAGTGGCCTCTGCTGACTGTATATTTTAATAGCTATATAGTATATGTTTAGGCACGTCCTATGGTAATTAACCCTGCACCTAGCAAGTATAATTATCTAATAGTCTTCAGGAATGCAAGATGATGTGTCTTTCAACAAATACACATACTGGACATTATTCCGTGAACAAAAATGACCAACTTAGGGCATGAAATGATGTTCACATCAGGAAATACGATGCTCATACATCAGGAAACAGATTGAGAGCCCCGAGATTGATGGACCTCCCAGTGCTGTTTGAGGATTCTGCTCAGCCTGACCTCCAAGGCTGACATAAACGTTACATCAGTTTCCTTGTCTGTCAGTCCCTATCCTTTGTACTGAGGCTGTCTGGAAGCTTAATAATTAGTGATGTACATAAATTAATTTTTACACCATAGAAACACATAACCTGGGCATTGGAGCAAAACCAGCTGCATAAGGCACCAAAAGGATGTGACCATATGCTTCAGGTTTTCCTTCACCAGTCCAAATTTGCCCAGTTGTTCCAAATAATGACAGTTGAATAGCCCATTGCTAAATCTTTAGCTTCTAAGAAGAATTTCCTGTAGATACTAGAATGAAACCTAGTAAGATGTGAGGAAGCAATGCAGTAACATTAACACCTATGTTGACATTTTGTGCTGGCTAAAAGACCTTACACAAGAAGGCACTAGTAACCGTAGGGCCTTAAAATTTTCTGGTCTGTCTTATCCCATACTCTCTCTGTGACAGTTTCCAAAAAACAGAACTGAGTATAGGAAAGCATTTAGTGATAATTCTCCCAGTGCATCTACTACTTGTAACAGTTTATATCTCAAGGCCTTCAAATTAGCCAGTCCTTGCAGGTGATATCAAAGTGAGGGAATGGCATGAAGATTTATCCATGAGTGCCTCCCTGGCTCTGCACACAATGATTCATGTGGAAACTCTCTACTTTTTGTATCTGCTCTTCTGGGTAGTTGTAGCTTGTACCTTGGCCCATTGCCTCTCCAGCATGAAGAGGGCTTGCCCCCCTCTGTTAGAAGCTGCAGATCTGAGTGGACAGTAACTTCACATGGAGTAGTTTGGACTAGATGACTTTAGAGATCTCTTCTAGTCTAAATTGTTGTAACTCTGTGATTATACCTGGTTTTTCTTTTTACCGAGGATCTGATTGCAATGAGAACCTGTTACACCTGCTCCTTAAGTAGTTCACTATGATCTGCCAAGCTCTACTTGCATAGGCATAGTGTTTAATTATTGGTAGCAAAGAAAGAAGACAAGGAAAGTAAACACTGAAGCAAGTGAAGGGGAAAAGGTGTGAGAAAGATGATTTTCCAGAGTTAGAAAACTCTGTCTTTACTGATCCCATGGATTAGATTGTATTTATTGTTATCCAGAAGTAACTTATCAAACAAAACTGTTCAGAAGCTGCAGTTGCTCTGTGGGTCCTGCATTTGCTTTTTAAAATAATCTGGCATGATAAACCCAGAGCACTAGATTTTTTTTTTAATACTCTAGAGGTTATTTTGTAGAGTTTTTTTTTAATTGTGCTGTACTGCTGCTTTTATTCTTTAAACTAACTTTAAAATACTGGCATTTTGACATCTGTTTTTTATAACTTTTCTATCCTTCTGTCTGTGACCATGATGTTTAAGTGACAGTGGAGGGTGGGACACAAAAAAGCAAAAGATGAATTTCATGATGTGGGTTTAAATATTTTGCAATGAAAATGTGTTATGGTGACCAAGGAAAGTATTGTGTCTTGCAGAATGCTATTGGGAATGACAACACAGGAGTCTCCACCAGTCACATATCTGCAGAGAATTCGCTGGCTCTTCCTACAAGCACACCGCTCACTCTGATGACACTTGCACTCTCACTCTGTTTGTTCCTAAACTCATCAGTCGACTTGTAGCTGCATTACAAAAGGACGTGTAAAAACAAAACAAAACAAAACAAATCTGTTTCCCGTCCTCTGTTGTTTATCTGGAATTCCAGGTCTGGGAGCTAAGCTGAGGCACCCCCTCCTAGAACAGTTTCAGTCAGCTGGATTTCTTTCTTTTTCTCTCTAAAAAAGCTTCTTGTGATATTTAGAGGCTTTGTGAAATACTTGGTGCAGTGCTACATTCCAAACCCAAAAGGCTTTTGGGCATGCGGTGTTTTAAAGAGACAGAGTGTAAATTTGCCTGTAAAGCGACTCGGTTGGATTATTTTAAGAATGATTATTTTGATTCTGGCTTTTACCTGAGAAGGAGGATGGCAGTTTCCTTAAAATCCTATTTATCTCATTGAATGGTTTTGGTTTTCAAATTGGCTGAACTTCAGCCTATCAAGGATGACAGGCTTTTGTCTAACGGTGAATGTTCTCCCAGAGAGTGGACTTGATGAAACTTCATTTGATAAATTGCTACTGATGTTAAACTCTTTCAGTGTTATTAGCATTTTCCTCTTTTAAATGTTTATGTACTGTAAGTGATTCTGCGTTCCCTGCTGAGAAGCCATTTATAATTCACATACAGGTGTAATGCACATCTTTCAGTTAAATTCTCATGAAAATAGAGTGTGGCATAGAGCTTTCTAACAGTACATTTATCTTTTAATTATAATCATCTAGCCTTAACAAGGGTGAAGATCCTTTAACACGAAGCAGCCATTGTGAAAGCTTGATAAAGATACATTTCTTTACATTTGAGGGTAAGCGGTGGAAACACATTTTGCTACAGGGTTTCAGCTGTACAGTCTATGGTCTTCTATGCTTCCATTGTGATAATATAGTCCAGTTAATATACTGTTTGTTTAATAAAAACTACATACAATTTATTTGGTCTACTAAAACCAGCATTATCTGTTTATACATAGCTGATAGCATCGGCTCAAAAAGGTTACAGGAACTTCATGCCTTACTTCTCTTATCACAACACTGTAGAGAGAAAAGAGGTGGTAGGATATCATTTAAAGTTTTTGTTTCTTAGATTACTAAAACCAACACAAAAGGATGGTTGATCCAATTACCAGGCAGCACCATGCGCACTCACCTATGTGACAGGCTTTTCTCACCCTGGTAGTTCCCGCTGTACACCTTGGCAGTGCTGACATGATGAACTGTTTGCAAGTCGTGTTCCATAAATAGTTTTAATGGTCTGGACAGCAATATTGCCAGTATACATGATCTGATCGCTTTGGTTTTTGTTCAGTGGCATTGACAGCCTGTGCTGGCTCATGATGATTTCCCGCGGTATCTAGAAGGAATTCTTTAAAGCTTTAAATGTCATCAAATAGGCAGCGTTTCTCCCAGGGGCTGTCTTTGTACCTTACTGTGATGGCTTGTTGACTGTTACAAGCAGTTATGTCTAAATGATCAACAGTGATCAGTTGTTGTTTCTATTGAAAGTGCAAGGTAACTTCTCCAAGCAAGGAGTTCATCATGTTGGATTTAGAGAGTTAACATTGAGGCTTACACAACTGTGCCCTGTCCAGCTCCGAAACATCCATAACAGTTATTTGCAGTACAACTGTGAAGTACAAATTACTGTTTCATACACTGCAATGAAGCTTGGGAGAGTGCAAAATACACGAATTACTAAGAGGTTATTAAACATATTGACAAGTTCATCTTTTGAGGTTTTTCTTAGCTAATAATAAACTCTTTCATCGATTCTGAAATTCACTTCTATGCTCTTGATTCTGGTCAAATAATACAGGTTTCAAAGCCCCGAGTGTGTGATAGAATTTTGGAATGCTCTGTGCCACTGAACAAAACAAATTAGACAATATTACCCTTTAATTCTGTACTGATAAGAAACCGCAAATTCCTTTCAAAGGCAGCGGAGCTGCTTTCAGAAAAGAAATATATAGCACATCATTGCCAGCAAAGCCCATGTGTTTCCTGCTGCTCTTCTTATAGAAGCTAATCAAATTATTGAAAACTAGTGACAAGAGGAAAAAAAAGATTGTGAAATTCATGATTTTAAAAAACAAATCAAAGTCTTTTATGTCAAAAGGAGTTGATAGTCTGACCTATTGAAATGCTAATGAACATAGCATTTATAACTCAGAAGTCTGACATTATCCAATTAAAAAATGTTTTCAAAACAAATTCGTAAACATTACAATTATTAAATCCATCTTTGATCCACAGAACTTTCTTTAAAATATCATTTGTATTCAGCACATGAAACATTTTAAGCAGTATCAGGAATGTTAATAACCTCCTAGTATAGCACATACTTTTTGAAGATGTGTTACATTTGGTTTGATTACAGTATCTCTGTTTTATTTAATACCAATTATCAGAGCTTTGACACTGTGTGATCCAGAATAAAAGCCATTGATCACTTATACTGTAAACAACAACCTAATTAGATTCTGATTACAATAGGAATTACTAGTTATCTGATTGAATGAGAGTTACCTTTGGAAGTACAATTATGTATGTGGTAGAGGATGAAGTGCATTTTATACAGCTAGACGTGTTACCACAAAAAAAACCCTGGGCACTCAAGCTTTTTTTCCTTGTGTAAATTAAAAGCATACTGAATTCTTAATTAAAAAAACAGCAAACATCTTATTAAACAGGCAAGAGGGAAAAAAGTATCTTAAGAGTCTTACACTTAATAAGGATTATTACAGGCATCACCATGCAAATACTGGAGGATTTTTTAGAAGCTGGATGTGGTGTAGATGACATCATTTTAGCACAGCGACCTTGTCAATGCAGTCATCTGCTACAGTACTCAAATATGCAAGTTGCTCGGTGTTTTTCCTTGCCTTTCAGTCACTAAAATACCATGTGTTGTGTGTTCACTGAACAAGCTTAGCTTGGGCTTTATCTGTTCCTTTAAAACATTAATTTTATCAACATAACAATAATATAGGAGCTGTCCAAATACAGGATGTACATACAAATGTTCTACTGTTTAAATTGTAAATTTAACCAATTCAGTTGTGTGCAAATTAAATCATGGGCTACCATAAACATATACAAATAACCTTTTTCATTTAACATAATGGAGCAGACGTTGTCATTAGTATTATTAGAAATGCATATACTCTGCCATGTCATATAACCTGATTACTGTGTTTATGTTCCTTCTTAAAAGTAGTATACAGATGAAACTCAGACTGAACTGAAATATATGGCTGAGGCTTTGCAGTATTTAATGTAGATATTAATTCCACAAACTAGACTGATGAAAGAGGCCTTGAAGATGAACCACTCAGATAGTAGTAAAAACAATCACAACTGAAGCTTTTCCTTGCCCCAGTGCAGGAGGGCTAGTGCAGGCAATGCCATCCACCAATGGGATGTTGAGTGGAGTGTCTGCACAGGGACGTGGTCAGTAGTGAGGAGTGCAGCCTCTTTTCACTGACTCTGCTCCCTGAGATCCTACCTGCTTGAAGAGAACGGGGAGGGAGGTACTGGGCACTGAGCAGCGGCTGACCATCCATCTGCCTTCACTGGGGCACTGGACACTTCCCATTGAACAGCTCCATTCGCACTGTGTCATTAGGAGGAATTAGGAGGAACAGGAACTCTTAATAATTTCAAAGCACTATGTAGGTAGACTCTGCCTGGAGACCTATTCCCAGCCTTCTGTTTAAATTATGCCCTCCTAAGTCTCAGCCTTTTGACTATGAGGCTGTTCAGAATTTGAGGGGTGTCTCAGTTCCAATCAGTAGACTGAAAACATGAAAGTTTGCATTTTAACTAAGCCTATGCAACTAGGCTGGAGATAAAGAACACAGAAGGAATCACCTTGAATTCTCAGTCTGATTTTAATTTGTGATTGTTGGCTTAATCAGGATGATCTTTCCATGGAGGAGAGATGGTGAGAAACCACTGGAGGAGGAGAGCAAAACTCAGAACAGCTCCCTGAAGGAACATACATCTTCTGTGTGTCAAGTGACAAGAGAATCTCATACTTAGGTTGTAATAAAAGAGCTGGATTCTGCTAGAACAGCAGCTTCTTCAGAGTAGGCAGTAAAAGGTGAAAGAACAAGCAGTTATTTGTACAGCAATTAAAATTTGTTTCATAAAATGCAATTGTTTGTCCTCAATAGTAAGGTGGACTTATCTCACCGAAAAATATCCATTCACCACAGGAATTCTGCATTAAAACTATTCGGGACTGAGAAGCCTCCAAGGTTGTTTTATGCCCATACAGTTAGTCAGATTGTACCTGATGTCAGAGACATCAAATAGAAATCTATTTGCTTCTGATGAACTTGGCAGAGAAATTAATCCAGAGACTTGTTAAATATTTCTCATCTTTAAATATTTGCTTTTTTCTTACCAGCTCAGTTCCTCCTATGACATTTCAATTATTGGCTATTTCGGCTTCTCCTTTAACTTTGGAAGGTCATTTTCTCCATACTCTACAGTAATCCACTTTATAGATTTGCCTCAGTGTTGTGTAGAGGTTGTTGTTTTTTTTTTTAGATTACAGCCTTCACTTCCGAGAAAAATATGTGATCAGTAATATGTCTCTACTGAATGACCAGCACCTTTACAGAGAGAGGAAATTGCAAGTTCCTACTTTATCTCTTTAGCACTGGTTTGACTAGCAAGCTGAAACGTGATGTTGCTATTCCCCAGATGGAATTTAAAATTTAATTTGCTACTGAACAAGGATTAAAAAGTTTTAAACTCTCACAAGCTTTTGGAAATATTTAGATACTTGTATGTGTTTTCCAGTTGGAATTTCAGTCAGACAGATGAAAGTCTCACTAAGTAGGATTGTTTTGTTGGGGGTTTTTTTTCAGGAGTTTCACTGGGAAACTCAGATGGGTCCATTTTAAAGGTAAAATCAGGGAGAGTGGTGAATTCCTATTTTTAGCTCAGTGTTACCTTGATTTCCATACACACTTGTTCCATGTTCTCTTCACCTGTATGTTTCCTTTCAGAGAGTGGCTATGCTTAATAAATACACACTAGATATGGTCACCTCAATAATCGGAAGCAAGCCAAGTCCTGCAACTCCTGATTAGATGCTCCATCTCTCATTCATATAAGCCAGAGCAACAAATTCAAGATGTGGCTTGACGATCATCTGAACTTTAAAAGAGCACAGGGTCAAACAATTTCTCAATAGCCTTTCTTATCAACATAGAATGTGGTATTAGAAATAAATGTGTATATATATAAATTGATACCATCTAAACTACCCACTCTGAGCACATTTAACCAGTGCAGCTGCAGCTTCTGCTGGTTTACCTTTGCCAGGTGCCAACAGCTGAACTTTGCTGTGCATACACCTAGAGTTATTTGCTGTCTTGATTGCAGCAGCCAAACCTGATCCCACTTCAGCAAGTGTTCCCTTTAGCCCACTTCTCCTTTGCTTTTAGTGATTCCAACACACTGACATTTTTGCACTACTTCTTAATCTGTCAAAAGGGGAATTACCTAGAATCCAGGAGAAAGTGAGTTACAGATTTAAGGGCAATTTTCTTCAAATTCCTCCCACCAAAATACCCCCAAAATAGGTTTCTTACAGACTTCTGCCCTCCAAAGCACTAAATACCCCATGCCCAGTACCTTCAGTCCTTATGACACTGAGCAGGAGTTTCAGGGATTCAGCTTCCAGCAGTTAAGGCTATGTTTGTTTTCAAGCCTCTTCAATCCACTCCTACAAATTGATGTTATGGAAAAAAATAATTAGAGATGATGCCACACTACTCCCATGTTTGTCAGCTCCTGTCAGCTCCTTCAGCTGGACGTTACTTTGACAGCAGGAGATGACATTCTAAGTCCTGCTGTTGAAAGTGCAAAAATTTAATGTCTTTCTTCTATTGTTTTGTTCTTGTCTAAAATACAGCCCCCCCCACTCCACCCTATTCCAAGTTAATTTGCTCAATCTCCTTGGCATCAATGATGTGCTGAAAATTGACACCACTCAGTTATTGATATCATGTCTCAGTAACCTAAGCCCATCTCCAGTGAGTAATCTCAGTCCATCCTTATGGGCCAGTGGCGTAAAAGTAGTATCAAGGTGGGCACTAACAGCAGCATTCTTCTGGCTGACCACAGATGCCCTGGTAACACAAAGTCTGTTAGCACTAGCTCATCCACATTCTACCAAGCCATTGTGTCTACTTCATCACCCAAGCCTGTCTGTCTGGTGCAAAGTTCAATTTGACCACAGTAACAAACCTTTTCAGAGCTACAGGCTAACAAGTAGTCACATCAGTCTTGCGAGCTCCAACTCTTCCAATGGTCTGCAAAGAATAAGAGGTTGATTTTGACCACTCCAGTTATCCTTAGGTAGACGCTTAAGAGGTACAAAAGCTAAAGGTGTAGATTTACCGAACCACAGGGAGGTGTAAACTCCTTCAGGCACAGAAGCCAGCAAATCTGCTGAAATTCTTTCAAAGAAGTAAAATGAAACCATCACAGTCCTCTCTTGATAACGTTTATGGAATAGAATAGATTTGAGAAAATGGAGGGGTTTTTTTTTGTCAAAAATAGGAGAAATCCTGAAGATGAAAAAATTACTGTTTAGGAGATCATCATTTATTTTAGAAGACTATACTGCAGAGAACACTATGCTGAGAAATAGAAATGTATGTCCCTCAAGGTAGAAGACAGAGAAGTCATCGTGGGTTCCTTTTTTTTTTTTTTTTCCCTTTGGCTTTTGTGAATTAGCACATGGAAACTGTTCCCCCTTTTGAGACGTGAAGCAATTCTCTCAGGAGTCTGCTAACCAGAATGCAGCTGATGGCAACACACGGGCTCCTTTCCACATCCCCAGACTGCATTATTAGTAGTAACAAACATCTTCATGCTTTGGAGTGGGACAAAGCCTTTAACCCTTCAGTGAAAGTTAATTCATGAGGAGTGTTTGGAAGGATTGTTGGAGTGGATCAGAGGCATGAAATCCATGTCTTACCTATTCCCAGTCCCCTCCACGGTTTCTGCATGAGAAAAAAAATAGTAGATCCAAAAGGCAGGGAGTGGAAGAAACTGCTTCAAAGCATTGCAACACATGGAGCAATTAATCCTGGTTTTTCCCCCCTCCCCTAGAATAATTGCTACAGAGTTTGCTTAAGAGGGTGGGTGTGATGTTTTGTGTGGCATTATTTAGCTCTGATCAGCTGTGTACTGTAAGTCCTGCAATGTATGAGCACTGTGAGGCTCATGCTGGGGAGATATATGTGTCTTTAGCTGAGAATATGGCTAAGATTGCACTTTTTGTTTAAGGTGAAAGCTGACAAGAGCTCCAGCAAAGAGGAAATAGCAGGGGAAGGCTCGGGTAAAAGCGATTTTTGTTACATCACAATCATAAAGGGGTTAATTGAGGGTAGGCAGAAAGGATGCAGGTGAAGGTAGCATTTGGACCCAGGAAGACTGCCATTCACTGTGAACTGGAGATCTCCCATATTAGTATTCCCCTGCTTTTATTTCCCTTTTTCTTCCCCCCTTCTTCTTTTCCAAAACTGTCTAGAACACGCTTCCATTTGCCAGAGGAAATTCTTCCACAACCACTTACCTTCTTGCGTAACTTCTGTGTTGTCTTACAGGTTTCTGTACATCTCACTGCAGGTTATTGTGTGTCAGGTCTTCAGTCATAATAGCTGGGAATTTGTTGTTAAAAAAAAAAAAAACCCAAAAAGAAATAAATTAAAACACTGTTCACTTGTTCCTGGTGACTGACTTAGACATTGCTCTGAGGACATTCGCTCTTTGGACCGTCCACCCTTTGGAAGTCAATTCATGATGTTTGGCGTTTTCTGTTAGCATAATCCTCCTGCATTGGTATTGTACATATCCAGGAAACAATCCCTCTCAATAAACATTATTCTCTTTTTTTATTAAAAAGCATGTTTTTGTGACAAAAAAAAAAAAAGTCCTAGTTGTTTTGTTTTGATTTATACCGAAAATACCCCAAAGTCCAGGAAGATTGACTCACATTAAAAAAAGAAAAACCAAACCCAAAAAAAAAAAGAAAACAAGCTTATTAAAGGTTGATCTCATTGTTCCCTGTTGTTTGACAGTCCACTATGATCTAAGAAAATGAGAAATAAAGCTTTTCCCTTTAAATATCCGTACATATGCTTGCTCCCTAGCCTCTTTGTGTTAGTGAATGTGGCCTGCAAAATTACAATGAGCAGAGAATATCAGATGGAAATGATGGAAAGATGGGCACAAGAGTGGCCAGCTGGCCCTATTCATACTTGTTCACTCTCTGGCACACACACACGCCTCCACACCCATCCCACCCCTTCGTCCTGCCAGGCCAGAAATAAAGGGCTTCCTCCTATTTTCACACAAAGGGAGCAAAAGAGTCGCAAAGGCTTCGAAAAAAAAAGGGGCTGCTGGGGGGGGGGAGGATATTTTAGGAAATGCAGTGTGCTGGAAGGGGAAAGGGAAGGTGGACAAACAAGCTTTTACGATGCACTTGCGTATGGAGAGGCCTAGAAACCAGGAAAATTATTTTGGCGTTTATTCGTATTCAAACTGAGACTTAACAAATGGATGTATCATGGGCAAAGAGTAATCACGCCCACCTGTGAAAAAACTGCTGCACAGCCAAGAGAAGGCCAGAGCCTCCTGCCATTTAGGGCCAGACGGACTCAGTTGCTGTTGTCTCAGAGAGGGAAAGCAAGGTTTGGGGGCAGGAGAAGGAAAGATGGCAGTGGTAGAAATGCACATAAGGCTGGAAATACACTTTCCCAACTAACACAGCAGCAGGTCACCATCCTATATTCTCACCATCATGTTCTGGCAGCTCCAGGAGGGAGTAGAGTTGCATGGGGTGACACAGGCAGGAGATATTTAGCTGTCCTGGCACAGTTTGCTGCTCAGATCATCTGTGTTTCTGAATGTGGGAGGGGAAGGCAGCAAAATCTGTGTGGGAGCATCCAACAGCTCAGCTGGGTTCCTACTGAGGTGGATTTAGGAGTCACTCTGCTGCTATTGTGGTTCTGGGCATGAAGTGCTGCGGGTACTTCAGCTCCTGCAGTGCCACCTCCCAGGTGTTGAACCATTTCAAAGACACAGAGTTGGGGAATGTGATGCACAAAAAACAATCAGAATGTTTGAGTTAGCATTAGGCATTCCTTCTACCTGCTTTCCCTCTGTGCTGCTACAGCACCAGTGCTATGAAAGAGGAGAACAGGGAGGCAGGGCCAGCAGTGAAGCCTCCATTCAGCTCCATGACAAACTCACTGAGCAGCAGCCTCTCTGGGGACAGATGAAACCAAGCTGTGCTCAACACCACTAAGCAGCCAGCTATGCAGGACCAGATGGATCCTTTAGTGTGCATTGTCTGTGGGTTTGATTTTTGGGTTTGTTTTTGTTGGGTTTTTTTTTTCCTATTACTTTGAATTGTTGCTATTCATCCGTAGGCTCCCTTTGACAATTTCCCTCTGGGTCAAGAAATAATGGCAACAGGGCTACTTTTACTGGACAAAGGCCAACTGGGTAAGTTAGTACCAAGGATACTAAATGGTGCCTCATTGCCCGTCTTCCACATGTATACATTGTGCCATTAATAAAGATGTCTCATAGCATCAATCTCTTGTTGGGACAGAGAGGGCCAATATCATCAAGAAATTGGCCTGGATATTTGGTGTTCAGTAAACAACTTTGACTTTCAGTTGGAACATTAGTAAGATCTAGTGACATCCAGAAAACTTGGGTTATTTACTCCTAATGACAGTTATAGAATCATTTCAGTTAAAGGGGTGGAGTTATGCAGAGACATTTTAAATGACACCCTGATTAGCAGATGAAGAAAGTGGTTTGACATCTTCAAAGAAAGCATATAATGGACACGTTAGAGAGGCCAAATTGGGAAGGTTCCTTAGAGGTGCAGGTCAGTGTGCCTTTAAACCACTACAGGGTCTCAGCTGTGAAGGATATGGATTTTGAAAGATGATCTTAACCATTTTCCAAGCATGTTCCTACAGCTCTCTAAAACCACTCTGCCCAAGCAATCGTCCAGCCCTGACACTTGCACAGCTCCTGTGCGCTGGCAACAAAAGCTGTCTGTGTTATTGTCTGCTTCGTGCTGAATTCTGTTTTACATTCAGAGACAGGAGTATCATTTCCTGAAACAATTTTTTTGGTAACAATAAACTCAATTGTTTTGGTAACATGCATGTCTTTTCTGGCCCCAAATACAAATGATACTCCCTAATTCTGCATAGCCAATTCTTTTTGAAAAAAAAAATCTATATTAATTACAGAAATCTGCAGAGCAACAGCCAGGAACAAGCCAAAATAGGGACTGGGAAATGTTGCTCTAACGTAATTGTGCAGTAGGCTTTTTTTGGGTTGGTTTTATTTTCCAAAGAGGATGCTAGAAAATAGGTTGCTTTGAGGTAGAAAGCATAATTCACAGAGTCTTTAATAAAACCCCCACATTTGTGTTTTGTAGCATTATAAAATAAAGACTAGTAGTCAATTGCTTTGGAAGGATCTGGCAGTCAAGCCTCTGAATTGCTATGGTGTGTATATATATTTCTTCAAAAAAAAACACCCACCAAAAAAACAACATTCCACCAACATTCTCAGTGAGTTTCGCTAAACAGATGGTATTTATCTCTGGGACTGCAAGTGTGCCACGTCCCTCTCGCTTGCAAAAGAGACATTAACACAAAAAAAGTCTTAAGGGAGTCAGTCGCAAAATTGTCTCACAAAGTGCACACACAGAGATACGTAAGCATGAAAACAAACATTCAGAAAGAAATCTACGTTCACCAATCCCCTGGGTTGGAGAGGCCTCAGAGGTAGTATTACCCTGGCTGAGCAGTGATATTTGCCTGTTTGTCAGAGGTCAGAATCTGGTGGCTATAAATACAATTTAGTTTTTATTTGCCTCCAAAAGAATATTTGTCAATACTGCAGTGCTGTTTCTAGCAGATCAATGGCTGCACATAACTCACTGCCTGAGGGGTTTATTATTAATACAAGTTTAGGTAGGCTAAATATTGAGTGACTTTATTAGAAAGGGGTTGTCCTTCCCTCTGTGACTTTGACTGACGTCAAATGAAATAATACACTAGCCAGGTTCTGTCATACATGCAAGAAACCTGTCTCCCCCTCTCTGCCCGTCATGAGGGTCATTGAGTCATTTAAGGAGAATTATTAAACTGTGTTTTGTAGTGTTATCAACTGGAGTTAGCATATAGAAAGAAGTTTACCTTCTTGGGTGAAAGGCTGAGCTGTCTCTGTTCAGTCTCAGTGGGACGGGATTAGACCATTTTGTGAGAGGCTCCAGAACCTTTGTCCTCCTTAGATGCAGCACGGAAGGCTGTGGCATAACTGAGAACTCTCATGTCCTGGTGGCTCTGGTTTAAAGTAACATCTCGTTTCAAAAAGAGAGAAAGAAGCACATGTTAAAAAACAATACTTCTGAGGCAGAGGGCTTTTCCACTTACAACCTGGCACATGTGTTTGTGACCTCAGACATTGCCACTCTTGCACATTGGGGTCTATACGGTGTTGTTACACTATGCTGAGCTGAGGTTAGTCACAAGACCTCTCAGTGCAGTGCAATGCCTGCTGTGCCTGAAATGCCACTGCTTGCGACAGGCCCGGTGGGCATCACAAGCAGCCAGATGCACAGCTAAAGAAGATGCTTTCCAGGCACACAACTGGCTGCACGAACAGTCATCCTGTCAGGTCCAGTGGTGCCCAAGTGTCTGATATGTGATTAGGCAACTGACTGGTGAGCTGTACTGTGTTATTCCCTTGAATAAGGTTTAACCTGAGCCCATAAAAGAAATCCTGTTTACAAAGAAATAGAAGAGGTAAATAACTCAGTATCATACCCTTTGTTTGCTTGCACAATGAGTATTTCTGTGCAATTTCCTCCTGAAGTGAGCAGATATATGCCTGTTTAGATAACTTCTTTTTTAAAACCAATTTTTATAAGAAATGAGACAATCTTCTGCTTACTTGAAATTTAGCTGAAAGATTGTTTTAAAACGCCACTCGAGACAGAAAAGGAACACATTTCTGCTGGAGAGCACAAAATCTCTATAGTTGGAGGGTTTCTCTTACGATTATAGACTATCTACACTTGACAATAACTTTTCAACACCCAGTGACATTAATTTCACTTGACTTCCTGTCTTAAGGTCAAAAGCATTAATCAGCACTTCTATCATTAGCTGAGTTTCCTTTTCTATTAAGCGATTATGATCGCTCACTATTAATGAGTCGTGAAGTTTTAATAAATTTTTGCTAGTGTGAAATTGCTAAACAGTAATTATGGCCCATACTCTATGGATGGCTTGTTCCACAGTGTATGTTTTGCTTAATGTTCGTTGGAAACATGGACAAAAAACAACAGAAAATAATTAACTAGTTATGGCTGAGGATGTGGAATGGCCTTTTTCACCACATTTATAGTCAATAAAAAGACAAAGCAGGTCATTTTTATTTTGTCATTGCTGGAATTACTGTATTTCTTGACCTTGTGACTTTTGCAGTCCTTTATATGAAATGGCACTATCAAGGCTGCTTACTAAACAGGAGATGAAAGAAAACATCACATCTTTTAAGAGCTATTGTTTTAGCTTGTGTTATATTTCTACTGTTCTGGCATTGAAATAGCAAGGTTAAAAAACAAAAGCCAGACCCTTTCTGTTAATAGAGAAGAAAAATAACACAGCAAGTCCCATTGCCAAAAAGTAATGTCTGAATACTGACTTGGCTTTCCTGTAGCTTGCCATTACTCACAGACATATCTAAACAACCAATGCCAGATGCTCATTTGGAGCTTGGCTGAGGTTTTTATTAGTTAACTGACTTTTTTAAACACTCGTCAACCAGGACCTGAGCTAACAGAGGCTGACGAACTGGAAGGTAACTCTGAACACAGAACACAGCAAGAGAGTATATTAAAGAAAGCAAAGGAGGTTGCAGTGATTAGTTTCTCTACTGATTGCCCCCTGTTCCCAATTTTCTGGTTTACTGACATCAGTGAAATTTGCTGAGAAGACTCCATCGTCTCCTAGAATCACTGTAGATTTACTCCCTTCTGATCTGAAGCCAAATTCTCAAAGGGAAGAATGGAGTCAACTGAGGCACACTGGCTTTGTGACACTGCATCCCTCTCACAGCAGTCGTGTCCTTAAAAATTGTATGATTAAAAACTTTTCAGACTTTATTACTACACTGATAGCAATGTGCATGGCATGTGAGTTGTGTTGCCTGTCGTGAAAACCCTAGTTGATAAGCCATCTGAGCCAGTATTGTCCCTTTTCAGTAAATCTCATCAAACTGGTGCTGAAAAATGGAAGATGGTCCCAAGAAGAGACAAAATGACAACTGTAAGGCTCTGTGAGAAGCATAGCTAATAGTAAGTAAGTCTCTAATAGCACAACCTCATCACGAGAACACTACTTATTGTCTTGAAGACTGATTCTAAGTACCCAACAAGGAACAGAAATTAGAAAATAGGAGCTTTTACATCCAATAGACAAAGATTTAACAGGCTAACTGTCTGGATGTTAACTCTAGGCCAGCTCAGAATAGAAAAGTGTCACATTTCTAACAGAGAAGGCAAGTAAGAAAATTTGTACTGTGTCCTCCACCATTGAATAAAATATTTAAAACCAGACAAGGTGATTTTCCAAGAGTAGAGCAGTGTTCAAAGAATAGTTCAAGAAAGTCCTGTACCTTGCTTGGTGCCAGAAGACAGCTTCATAGTCTGTAATGGGTAAAGCATTTCTCTGCTATGTAGTTCTGTAGTGTTTAGGATTGCCACTTGGAGCTGTCAGAATAGAGTCTTTACACTGACTTTGAAGATTCTTTGTATTCTACAATACAAGAACAAGACATTGTCCCTCTGTCTGTTTCAACCATGGAGAAATCACAGCAGATCTTGACCGAGAGCATCTGTGTATGCATGGGAAGGCTGGCACTGTGAGGGCCTGCAAAATGTCTCTTACTGGTTGATTCCTGAACCAGAGGATGACATCAAGAGGGTGCAGTCATTGATACTAGGCCAACAAGTATTCTGTCATGCCACTGTAGAACCAAGTGGCACGATTCACAGCTGTATCTCAGTTCATATCTCTCATCGGCCTATCAGGAACTGAACAGGTCCTTTGCTTTCCACTGAAGAAATGCTCAGTGCCCTGGATCGGTAAAGAATGGCTTGCACCGCCTAGGATTAAATACAAGTAAAAATAAACTAATCAGCTCCCTGTGTCTTCAGCAAAGCCTGTGGCACAGAAAATAGAAGTTCTGTCCCAAGTAGCCATTTGCATCATACTACTGGGACAAGGTCATAGCTGTATTGGTAGCTGAGTGACCATCTGTCCTTGCAGACATTAGCTATCACCTCCTTGAAGGGTCATAAAGCCATATTGGTCCATACTGGAGGAGCTGTGTTACACATACCAGCAGTTACTGTGATCCCTGCCTGTGACTTGTACTGATCTGAGGAAGATTATTAAAACATTAATTCATATCTCTTGTCTTCATCTTCCTGGCCTGATTCTCACAATGTTCATTACTAGGTAATGTGCAGTTATATCACCTATGCTTTATAACTCTCTGAGGATACCTTGGGTCAAAAATGAGCTTGAGATTCCAAGCCACAAGAGAAATATAACTTTTAACTGATGAAACAACAAAGTTCAGCGAGAATTATGACCAGCAAAAGTCATCATAGCCAACTATCTACTAAAAGCAATTTTACTTTAATTGCACCTGAAACTGACAATTCCTGAATATGTAGAAAGGCCACTAATTGCTTTGTGGGGATTTGCAAGGAGCCATTGAATGGTGCCTTGGATATATGTACTGTATGGGATTAATAGGAAAGCTCAGCCATGCATATGAGTACATCCAGTTAGCTTAAAGCACATGGTAATTCCTAACACAAAATTTGGTATACAAAGATGAAGCAATCCCAAGAATGAGCAGGTTGGATCATTAGCACCTTCCCCTCATTCATTAAGGGTGCTAGGACTCCTTAATAAGCGTGATGTGCTGTTTCAACACAGTGCATTCCTTGCTTGATGGTCGAGGTGCATGACACAACATTGGCATGTGTAGCCATGCTCTGAAAAGGCCCCTTGGACAAGTGGGCAGCCAAAGCAAGTGCAGCAACACGTGGGACTTCAGTCAACTGCACAATGACATTTTCAGCACTGTCAAGAGCTGTCAAGAGCTGGGGTCTGTGGTTCTCCAAAAACTATCCTCAGCACCCAGACACTGCTGAAAATGCTGTCTCTATCCAGTTTTCAGGATTGGCAATGGCTGAACAGGGGTTCAAAGGGCTAAAACTGGGCTTGGAAAATTAAAGCACTAAGAAAGGGTTGAGTCTAGGCACACATATCTTCTAAAGAGGAAGGACAAACACTTTTTGGATGAAACAGGCAGATCACAGGGCTGCTTTATATCCATATGCAAGAGGATATGATAAACACGACAGGCCTTCAATGGAAAGTAGTCACCAGCCATACGGTGACGTTTGGCAAAGAGCTCAGATTGTTCTACCAAGCAAGTATTGCTAAGGCAAAGTCAAAGCTTGTTTCAAAGCTCATTCCTCACATTTGACAAGGGTTTGTGTTGCCAAGTTTGTTGTTTCCCCTCTGTACGCTAGGTTCTGTCTACTCTTTTCATGGCTTTGTACTCAATTACTGGATGGCAGAGTATCTCTGGGTTTAAAATAACAGTATCTATGCTGTAAATTCACATTTGAAAACAGATTTCAAGTTGATAATATTCCCTACACATACTCAGAGGAAAAAAGCTCTATATTTTAATCCCCTTTAGTTTTGAAACACTTTCAGTCCATTAGAGCCATATAAATACAAGGCACAAAACAATAGCAGGCTACAAATCAATACATTTGCACAGCCAGACCTAAATAAACATGATCCAATTGCTCACTTGAAAAACTGAGAACAGACCAAAGTTTTCAGAATCAAATGCTGGGGATGAAATAACATTCAATTGCATGCAAGAAACCCTGACCCTCTTGTCAGGTGGCACCCTCAGTACAAGGTATTAGGAAGGTATTTATTGATAAGGAAAGACAACCTTCTGACAAAGTAATGGAACAGTTAACATTTACCCTGGTGTGAAATAGGCATGGTTCAGCATTATTGTGGACAGTATGCTGATAAAGTAGGTTGTTAAGTGGGATGAGACACATTCAGTTCGAATACTCAGCAATGATTTCTCATGAAACAAGCATTAGGCCTACCAGGAACTTTATAAATAATACACAATCAAATCACAGTCCTCAGCTTGGAAATTGGTACTAAGCATACAGACATGAATATACTCACTATAATCACACACGATTGCTATCACTGCAAGGAAACCAAACACCCTATAGGAAGAGACAAGCCAGGAAGAATGACAACCTCTGTTCATTTTTCCTTTTACCTCTCACGTGTTTCTGTGCTGCAGCTGGTTTTGTGATAAATACAGAGGGTGCTTAAAAAAAACCAACAAACCCATACTTCAAACACCTAGGAAAGAAAAACAAGAAAAATAAAGAGAGTTTTTTTTGTTCAGTTTCAAATTATAAGCAATATGGTCCATTGGATCCAAGCCCCAAGCAGCAATTTAAAGTTCCAGTCACTTTATACCAAGTTATTCTTCTCTTTCTTAGAGTTACCTCTTCCTGATCCTACCGCAAATTAACATTTTACTGCATCAACCATCAATCATAGGCATAAGCAGAGGAAGGGATACACACAGGAGGAAAGGGCAAAAGGCAAAGCAGGCATGAGAGGAGAAGCTCCTCTGTACCTCTGGGCAAGCAGATATAGCCTGCTTTTATATATGAAGTACAAACTCCCATTTGTCCCTTCTGTACTGTAAAAAGCATTAGGTTAAAGAGTAGCTGTGGCTATGTTTCACAGTAGTCTGTCTGTAGGTACATGTCATAATAACTGATGGATTTAGATTATTTGTATATGAAATGTGGGGGGGGGTTATGTTGCCTTATTTGACTTTCTATGTCTATGAGAAAGGGAGGACTGAAAGCCAGGGCAATCATTCCATCACTTTTGGGGCTCAAAGCCCAAAGACAGGGATCTGAGGCATCAGCTGTCTCTTTACTGCAGCTGCCACTACTTGAGTCTTCTTGCTGTGGAAAAAATACAACACTAAAATAAAATGACATCAAATAAAATAAACCAAAGCAAATGGTTTTCCCAAGGTCAAAATTATGGACTGTTCTGTGCAATACTTAGGCATGTACCTTTACATTTGATGGGTTCTATCCTCACTGTTTCCTCTACAAAATGCAGAAATTTCTTCTGGGAGACTCCCTCAAGAGTGACCTCAGTGATTCAGTTATTTTCAGCAAAATAAAGCCCCATAGTTTTGTAATCTAGATGGTGCTCATTTACAGTGTTAATAAGAGCTCATTAGTGCTAAGGCACACACCTTTGTGTGCTTACCCAGCTGTCTTGAGAGTCAGAAAAATGCTGTTAAATCCATTTTATGATTGAGGACATAAGGGTTCAAATAGTCTAAATAGGGATTAAATTGAAGTTGGGAGTCAGCCTCTCAGAAGGTGATGTACAGCATTTGCTCTCCACACTACCTAGTCCCAAGGATGGCTTAATTCATTCAGCACCTTCGTGCCAGACTCCAAAGCTCATGGAACACTTTTACATGCTGGGAGGCTCCCTGGAGGGGGAGCAGAAAGGGATGTCTCCCACACAAAGTGCTATCATATCTCAGGGACACACAAACAAAATGCCTCAACTCTCACCAGGCTCTCAACAGAAAGCACTGCTGGAGTGAGGTGCTGTGCTGCTAATTTCTGTTTCTTAATGACCTCTGAAAAGTGTGGGAAACCCAGAGACTGGGTCATGTTTGGATTGAAGAAATTCAAATTAATGCTATGCCTTTCAGAGAAGGGGCAAAATTCACAGAAACCAGCTAGATTTACTGTTGAAATAGGGGAGAGCATGTGTACAAGTGTTAATCAGAGCTACAAGTATTGTACAAGCTACAGCAAGATTTCTCTTGAGAGAAAGAATTCAGATACATTTAAAAAACAACTGATGCTTTCATTCTTAATCTGTTTTATTTCCTTTTGCATGACTACACATAACATTGTCTACAGTGAATTGTCTCTCTGGAAAAAAAAACTCTTGAGCAGCAACATCCTACAGAAGGTGCAGTTAGAGCATATCAGAAAATGATATTCCAGACTAAGAGCATAACTATCATTGGTGTGTACTGTAACCACTTTAGGAAAATTATCTGGTAGCATGTAACTCATGTGACATGACAGTATTTTGAAAAGGACAAGAGAAAAGGCTGATTTATGAAAAATCCATTATTGACAGCCTGTTTTTGGACTTCTCAGAGAAGTTTGCAGACATTCTTGAGTCTGACCCAGTGACTGTTAGTGAGTAGCTACTACCCTTTCCTCTAAGCTTTATACACCACAGACTCTCCTAAGCTAGCCTTACCCTCTTACAGCAGACTCAATCTGACCCTATCTGTAAGTAGTTTCAAAATCTCCATGATCCCACATGTCTTTTGTCAAGAGCATGGCTGATGCCATCACAGGAAGTCCTACTGTATTTATCTGTGTGGTTCGGATCAGTGTGCAGTGGTCGTACTGCAAATATCTTGGAAGCAATTGTACTGGATGCACTACAACTAGCATGTACAGTACCCCAGGATAGTCACACTCTATGCAAATACTGCGTTATTTTGTAAAAATATTCTCTTAATGAACACAGAGGCTTGAGATGCACAAAGATTTTGGCTCTATGTCTATGATCATTCTCTGTGGAGAAATCGCCCTAGTTCTAATGATTCACTGTGACCACAGTGGGACAACCCCTGCTGTGAACAAGGAAGGGCACTATCTTGATTTCAGCTAAGCAGAGGTGTAGCAGCATGCCCAAGCCATCCACATCACTCTGCAGAAAAAAAGGTTACAGTTCTGGGAAGTTCTCAGTATGTTGGGACACTGAGGTTTTATTCATATTCTGGAATTCACTGTCCCTCTCCTCTGCTACACAGAAGGTTATGAGAACAATTTGCCTTCTGTTCATTTAATGAAACAACTCATCAGGAATAGTTAATTAAAAATCCATCCTTTGAACTCTCAATTTGGAAAAAGAAAAGAATTCCAAGCAGTTTAGCTCTCTCAGGAAATGAGGCAAGATGAAAGGAGTACAGGCACGGTATGGAAATGCATTGATAAAAGACCTGTGGGACAAATGAAGTCATCAGCCCAAAGAGAGGAGAAGAATCAGTGAGCAAACTCCAGAGTGAAGATGATTTTGGCTCCAGTTTGAGACGTCTTAAATGCTTCCAATCTTTAGAGGTTAGGAATTCACAGCCAGCAGAAAGCCAGATCTTCTAGGCACCTCTTATCATTAGTCACTTCTGAGAATCCAGCCCTTTTCTACTCTCTTCAGCCTGTACTCTCTCCTGGGCTTTGATTCTGTCATTAAGGCTGCATGTTCCACCTGTGAAAATGCAGCTGGGTGTTATGCACACTGTTAGAAAGCTGATCTTTTTTTTTTTTTCCTGCACAAGAAAAGCATGGATATAATAACTTTCAAATAGACTCTGGAAGTGACTCTATTCACAATAGTCAAATCAAGCCTAGAAGCCCAGGATTAATTATATGATAACTGACAAAAAAATCCTTTCTGCCCTTGCTAATGGAAGTAAGTAGACAAAGAGGCATAACACTCTACATCATTTGTAAGAGATGAAGTGCTTTCTTAAACTTTGCAACTAAGAAAGAGGAAAAATAATGCAAAGAGAAGCAGAAACAGAAGATTGTTAATGGGCTTATCTCCACAATTTCTGTTGAGAAGATTAAATTTAGCAATATTCTCCTTGTGAAATTACTTCTTTCCCTTGCCAGTAATTTTCATGGTATGTATCCCCAGGTATATCTTTTTTATGATTAAAAAAGTACTGTCTGACATTGGCCAATCTCTTGATCGATAGGTGTATCCTTAGTAGCTCAGTTCTTACTCTCTTGTCCTGCATGAAAGCTGAGGTTCCATCTTTCAGCCCTTCATTCTGATTCAAAGCAGCCCCAAATCTCAACCAATTTGCTTATGGATACAGAAGCAACAGATCTAAAAAGATGTGACCTTCATCTATCAAAACAGCTACCATCTGGAGACCATAAATGTTTTGATCCTACCTAGCACGAGCTTCAGCACAAGCATGCAAATTGGAGTCAGTTTTGGTAACTCGGGCATAATGAGGTTCAACAATGTTTGAGTAAGATCACTGTTCAAATTGTAGGTTGCAAGTCAGTGAGCCACCATCCCAATTCAACTTCTATAACAAAATACAAGGAAAAATAATGACTTATGGGAAGTAATCTTATGTAATTATTCCTATTTACTCTCATGTTTATGATTTCTCAGGATCTCTGTACAGTGCTCCCCATTCTTTGCCACAGCCTCTCATGTCGAGATGTCATGTTTCCTAGCGGTGCCTCCACCTCCCAGGTACCATGAGATGAATGTTTGAAGTAGCACAGATACTCTCCCAAGGAGAGTATCTGCCATGAATAGCCTTAGAAGTTTGTCATGCACTCAGCTTCTTAGGAAAGCACGTATGCCCATTCACATGCAGCAAAGAGGACAATATCAGGCTGCACGCAGTGAGACCTAGGCCATTGCATCCTGCTTCAGCTGCAAGCCCAGGCCCCAGGAGTCTCTGTGCTCCTTCTGTACATCCCCTTCTGATCCCCGTGTCTGATGTGCCTCACTTGTGCCATTGTGCTTGTTTGTGGAGCTGAGCCATAACCTGGATTCCTGAAATGAACAGCCTGAAAGTAACTGTTAATAACAAACTGTTGTATCAACACAGCCGAGGGGTCATGAACTGCAAGAAGGTAGGTGGGAATTGGCCAGTGGAAAAAGCATCTTTGTCCAGCTTTGCTGCTAAAAGCTGTAGCTCCCTGATTGCTCCTCTCAGTTACAGCAGGGGTGTTGGTGAAGCACCGTTGATGGGATATTAAGATATTAAGAAGCCGGTTCATGGGGACATTTAAACCTTTTATTGCTGTTACAGCTGTGAATTCTAACAGCACATTGCTTTCTGCTACGCTTTCTTATAGGGCCTTTGAGGACAACAGGGAATTGAATGCCAGATCAGCCTGTGATCTCTGTAGTCCTGTGCCTTCTCATACACACTGGCCAGCAAGACATCGCTAAAGAAAGTCTTTACAACCCAAAGCTGCAGTTAGAAATAAACCTGTCACCTGGGAGGTCTCTCTTACTGGCTTCAGTGGTCTGAAGGTGACTTAAGATGATCACAAACACACTGTTCATTACAGAAGGGCTTATACCTAGTTTACTGTTTTAAAAGCATAGATTGTGAAGGAAACAACTATGTAACTTCAGATTTTGAAGCTCAGGTACAGTATGTGCATTCCTGTGATTATGCTTTGGGGGCTATGGCTGTGGATGTGTTGTCATCCACACCTAACATCAAGGCTTAAAGAGCTGACAGTCCAAACAGACCAGAAAGAAAAGGAGAAGAAATATGCTTATCCTTATTTTACAGATAGAGATCTAAGACAAAGAGAAACGAGGAGTCTACCTCAGGTCATACGAAGAGTCAATAGCAGGAATTGAGCAAAGATCATCTGAATCATGCCCAGTGCCTTAATATCTTGACCTTTATACCGAGGCATTTATACCTCCATAGGAAAGATAGAGATGGCTGAGAGAAAGCAGTATATAGACAATTAATTATGTTTTACGTGCCCTTTCTTCCCTTTTCCCCAGTTACCTCCTAATCCCTCAGCCTGAATCATGAATTCTTGAAGAATTTTCTTCATTTAGGGAATCTATACATAGAAGAAAAATAGAAGCTGGAGGAAAAATGCTGAGATAATAGAGTAGGTGGAGGAGGTTTTCTGTGCTACTAAGGTATTTCAATGTACTTCTCATCTGAGCTTTGTGCAGCTACTCAGAACAAAGAGAGAAAAAGCCTGAATACTTGGCTTTTTCCTCTAGGTAACAACTGCAGACAGTAAAAGCTGAAGAGTATCCCAGATCTTTAAAGAATGATAAGTTTTGTTAAAAGTAACAGGAGAACAAAAATAATCTGCTTTATTTCTTCCCCTTCCAAACTTTCCAAACATTCCCCAGTAGGTGCAAAAGATCTCAGGAGACATTGGGTGTCTTAGCTGCAACCGTTGAGGACTTTTTTTAAAGCATGGCTGAGATTTAGGATCAAGTCCCACTGACAAGTACTGCAGTCCTTAGGTTTGCCTGATATGCCGCACCACTTCTAACACCTGCAATGGCAGATTTTGTGTATTACCCTTCGTAATTGCAGGTGATGTTGAATTGGATTTAATTATTTATTATACTAAGAGATTTTTTTTACTTGTGTTGGGAACAAAGGTCTGCTCTCTTAACTTCTCAGGGTCTCACTTCATGTTTCTAAAGACTCTGAGGCATGAGGTGGCTGTAACTTGGACCTTTCACTTGCCAGAAGCTCCCACTTCCAGCCTTCTTCCATGTTCTCTCTCCCTGATGATACCATCTCTCCTGTGTCTTGCCAAAAGACACTGAGATGAAAAACAACATATTTAGCCCTCGGTGCCAGGTAGACTGAATTGCGTTGGATGCTTCTATCTGGTTTACAACTTTGTGTAGAGAATTTCCACACTAGTTTTGGCCTCCGCAATCTCTTGGCACTCTAGTTTTAGCCTGCACAATCTCTTTGTGCTCCCACTTGCATGGATGGAAACCAGGAGATACACGAAGGCAATCACAAGTGCCACTGGTTTGAATAGCTTGTTAAAAAGTTTACATCTAGTGCAAAGTCCAGATGTGTATGTGCAAACTGTGCTATCTTCTTCTTATATAAAGCATGTTTGGCTGTAACAGAAAAGTGGCTGCTTAGTCAGTGTCTTGTCCTTCACATGAGAAGCCATGGCTCGCTCCTGCCAGCAGTCATCTGTACTCTGGAGAAAGCTTTGAACAGCTACAGTTCAGACACTGATCCCACTAATCCCACTAATCCCATGCCCCGATGTGCTCCATTAGCCTGTGAAAGGCAGACTTGGACTTTCACATCTAATGACACTCTACGCTTCGGAGAGGTGGCTCGTACATTTCCCCAGACCCAGGCAAAAGGCAAACAGCAAGGCTGCAGCCAAAGGAGCTGCACAGCCCTTGTGCCAATCCATGAAATTACCTCCCTGAAGGCCCATGGAGCCTGAGCTTGCTTGTATCCCTGCACCAAAAGTCACCATCAGTCTCTGTGGCAGCTATAGGTTTATATGGGAGAAACTTCTTATTTTGTGACACTGTTGAGGGCAGAGTGAGCCAGCACTGTCACTGGAATATTTGCCTGACGCACAGGTCTGACCTGGCTCAGCAACAGGTTTTAAGTGGAGATAGATAGCTAAGGTGGACCAGGTACAGCAATTACGGTAGTGGAGTGAGAGAAACACTTTAATTTCCCCTTTGGCCCTCAGTTGGCACTGGTAAGTACAAGTATGTATTACCTTAGGCCACAAATGCTGTGAGCTTTCAATTACAAATTGTAACGTCTGTGTGGGAACATAAGTGAAAGAATCATTGAATCCTAAGGAAACTAAGGCAGTGGAAAGATGCCGTGTGTGTGGATGCATGTGGGCTTGTCTGAAAAAAAGGCACACTCTTCCTACTGACAAACTTTAAAATATGATTTACTCTGTGCAGGCAGCAGTCTCAGACATCAAAGCTTCAGCCTCAGTGCAGTGTCAAAAAACCATGAAGCTTTAAGGCTCGACCAAGCATCAACACCAAGCTGAGGCAGAAGCTTTTACTCTTGAGACCGCTGACTGAATGGATTAGACTGAAAAAAAGCAGCCCCACAACTCTCTAAAACTGCTGGTAGAAAAATAAATGACTAAATGTATGTTTGCCCAAGTACATCTTTATTTATCCTGCTGCACTCTACACATCAGTATTTAAACTCACTGTATTTTAAATAGAGGCTAAAAACAGCTGTACTTGCACTAGTCAATGAACTAATGATAATAAATGCATCCAGCAGAGGAGACAAAGGGTTGCTTTTAATCAGAAAAATGAAACAAAGACCAAGGTAACATTTATCTCATTTTTCTCTCGTGCTGCAGAGTGAGTTGGCCGAGAGCCATGCAGCAAGGTAGAGCTCTTTACCTCGAGCACGCATTTTAACAGAGCTCTTGATGATCCAGACAAAGTTATGGTACCAAATGTGTGATCAGAAATGGATTCAATGGCTGGACAGAGAGGGTAGGTGTTCTGCTGTGAGTGTTGTGGTAGATCCTGATAACTCAGGGACTACAGTCTGCTTTTGTGATTGCAAAAAGCTCATTCAGCAGGGAACATACACATCTGAGCACGCAATATACATAAACAGTGGGAAAAAAAACCACCCTGGGAATGTTATAATTTCACTTTTGTATATCAATAATAAAACATGTCAGAGCTCATTAAAAGTTACTTAAGGTCTTTCCCTTAATTTCAGTGCAAGTTACATACCTTGGTGGCTCTCAGAAATTGTGCCAGATACTCACTCAAGCCTTTCACAGTCTGTGAAAGAGATGGAAGATGGCTACAAAGCCCTCTTGTAGGCACCGCAGTCATATATTCTCCTTAGAATCACATGGTTTTGTCCTTAGGTTTTGCCACCAAGTTACCACTGGATAGAGACATGACCAGAAAACCTCAATTCAGGAATTTGAACTTGTGACACCTTCTATTCCTAGTGTGCCTGTTGAAAAAGGGACAGAAGTCAGTTTTATCTGGATTCCATACACTCGTATGAGAAGGTGACTGAACTGCTAAAGGGGGACACTGCCTCACTTTCAACAGTGTACTTGGATTTACAAATAGCCTGCACCAGCTGGTGGGCTGCATCTGAAACCATAGTTGGCATTAATGCTGCTTGCACAGCACAGGTCTGCTTTGAGAGGGTCGTTTGGAGTAGACTTGGGCTCATAGTATTCTACACAGAAAAGGATTTCCCCTTTTCCATCAAGATTTTGCAGATTGATTTAATGTTAAGGGACATTGCCTCACAGTTTCTTTCCCCTCTCCAACGTGCTCACAGATAGCAACGTCTCTCCTCATAGCAAATTTACACACTTCAGAGTCTCTCACCTCCAAGCTGCCTAGGGAAAACTTGCAAAAAAGGAAAAGGTAAACCAACCACAACCACAACAACAACAGATTTCCTACAATGCAAAAGAAAGCAGAATCCCTTCCTGTTGGTATGTAAGCCTTGCTGCTGACAAAAAACCAAGATGGTAGGGAAAACAGAAAGACTGAGTGAAGATCCCAGGTAGCGGGCTGGCAGGCTGCGGAACTCTGTCTCTTCTGCCAGTTATTAACACCAAGACCATTTAAGAGGCACTGCATTGTTATTTCTGTAGCAGGGCAGCAAACCAAGCTTAGTGACATGGAACAACTTGTCAATAGGCCTACAGATCTGCAGGAGGACTTTAATTGGGTAAGAACATATGTCAGGAGGGGGTGGAGGCTGAGTTCTTTTTATTAGCAAAAGATGGTAGCTTTTGAGAAGGAAAAAAAACCTTTTATTCCTTTGTCTCCTTTGTCATAAAAATCTACTAAACTACAAACCGTTCAGCTTTGCAATGAAAGAGTGCTTTTTGTGTCATTTATATTATCCTACTGTGCTCTTACTATTAACAGTTTTATGCTTAAGAACAGCCCTTGGAAAAACATGCTCTTAAGAGCTTGAAAACACTCCCTGCAAAGATTTCTTCCTATGCTCCCACACCAGAATCCCAATCAACAAGTGGATTTTGTATTCAAGCTTCCCCTTCCGCCCACCCAGTCACTTTTGTGAAATATTAATTCCTCCTGAGGTTCCAAAAAAAAAAAAAGCTACTGAAAAAGAGCTTGAGACACTTTACTCCCTCTGGGAAATGCCATCCGAGGCCCTTAGGGTGTCTGGAGAGCAGGAAGGCAAGGGAGTGAGAGGTAGGAAAAGCTATTGCCCTGTCTGAGGGAAATGATGAATCTGAGACAGTGAAAAAAAGCCGTCAGGACATGCAAATTTGCCTCACTACACTTAAATTTCTTGTCTTTGAGAAAGGTAGAGGAAACATGGCAATTCTAACTCTCTCTCTGGAAAAGAAGAGCTTGCCTGAGCATGCATGCTATTTGAATTCCCAGATCCCATGCAGCTGAGGAATGGTTAGTTATCACAAGCTCTAGAGACCAGAGCAGACATATTTTAACCTTCAGCCTGCTATCCTGCTGCATGCTACAATATGCATCTCTTCTCTGCCCTTTTTCTTCACACTAAGTTAAACTATTTTTGTAACTGAGAAGTGCTGGCCTATCCAAGCATCATGGGATAAAACAAATTTGGGAGATCTGCTCCAAGAAATAGGGGCAAAAGGGCCAGGACTTGCAAGTGATAACCTCTACTTTTATAAGATACGAGCAGTAACAGTGGAAAGTTTCCACTGCCATCCTCAAAGAGCTCCCAAACACAATTGTTTTGTGCAGTAGAGAAGTGCACTCCTGTGCTGATTTAGTTTGTGGAGCAATTTTGATGCCCACCAGCTAGGTAGCTTTTGGAGACCACTAAGCTCCAGTCCAGGTGAGTAGCAAACACGTGGCAACTATTAACGAGGACGTGACTGTCTGGCACCAACAACTGGGCTTTCAGGGAGGTTTTAACAATGTGCCTGGTGGGGAAGTCCAATCTAGGAGACCAGATGGACTATATCTGAAATAAAGCCTTCAAGCTGCATATTACATAGGTGTAGAGGTCTTGGCCCACCTGACTCTGTCTGAGTCTGCCTGATAGATCATCAGACTAATCTGTCATACGGATACCAAATTGCTACTGCACCTGTTCCTGTGACTGAAAGGAAGCTTGACAATAGGAATAGAGAGCTACAAAGTTTCCATGTTTTTTTTTTTTTCAGACTACAGGCAGGGATGTCAGATGCTTCCAATGCCACTGGAAATGCTGAGGAACAAGGGGTCTTGTGATGGTCTTCTCGGAGACTTGACTGAGTCTCTAGTCTGACAGAAATTAATGCAAGACAGACAAGCTAAGGCAACTGCAATGAAAACACAGAATGGGCAGAGGATTGATGTTTTGGGGATCTTTCTTTTGATACTGTCCATCTCTCACAGACAATATGATAGCAAATGAGTCTCAATTTCCCAGATGTACACTCCTTTTCCCCAAGTGTGTCTTTTCAGAGACTCAGATAATCCGGGCTCTCATGTGTCTCTGGGTAAAGTTTTGCCCTTTTTAGAAAGGACTTTGGACACGCAGCTCTGAAGTTAAAATTGCAGGCAACTGATCAATGTTCACGGTTAAATATAATCAAATAAGACATTTCTCCTCTGATTAATTTCAAGTGCATTGTCAAAGGTGGTACAGATAATATCAAATTCACATTGCAAGGCAAAAGAGGCAGCACGACATCCATTCCTGTACTTTTCAGCTGTCTGGTTTGATGAGAGGGTAAGGATCGCTCCACTCTCGGCAGGGAGGAGTGCAACTCACAAACACACACACAAAAAGAAGGTGGTATTCTTCATGGTTCACCAATAGGGGACAGCCCTTCGCATATTTGTCAGATTAACATATTCTCGGATGGCATTTCCCAGAGGCAATAAAGTGTCTCTAGTTGTTTTTCAAGCTCCTGCACACTGTCTGAACGGATAGTTATGAAATTGCATTGCTAAGGCTTACAATGGAGAGGCTTCCTATTATATGCTACAGTGAAAACATTCAAGACATAGCTACGTGTACTCACTGTCTCTAAAGGTACAGAACAGCTTGCCCTGTCCTAAGCAGAATGCCATGCTGGTAAATGATGGGGCAGCAACCAGAGAATATTTCATGTGATAGAGGAGCCAAATTTCATTGTGAAAGCACAAGCCAGCCCACCTCAGCCACACTGCTTATAGTGCACTCTACTCACAGCACATCAACGATATATTTGCTCTGTCTCTTATAGAGATTTTCAAATCACCATTTCTGTCCCTCAGCCCTTTTTCACTGTCTCCTCCCTTCTTCCCCCAAATGTCACTTCCCATCCTTTTGCCAAGTATTTTAGTTCTGTATCCAAAGAAAAATGAGCATACAAGGATGTCTTGAGGTTATGTAGGGAGAAAATACCACAGGCCAAAGCCCAACTAGATCTTAACCTGGCTACTGCCATAAAAGACAATAAAAAATATTTCTATAAATAAATTAACAACAAAAGGAGAGCTAAGAAGGATCTCCATCCTTTATGGGATGTGAGGGGAAACTCAGTGACAAAGGACAAGGAAAACGCTGAGGTTCTTAATGCCGCCTTTGCCTCAGTCTTTAATGGTTAAAACCAGCTGTTGTCTGGGTACCCTGAGTTGGAAGATAAGGTAAGAGAGCAGAATGAAGCCTCCATAATCCAAGGGAAAATGGTTAGCAACCTGCTACACCACTTAGACACACAAAATTCTATAGGGTCAGATGGAATCCATCCTAAGGCCCCAAAGGATTGGACAGAAGAGCACAGAAAGTCACTTTCAATCATTTATCAGCAGTCTCGACTAATCAGGGAGATCCCGGTTGACTGGAAGTTAGCAAATGTGACAAGAAGGGCCAGAAGGAGTACCTGAGGAACTAGAGGCCTGTTAGCCTGACCTAGGTTCTGAGGAAGGTTATGGAACAGATTGGTGCCATCACATGGTATATATGGGACAACCAAGTGATCAGCACTCAGCATGGGTTTATGAAAAGCAGGTCCTACCTGACCAACCTGATCTCTTTCTATGACAAGGTGACCAGAGCATCCTCTTGGAGAAACTGGCATTGGTGGGGCTACACCTCAAATACCATGTTTTGACTACAAGAAAGACACTGAAGTGTTGGAGTGTGTCCAGAGATAAGCAACAAAGGTGAAGAGTCTGCAGCACAAGTCTGATGAGGAGCAGCTGAGGAAACTGGTCTAGTTTAGCCTGGAAAAAGGAAGGCTGAAGGGAGACATGATCACTCTCTACAACTAACTGAAAGGAAGTTGTAGTGAGGTGGAGATCTGTCTCTTCTCCCAAGAAGGTTTAGATTGGAGATTAGGAAAAATTTCTTCACTGAAAGGGTTGTTAAGTACTGGCACAGGCTGCACAGGGAGGTGGTGGAGTCACTGTCCCTGGAGGTGTTTAAAAGTCATGTAGTTGTGGCATCTGGGGACATGACTTGGTGGTAGACATAGCAGCAGTGGGTTAACAGTTGGAACTGATGATCTTAAAGGTCTTTCCCAACCTAAATGATTCTACACTTGCATTCCATGTTTTTGGTCTCTCCTGATGCCATTCCCCCAGTTCCTCCCATCCTGTATTGGCATTAATGAAGGGGAAAAATTAATCTAAAGCAGTGATGTTAAAATGTGTATTTGGGTACAGCTTTAATCTGTCCCAAACTCAGACATTAATAATGTTACAAAGGTATACTGTTTGCCAGACCAAGCTACTCAAACGACACTTTCTCCTCCCCTCTTTCTCCAGCCATGTAGATATGTCCAAAGTTAGTTTGCCGTTCCTAGGTAACATGACTCTTTCATTACAGACATCAGTTTCTGTTTCTAAGGTCACAGTTCTTTCTGTCTGGGAGCCACTTACAGGCTTGAAGTGAATTTAAAGGGATAAGGCTATTGTTTCAGTTGAGTGTATATTTTTATGACACCTATATGTCAGGAACAGGTTTTGCTTTGACAGGTTAGACAGTCTCTAAGCACAATGATTAAATATGAATATCATGGGATACCTATTCAGACTTAATTTTCCCATCTCAATCCTCAAGACATTATCTGTAGAGAGCTGCTAATGCAGAAAATGCTGCTGCTATCATCCAGATAGCCATCTAACACATCCCATGTACAATGTGATGGATATACTTCCTAACAATGGGGTGGGAGGTGGGCAGAAGGCAGGGTTTCCAAAGAGCAGGTTTGCAGTTCCATGCATCAGAGATGTCAGCTAACTGCATATCAGATTTACTAACAAGCCTTATTGGGTCAGAGATTTCTAATTTATCACTGTCTTACACTGGAAAAAATGCTTTAAATACATAGTCCAGGCTATTTTAGGTAAGACCTGCAAATTAATCTCCATTTTGTTGCATTCCCTGGATCTTTACAGTGAAAACACCTGCAATGACAGTGGTTGACAAAAGGCTGCCTGCTTCAGATCTGCAAATAGCATAACATCTATTGCAAGGGAAAAAAGCATGTAAGGTAATATCACACTCCTGTAATTCAAACCTACCTTAATTTCATAATGAAAAATACACTGTATTTTGAATAATAGGTATCCATAGTCATGATAGGTTTTCATGCAGCTCATTTCAGCAACTACCAGTTCATTTCTCTATGAAGAAGTTTTTCAGGGCTAAAAACTTTTCAGGTCTCTTTTTTTGCTTAAAGACTTCCTATGGCATGGCCAAAAAATTTACTCAGAAAACTCTGGCCAGAAGTTCAGTTCCATCTGTGAAGATGGCCCTCTCTAATATCCAAAATGCCTTAAAGTTAGCCTCAACTTTGTACCCTGAGAGTATTAGATGAGACTTAGGCTCTAAGTAAAGCACAAGTGCCAGGCCTCCTGTTCCTTCTCACTGCATTTCATCAGCAGATCTCAGTGTTTGATCTGTTGTCGAGTGATTGAAGGCGGAAACAGTGTGGTCACCCTTGTGTTATTTAATGCTGTTTTTCCTCAGTTTAGCAATTAGCATAGTCACTGAGCTGTTTTACGGGAGGTGTTGCTATGCTGAATTGTTCTACAGCTGCACAGGATCAAAGAGTCACAAAGGGAGCCCAGTGCGTAGATCTGCCACATGTTCCTTTAACTCAGCTTTGGTTGATGTTAATAGTTCTGACTGTGGTCATTAACTCTCTTTCTCTCTAAGATTTTTTATTTCTTGCAACATGTCTGAGAGCTTTGTTCCAGACTAGCAAGGCATGACAGTGAGCCAGGGAAGATGAAACTGATGGAACATAGCCAGGGCTGTGGCATTATCCTGCAGAAGTATTTTCCCCAAGAAAGGAAAGATCTCTCACTGTTTCAGTTATTATTATTGCTAGTGTACTTAAGAGCCCTTAAGGAAGTGTTATTTGCTTTTTTAAAAAAATCTAAATATAACTACATAGCCAGTAAGCCTTAAGAACTGTAGTTTTATAGTTATATCCTAGGGAAGCATTAGCAGAATAGACCCAACGAGGAGAAAACAAGTCCAAACTGAAAGAGGCAGCTGAGAAAAGCACCACAAACCTCTCCCCTCCAAAAAAATATTATAGCCATACTTGTTCCCATAAAGGTTTTGCATCAATAGCTCTGTCTCAAAGTGCTGTAAACATTCAAAGCCAACGATGATAAATATGCCATTCCAATAGCTTTAGCAAAAGGGATTTCCAGATCTTTATGAGTAGATGCTGCTTCTTGTCTGTCTGCTCCTTTTAATTAGACCCCCAAAAACACAGCATCCTGCATAATCTGCAGTAAAAGGAGACGGGGGGTGACAGTGGTGGGGGTGAAGCAGAAGGCAGTATTGAGGGTAGAGAAAGGGGAAGGAAAATAAAAGTGCCTATAGCTACAAAAATGACAAGGACAGTGAGAGAGGGATGGTTTGACAGCATCAGCACATGGAGAGGATAAAGCAAACACATTAGAGTTGGATAATATACGGCAGATAGTATGTGAATACAGCCATGAGCTACTGCTTAAATTCTTTAGTTCTGTCAACATAAAAATGAATATATGTTTTACCCATTTAAATGGCACTATTAAGATTTTACAGAATTCTGGACATTCCTCAATTAACCCCAAAAGGGAATATGCATTCCAACAGTAGCCTCAAAGGTATGGGTTTTCCACACTATTAAACTCTATTAAGCTTGTACAGGTCATAAAACGGTAAACATGACAACCTGATTATTGTTCATTTTATCTTTCTCTTTCCTGTGTCTTCACCACAGTCTATAGCTACTCTTCCTTTACTCCTGTTCTGCTACTTTACATGATAATCTTTATTCTCTTTCATAAAGGTCTAATTTACTTTTCCAAGACACTCTATTGTCCTAAACACCTTGATAAGATTGGGAAGCCCAAAGTCTATGGCTGGGACTCAAAGATGGAAGTTGTGTCCTTGTGTAGTCTCTAGGTTCATGCCTAGAGGTCATGAGACCCCTCTCTCCAAGTACTTGTACTCCATGCCTTTAAATATGAACAGTAAGCATACAAAAAAAGGGTTTGGAGGTTTACTGGGGATGGGATTTCTCCCAGCAATGAGGTATAGTGTAAGTCAGAAGTTGTAGGAGCAAATACTCTTTGTTTTAGGGAAGTGATTCTTGCTACTGCTGCATACCACTACTTTTCCTGCAAATCCTGCTGACAGTGAGACTCATCCCATCCTTGGGGATAACCTGTCACAGAGGATATGGATCGTATCAGTTTTCCTCACTGTAAGGA
The DNA here is from genome assembly GCA_013401255.1 of Urocolius indicus. Taxonomy (NCBI): domain Eukaryota; kingdom Metazoa; phylum Chordata; class Aves; order Coliiformes; family Coliidae; genus Urocolius; species Urocolius indicus. The sequence goes on from WBNH01007270.1 coordinate 522,257, forward strand.
CAGATGTTTGCTCTGACTGGCAGATCTAAAAAACAAAGCATTTTTCTCTCTGCTGAGGTAGATGTACTCCCCAGATAAATTTGAACATGATCAACAGATACCTTCTTTAGAAGATTGACATAGAACTGGAAAAACAATGCTCATGTCCCCTGGCAGGAACATCCTCTCTGCAAAGCAGTGATATAGAATAACAAACGATTCCTATGCCTTGCTTATTCTATCCTGTACTCTATCTCAAGGCCATAAGATGAACGCCTAAGACAAAGTAAAACCGTGGTATATTGCCAAATAGTTTCTAATAGTATTTTTGGCTTCTTCATTGTTCATTAGTCCTCAAGAGGAACTTTGTTCCTTGGCAACTAGATGTTGAGTGTAACTTCCATGCTGTGCAGGGAATTAAGACTTAGTAACCTCTTCTTAGCTCCACAGTACTAGGGCAACTCAGGGAAAGGTGCTGCTTATTTAGCAGAAACACTAGAGGAAGACAAGAAGTGGGCCAAATCCTGTTCTGCTACCTGTGAGCCAGGAGAGCTTGCCAGAGTTGGAAGGCTTGCCAGAGCTGCACAGTCTGCCCAAGTTCTGCTCCTAAAGAGACATAATTGCTGGGTAGGAACCAGCCTGGGAGCTCCTCCACAGTCACCATCCTCCATCAAAGAGAAGGTGGCCAAGATATTACATGGGAAAAGTCACTGCAGCCATTCAAGCTCCAGCACCTCCTTCTGGCCCAGAAGAAAAAAAAAAAACAAGACATGCTAGAGACTCCACAAAATCCCCCCAAGACTATGATTGTACACCAATTATAAACCCTAAAAACCAAGAGGGAGGGATAAAGGAAAACCTAGTTGTATAATGGTTCAATAATTCAACAGGTCTGCCATCTTGTTATTCAGTACCCCTTTTCCTTTGCTCCAGCCTTCTAATGACTTGCCAGATGGACCATTCACTCTGACTAGATGTACAGCTAGAGTTCCTTTGAATTGTAATTTGGCTTAATTTCTTGTCTGAATTATGGTAGCCCCCCTTCAACATGAAATGATGATGGAAAAGGTTGCCTAGCATTTAGACACAAGATTCTATTTGTACTGAGTATAATACATCATACTGAACACTGTTTAAATGTTTCTTGTGTTCCTCTGCTGCTTGAAGCAAGACTTAATGTGAATCTTTGGGGGTTTTAAACAGTTCTAAACTCAACCAGTTAATGAGACACATAACACATGAGGCACAGAATGTGGTACTTGCACTCTTTGGATATAGCTGTAATTAAGTACTGTTGTGCTTTAGCACCGAGTCTTCCCCAAAATCTCATCTAGGTAGCGAAATTCTCCACTGCAATTGTGGAACATCATGAATGATACACTAAGGGAGCCCTCAGTTCTGGAGAGGCAATATCCTCCTCCTCAGCCCATATGTAGCTCTGCAGAGGGGCACAGCCACTGCAGCAGCTCCTGGAAGGAACTGAAACAGACAGCTCTGGTGCTGCCTGATGAGCATTCCCACTAGGAAGACTTCAGATGGAGCACCCTCAAGGACCTGCTTATCTGCAGCCCTCTTACCTCAGTGCATGATGAGAGGGAAATCAGACACTCATGAGACATATGAAAGGATGAAGACAGTGTGTTGGATTCATTGAGCTGCCAGGAAAGGTGTTGATGTGAGCCAAGAGCCTTTGAAGCAACTTGTTCTCTGACAGGCTGTGTGCACTCCGAAATGACCATGGTCTAAGTGACTAAATTAGATCAGCTAATCCAAAGATCTGAGGGCATGATGTTATAATGGTTTATGTGACTTTTCCTTGAAATTTTCTGAGGAGAAACCCTGGGTACTACTTCTGTTGAAGCTGCGTTGTGGAGAAGGGATGGTGAAGGGTGATGTGGCTATACCAGAGTAATACTTTTAAAATAGTCTCATTGAAGTACTGGAGCACTACCAAAGAGACTTAACAGCCTCTCTCTTGCATTTTGTTTGCTCATCACTTCTGCTCCCTGTGCTCTATTCAGGTTGTAAATATGTCTGAACATAAACTATGTCCTTTGATTCTAACACTTGCTAGGTGCCCAGCACTAATGATCACCACAACCATTACCCACTCAGAAGATTCTGGCTTCTGCCTGTACTTAAAAATATATCAAATACATCAAAGAGTGGAAATTCATAGTTGGGGCTTTCAAAATATTACTATGTACCCCACTAACCCCCAACTCTCTTTGTTCCACTCACACTTAAGGTGTGTTTATTTTTTCTTATCAGTTACTTCTCTTGTGTTGTGCAGGAAGGCTGCAGCAATACACTAAGGATATATTCCACACGGAAGAGCCACTATAGTTGTACCAATTATTTGTGCACCACAGAGTTTTCCTTTTCTAATTGACTTAATACATTCATGTCTTCAATGCTAAGTGCACAGCTTCATCACCACACTAATCTTTGTTCTGTTTGGAAAGCAAGTGCAATAATTTCCTGATCTGGGCCTCAGAGGTTTAGTTCTGCAGATATACTGCGTCCTATATCTAATGACGTTTGTGTAATTGGTTGTCCATGCAGAGAGGGCTTTAGAATTGCTGAAGCCCTGCATGTGGCTTAGACATGAGCTCCCCCATGTCTCACTTACTATTTGCAACACTCCCTAAATTAACCAGTTGCCCCCAGTTCTCCTTCCTCTATGACCAGAAAGCCTCAGGAATTGCCCCAATACTTCCCCCTCTCACTTTACAGACAGTCTGAATGGGAAAGGAAAGCTTATTGGGCCCACTATTTTCCTGATTGTGACTGTGGAGTACATAGCACTTACACCTCTTTGGTTTGCATCTGGCCATAAAGAAAATTGGAGCTGGCAGAACTCTACTACAAGATTTAAAGTTACTCACCGATAAAACAAACCTGTTTGTAACAGAAATATGAGATTTAAAGTACACCACTGATAGATGAAATAAGCCTGTTTGTAATGGAGATAAAAGCTATTTATATTGCTGGAGTGCTGGGTAAACATATTTTTCTGAGTCAATAATAAAGTCACCAAAAACCACATTTTCTGTTGTCCAGAAACTATTTCTGAATTCAGGTCAAATTTCCTAATGGTTTCATTTGAGAAAAAAAATTATTGAACCAGGACTCTCAAAAGAGATGGTAGATGGCTTTGTTACCTTTTACCCAACAGTTTAATGCAAATCCACTCTGCTTTCTGCCAAGAAAAAGTGGACCTCAGCAAAAACACAGTTTGCCATCTCCCACCCTCCCAGGATTTGCACGTTGTCTTTTCAGCCAAGATGGATCATTGCAGCTGTTCCTTCATTTCTCTGCCTTCCTGCCTAACAAGACATTAGGAAAAGGTGAGGAACCAGAAATTTGAGGTCTCTTGCTTGAATTGTGTATCTGGAACGGTGGTGATGCCTGAGGGAGATGCACACAGAGTCTGATTCAGCCCATCCCAGCATAGCTTTGCTCTAAGAGTTCATATGTTAACTGGAGCAAGACCTTTGAGGCAGTTCGATATCCTAGCTGAAAATCCCAGGTGTTACACTAAGGTTCACATGCTTTCTCTTCCTTCCTCACTCTTTCTAGGAATGCTGAAGTGTTCCCCACAGGTGGGACAGGTTCATTGTGTAGCATCCAGCAGCTTCTCCTGGGAGGTCGGGAAGTGCTTTCTATGTCCATCAGGCAGGGAAAGAGCCAAAAGCAGCTCTCTGTCTTGTGATAACTAGTTCTAATCTAGCCTACTGAATAAGAGGAGAATGGTATTCAAATCTCTCCTACCTTTGTTAATTAGCCATCACCTGCTTTCTGTCACTGATGTTCAAAGAATGACAGATTTTGGTTTATATTCCATAGAACTAAATAAATTAATACATTTTATGAATGTTGATGATTTCTCACACCATTTGGTTCAGTATTTCAATTTTGACTTCTCCTGCCTGAAACAGCCCTACATTTCACTCATCTGACTTTTCCCTGCACTTCTATTTATGCAGGGCTAGATGCATCACAGAGATGCTTTTAACAGCAATTTCACACTTCTAGTGTCTAAATTTTAGAAGTATCCCTGATAAATTAGCCTTACCTCTTAATTTTCTGGCTTTACTGACAGATGGAAGGTTTAAAAAAGCCCCAAAACATATATAATCTGAGAATGGTTCTTAAAACAACCTTGACAGAAGGAACAAGATATCCTAGAGGGAACACAAGTTGCAGGGATACTCAGGAACTGAGATAGTCTGCATCGCTTCAGCTTCTCAAGTCTTCATGAGTTATCTGGGCTTTCCCTCACCTGTTCCATAACCAATGTGTCTGCTTGTAAATATTAGGTTGCTGCAAAGCTAGTATCTTGAGAAGAGCTTGAAATAATAATGATAAAAACATCTCCTAAACAAATCCACTCCCCTGCTTTGACCAAAATTTTAAGCAGATTTCCTCCCTCCTTTTAGGTGTAATTTTCCAGAGCCTGTTTATTTGAAACATTTCTCCCAGCTTTGGTCAAATACCTGAAAAAGGGACAGACTGAGAACGTATACAGGCAGTGAGATCTCAAGGATGCCTAACTTTGGCTTTGCAGGTTCAGATGTTAGCATTGTCAGAATATTAATTTCTGGACAGCCTCCAGTAGCCCTCTGAGGTCTGAGGCTGGGGTGAGCATCAGGCACACAACTAAACCCTTTACTTTCATTAGCCTGAAGCTGTGAATGAAGAATGCACTGGGGAAAAACACTGATCTCAGTGAAATGGGAGGGAGAAGTCCCTTTTTCTTCTGAAGGGGAAAGGTCGAGTTGCAGGAGTTCACCTAGGATATTATATTGCTTATGGTTGTGAGATGGGAGGCCCTTTTTTAAAGACAAACGTGCAATAGTGGAAATTGAGCTGGCAGAACCTGCCTGGGGAACAAACTCACCTTTTATTAAAACAAAAGAAAACTTGCCAGAGCTGCTAGGCTCAACACAGCTTGATTAAAGACATTGGGGAATTTACCAATCAAGGAAAGAGCAGAGCATGGAAAAAATAAGAAGTGCTAGATCTGTTAAAAGTAGCTAGAGAAAACCCTGAGGCTCTGCAGCTGGTCATTACTGATGCAAGAGATAGACTGCCTCATGGAGAAGGGATATAATGGGAGAAGAGTAACACATTAATCTGCAGAGTTCAGCATTAAGACTGACTAATCACAGGCAGCACTGGCAGCTGTAGACCACAGACCACCTTCTTAGAGTAGGGGCATTGATATAGATCTCTGGTTGTCATGAAAACTCCATACATTACCATCTCTGCATGCCTCAAACAATGCATCTGGCTAATACCCTTCTGCACCAAAGAAGATGGGTGTGAAAAGTAACTCAGGAGTGTGTCCACACTAAGTGCAAATTGCACACGCTGCAGTGAGCTGTGCTAATCGAAGCTTTGCTTAGTGCTTCGGCGGCAGGTTAGCAGTAGCCCTGCTGGGCAGTCAGCCCTGATGGAAATCATTATTACTGGAGAGGCTTCAGCTAGAACATCTCTTCTCAAGGCACTTTAGGGGAGTAATGTTAATTGCCATATCTAATTCCTTGCCTGCCACAAGACAGCAGGACAGTGATGGTAAAAGCAGGATGCAGGAGTGAGCTCCCTGAGGCAGGTGTGTGTATTTACCTAGGCACAGATAAAGGGATAAAAACATACCTCTCTAAGTCCTTTTCACGCTCTCATCAGTAGTACTGGGATAAGAAATTTGAGGTTTCACCATGCAGAATCCATTTCTGCTTTATTGAAGACCTACTTGAATCACATTCAGGCTATAAACTAACACTGATTAATAACAGGACTTCAAGGCTTGTGGTCATACACCTGGCCAGACCACAGACTTTCACAAGGATCCTATACTTGCTGTGTAAGACAGAAGGAACTGAGGCCACCAGAGCCTCCTGTAACTCTGTCACTTTGTCCATGCCTCTCATGAAGACAGTTATGCAATCTCTGCAGATGCATCTTCAGGCCTGACCTCCTCTGCCAGAAAGGACATGCACTGAACTCAGTGTGACCTGCCTCCTAGTCACAGCCAAAAGACTCTCCACCTGTACTAGAAAGCAATCATTTTGTATTTGCCAGTTTAACAATACAACATAATGACAACAAATCTTTTTTGCCTTGCTGCATCTCTGAGCTTTGTAGAACATTTTCCCTCCTCGTCCACCTCTCCTCCTCTCTGCCATGTGAAGTGTCAGAAGATGTCAGGTTCTAATGTCTAAATTAAATGTTGTAATCTGATCAGGATGAAATGCCAAATGAGTCAACTCCTTCTGCATCAGCCTCTGTGCCACCTGCCCTTTGCTCTGCTTCTTGGCTTTCATAGTTTGCTGCTCGGCACAGCATCCAAGATAATATAAAATGGACCTGATAAAGAAGGGGCTAATGGATAAAAACTTCATGAGAGCTTTCCAGTAGCAGACTTTGAAGTATAAGCAGATATAAGTGATGGCATTTGTGGGGAACCCACCCTACACTCTTCTTTTTTTAATGGGAAGAGTAAAGTGAAGTTGATAGAATAATTCTGATTTTTTTCACCTTCTCTCTTGTAAATGGCACATCAGTGAGACACTGACAGTGTTCTCACCATTAAACTTGACAGAGAAATATATGTTCCTTGATTTCAGAAGGCTGCAATAATATAAAAAGCTATATGAATCTGAACCAGATGACCAGGTGGGGATCTGAACAGAGAATAATGTAGGATTTTAATAAACTTACTGAACTTGGCACCAGCCTTGTTCCTGAGCACCAAAGCAGAAATTAAATTAAAGAAGAGATCTGGATTTAAAAGAAGTTATAAAAAGACAACATTACAATGTTTTTTTGCATCATCCCTGACTTTATAGAAGTATATAAGATACTATCATGTGAGTAAAGTTATTTTAGCTATTGCTTGCTTTTCCCCCCTCTCTGAGGCCAGAGTCAAGTTTTCATATGGGCAAGACAGCTTATACCACAGAGAAGTGGTTATGAAAAGTTATGTGAAGGTCACATCATTTAAGAGTTGAAGGGATTCAGAACACTGAGCTTTGGTGGTAACTGGAAAAAAAGAAGGAAAACTTCAGAAAACTGTCTGCCATCTAGAATTCCCTGCCAACAGCAAGCCAAAAGATGCAATTCTGCACTAAAATTTAAAACTCGCAAAGAGAACCCACCCCTCTACACACTTTTTCTCTTTGATTCTGCTCTTTACTAAGTACAATATAACTCACTGCTTAGGCTTTCTGAAGTAGGATGCCTTAGTAAGGCATCACTGTACCTCCCAGGCTAAAAATCAAATGAGGCCTTTTTTTTTAAAGTTTTTCTTCTAAAACAAGAAGTCTCCAATACAAAACAGGAACAACAAAACCCCAGCTCCTTTATACAGTGGACTTTCTTGCTTCAGACACCTGTTGCCCATGCAGCCACAAGTTCTCAAGTCACATGGCCAGTACTTCCCACAGCAATCACATTTTATCAGTCTGCTATTTGCGGCTATCAAAGCTAAGGAAAAAAGGCAAAACAAGAGAACAACTAGATGATGGTGGGAAAGCCTTCTGAAAGAAAAGACCAATCCAGCAGAAAAATGGGCCATGCTAGAGGAAGATCAACCCTTCCCACTGCATACAGGCATTTGCCTTGCTTTTCCCTGTATGTGGCTGGCTTCCTAAGGGTTAAGTCATCTTTGATAGCAGGAAGGTAAAACTGTCCTAAATGTCTTCAGAAATCTGCCTGCCTATTAGTAATTCCCCAGTGACAATGTAAAGAAAATCAAACACCAGACTTCACATCCTGAGCAAGCTTGGCTATGCATATTTAATAAAAGGAAACATGCTATAAGAAAAAAAAAAATGGGTGTCCATGGAAACTGCATATTTATCTTAAAAAAAATACACTCTACATTAAATTTTACATATGACTTTCTTTCACATACACTCTCCCTCTACCAGTTTTGGCCTTCTGTGTTGACTGTCAGAGATCTTCACTGCCTGTTATTTTCACATCCCCAGGATGATCTCAGCATCTTATAGCTCTGAGAACTGTCATGTACTGTACACAGCACGGGCTGCACATAGGCTTTTCTGCGCTAGGCAAACATGGGCTGCAACAAAGCCCTGAGCAGGATGGCTTGCCCCTAGGATTTAGAGCTCTTCAGTAATTTTTTTTTTTGTAAGAGGTTAGACGAGGAGAAAACAAAACAGAACAGCACAGGCAAGCCAGCAGCAGCCTGTGCTGTGCAAAGAGGGGAGGGGGAGCTGTGCTCGCAGCTCTCGCTGCTCCCTGTCCTCACACTGCAGGTACAGGATAGACAGGGAATATTAAAGTATATCTCCCCATGAGGAAATGGAGATCACCCCTAGGTGATTTTAGGAAGGTACCTTAAGCTGTTGTAGCTTTAGACTGTTAACAGCAGCTGTCCTAGCGCTTTATACAGGGTAGCTGAAGTGCAGCTCTGAAAGCTGGGGTTCAAGCTCAGGACAGAGTATAGAGCGTAGCGGAGGGGATCAACAAACACTGAATCATCCTGCAGTTCTCTCTGCTCCAGCCACCAGAGTAGTGACCAGCATCAAGAAGTGCTCAATAAGCCTCTTTGTTCTCAGCACCAGCTGCTAGGCTCTGTGAAGAGAGTTGCAGTAAGCAGTGGTTTGCAAGAGATGCATGTGCAGAGACAGACAGCAAAAGAGCTCTGTTACAATTAGCACAGGATGTACCATCAAATTTTTATCAAAATGAAACCAATACTTGCCTTCCTCAACATTTTACCTTTAGCAAAAAGGCAAATATGCCAAGTCTATCAGCTGGCTCTAGTGCAGCTCTGGGAAAATGGTGAGACATGCACAGCGGGGCATACTGAGTGATACAGGAAGGCATCACCCAAGTGGTGGTGATAGCAAAGGTCACCACAGAAAACTTCACCTCCTCCAGTCTGTTTCCATATGGAGTACCATAGTATGAATATCCTCAGCACACAGCAACTTAAAGCATCAGAGCTGTACCAAAGAAAAGCCTGTAGCAGGATCGTGAGCAATCACCTTATTACCATTGTTTCCAATAGACTCACCATTTTCTCCTCTTCAGTAACTAGGCAATTAAATTCAATCCCCACTGCATTTTTTTTTCAATAGCAATGAAGAATTTCCACAGTGGGATCAGACATTTAAACAAAGAGCAGCTGTTTCCCACCTCACTCTGCAGAACGCTGACAAACCCAACCTCTACCCTCCTCCTCTCCACATTTCTGCACACATTTGCTCTGTAACTGCTGCCTTTCATTAAACTTGCTCTTAGGGAAAGACTTCCCAAAGGTTTTAGTTGCCCAATTACTAGACAAACATAACCACACACAGCTAAGCTAATGCAAATAGATTCTCTGCTCCTTCATCCAGCACACTTGCTTCAGGCTTTACTATGCATTCATAAGCAAATTCTGTTTCCTCCCTCCTTCCCTCCTCTGTTCTTCTTGAACTAGAGAGAAGCTTTTATCCCATTCCCTTGTTATCATACCAAGCATTCATAAATTCATTCTATTGCTTGAATCTCCTCATGTTCCTGAAATCAGGCACCTGCAAATTCTGCATGTTGAAGGGCCACTGCTAGAGCTATTCAGACACACATCTAGAAGCTCGTGCAGCCCTGCAGAGGCTACCTGGCGTTTTCAGTGTCATCCTGTTGTAGTGCTCCCATTTGTGCCATTCAGATCTCTGACTGCCCTCACTCTTGTTCAACAATACTCAAAGGTTTTTGGAAAGCACTCTGGCTTGTATGTCCATGGTAGGGGAAGCAAAGACCCTGCCAAAGTACTCGTGTGAAATCCGCATCTTTCGTGCTCTAAGGCCTTCATATCATCACCATGTATCTGATTAATAAGGCCTGCACAATCAAAGCACACACCATTACTAGGATTTGTCTTCACGTACTCGATGGCAGAGGCAGGACACATACTCTTCTCATTTCTAATAGGATGACTCCAGCACACTAAACCAGCCACAATGGCAGCTTACAGCGTGCAGTCCGGGACCACGCCTCTGAAAGACTGATTGCACAAGTGGTGGAGTGTCCAAGAATGGGAAGAACCCATAGAATCAGCCTGAGGCACAAGCTTCACATGGTCAGCACTGTTTTCAGTCACACAAGGTACGCTCCTAGACCATAGCTTCACAAGTAGTACTTTTTGAGCATGTGTGGGGGAATTCTAGTGCCTGAGTAGATTACATACCACTGTACTCCATTCAGTCAAGCAAAGCATGCCACTGGACTCCCCAGAGAATGGCAGTCATGCTCCATGGCCTTGCTTCAAGAGTTTGCATATTCAGAGGGTTATCAATAGTGTTCTAACTTACGAGGAGGCCCACCAAGTACAGGAATAGGGGTGGAGTGGGCTGACACAACAGTAGCTGGGTCCCAGAGGTCACAGTGCAGCAGACACAAGACAGCCAGATCAGTGTGGCACCGCGGTGCTGACACTAGCCCTGAGGACAGGGTTTCTGGCCACATAAGTAAATATGTGTCAGGAGAGGAAAGACCACACCAGCATTTCTGATGAGAGCTAGCAGTCTTCTTCTCCTAGCACTTCCTTCCCAGTTGTAGGTTGTCAGATAGATTAGGCATAGGATCACTCATGGGCCATACACACTGTCCTGTCCCGGGACTTGAGGAGTCCTGTCTGCCTATGGGAAACTATGATCAAATGCTTCTATGAAGCTTGCAATACCTGTTACAGCCAAGTTAACATGATAGGTAAAAAGGATGAATGGCAAAAGGATGAGAAGTAGCATACTGCATGGTCAACAGCAAGGCTACAATGACACACATGAAGCTGCTGGGAACCCAGAATTGTGAACTATGAGCTGGCAGACACCTCCTTTCACTCATAATTCCAGTTGCTCTTTTTTGCCATCTGTTTTGTTCCCAGCACCAAGCTCTTTCTATATGACTTTGCCAAGGATACATGCTAAAAATGTTTCTTCTTGTCAGGCAAAGAAATGGGTTAAGTAAGCTTAGAAGTGGGTTTGTTCTCCAACTAGCATCTGTATGCCCTAATAAAGTCAGATAACTGTATTACTGGGGTAGCTTGAAAACAGACAAAACCTGCTTTCTGTTTTTGCTAAATCTACAGCTAAATGATTTTTGAGGGGGATGTTTTCATGGGAGATAAAAGACTAAAATCAATGATAGGATTGTCTGAAGACCGAAGTTTCATTTTTATCTCCACAGAAAATCAGAGTCGGCTATTCCAGTCGCTCTCTATTAAGTTTTGGTTCAAAAATGTCACTTGTACTCACAGCAGTGCTGAAAAGACTATTTATCTGACTCCAACAGTAGCATAAAGATTCTCTTGGAATCTTTTGTTTATCAAATTAGATAAGCATATGTAAGTAATGCTGTTTATTACAAGAAAGGACTTGTAGGTGATATGAAACCCAGACTATGATATGTGACAAACATTAACAAATGGCTATGAGAATGGCATGAGTCCTAACGATTACACATACATATACTCAGATACCAATCTGTGGTTTAGGGAATTTAGGAGGAAAGTGCCTGACAGTTCAAAAAGGAAAATTACCATATCTTCCAAACACTTTTCAAGAACTGCGCCAACAGTTTAATGCTCTAAATTATGAACTTTACTGTCTAACTGTGGCGATGGGTCTGCAACACATCTGTGTCTAACTAAGGACTGAGAAGTGACAGCAGCACAAGACGGAAGCTGGTGAAAGATTTCTCCATGCAAAAGGATGTATATTACATTGATTTAACTTCCTGATTGTACACTACTGTGACATTTTTTCCAGAAATACCAGCTTATATGAAATGTGACCAAAGACTTGCTTTTGGCCCAGGTAACTGAGCAGGTGATGGTTCCTCAGTTCTAGATCTATCTGGCTACTAGATCCAAAGAAGAGCTAAGAAGGGTTAGGCATCATGGCTGTCTATCGTAATTGGGTGATGAGGATTGATGATCCTTGATTTGCTAGTCCTAAAATGCCAATTTTCCATTCAGTCTTCCTTTGCAGCTGGCTCTGTCTAGAGACTCCTGCATGAGGAATTAGGATTAACTATTTCTTTCTAGAGAGTGTACTCTTTAAACAACAGATCTAGCTATAAAGCACAACTAAGTAGAAGTGAACTCCTGCTCATTTTCTTGTTGCAACTAACTTCTTTCATAAAGAGCTTAGTCTCCAGCTCAGTTAAGCTTTTAATTGTGTGCTTAACTTTAAGTATGTGCTTAATGTCAATGGGACATATGGGTAAGTATGAAACTGCGTGTGTTTCGCTGAATAGAATAAGTTACCTCAAACGTTTAAATGTTTTACTGAACTGAGGCCCTGGCAAATACAAAAAGCATTTAATGGGATATTGAAAAGAAAAAAGGTTCCTAGCATCAGTTGGTAAAACTCGTATTTTAAAGTTTTTTTCCTCATTGGTATAATTATACCAATAACTCTTTTCTGTTCATCCAAGAAAGATTTCTGTGAATGTTAATCAAAATGTGGGAACTTAAACTAAATAGCTGAACTCAATGCTTTTCAGTGTCTTTGATCAGAATGTCAAAGATATTTGGCTAATTATTTCTATTACATCAGTGCTCAAGACCTTGCCATTAAAATATGTGTCCATGTCCTCTCACCTTCACTGTATTTCTAGATTACTACATTCCTGTAGCTCTTCAGACAGAAAAATGATCAGGTGAGCATCACGCATAACAATGCTTGAAAGCCAACTTATGCCCTGAGTAGGATTTCAGGGCTGTTGTGATGGTACCCTGGCTCAGATCCTTGCCTCTAGTTTACATGCATTCTTCTTACCTAGTAGTGTTAATAATGGCTCTAAAACAAGAGGAAAGGTATGAAATGATAAACTTCCTCTTACTGCTGCTCCTGTTCTTCAGTCCAGGAAATTTTTCTTCCATGAGTTTCTGTAGTGAAGCACTTTCTTTCACAAGTAGTTCAGTCATTGCAATTACCATCATTTGCTCTGAAACAGACAGTACCCTGAATCAACTGAGGTGAGCAGGTTTTGAAAAGCTATACCTGGTAGACAAAGGCAGTCTGGCTTTTGGCAGCTCTCTTTCTTTTTCTGTCCCTGAGCTCACCCTGCAGCAGAATGAGGTGTTACCCTGTAAAAAAGAGTAAATGCTACATGCAGGGAGAATGTTTCTCTTTTCTCTTGCCTTTTCCAAATGTATCCTACTCTTGCCCGTCCTATAGCTATTGCATCATACTCGGCCTCTACTTGTCCTCTAAATCTTGCCAGAATCTACATATTTTGCCTCTTCACCTGAAATTAATGACCACACCTATTCATCCTTCTGACATGTCTGTTCTCATCACTTCTCCATCCTTTGACCCTTTCAGGTGTTATTATCATACTAATATATTTTACCTTGTGTGTCTCCAGAAATGGGAGCAGTTCTTTCGCATGACTTAGTACAGAACATTACTAGGGAGTCAAACATTTGCTACTGCCTCACTAATATTTTTCTTCATTTCTTTCACATGACAAGCACAGGAATAAAGAGCAGCCATTCCAATATTTCAAAAAATGCCTCATCAAAACTCTTATCTAATGGCTTTAGTGTTTGGTCACAATCTTGGCTACATTTCAATGGCACAAAGAGAAAGTCAGTGGCGAGTTGAAAAGGGCAATAAACAACATGTATCATAAGCAATATGCCAATACCTGTGCTACTACTTCAATTCTTAGTGCCATACCTTCCCAGTTTGTTATTTTCCCCTTGGTATTTTGGGACAGCTTAGACAGTTAACAGAAACTCATGTCACTGCTCTTCTCATTTCCCTTTTAGGTTGACGCGTAATATTTGGGTTGCAACTATCACTAGAGGTTTCTTATTTCTGTTAAACACTTTTCATGGAAATTTGAAATTAATGAAACATATTCCTATAGGTCTTCCATTTTGTAAACATTTTTAGTTTCAAACAGAAATCTGCATTCTGGGTCATATTTGGAGATTTGCAAAGTCTCTTTAATGGATTATAAAACCAAAGAGACTGTTGCAATAATCTATTTTAAATTGACTCCCATTAAAATAATACCAATTTTTTTTTTAAAAAAAGATAATCAGAGGGGGAAAATACATTCTATTCCTAGATAGATTGTTCTTGTAACTCATTACCCTCAGTTTTAAAGCATTGTGTCATTTATTTTAAATCCATATCTGTTTAGCTCCAGGAACCTACCAGTAGATAGTGTTACCAGTTTTAGAGATATATGCATACTCTTTCACAAGAATAAAAGAGCTATTTTATGTAGATATTGAAGACTCGTACCAATTCACCCATTAATCTACTCTTGGATAAATTAAGTGGATTAATTTTCTTAAATCATACATTATTGGATTTTTTTTTTCCACAGGCCCAGAATTATTCTTTTGTTCCTCTCTGAACCTTTTCTGTTTTTCAGATTTCTTCTTAATGGGTGAAAACAAAGATCTGGACAGAGAATGCTCGCAATTATCTTACTCATACCATGAACTCATGTCCCTCCTGCTTGACATTCATTGCTTACCCATTCAAAGCTAATGTTTTTCTCTTGGCCATTATATTGAACAGGGAGCTCATATCCAGACACTGTCTATCAGAAACTCTAAATCTTCATCAGTACCACTGTGTTTCAAGGGTACTCTTCTGCTATTCTGTATGTGTGATTGGAATTCTTTGTTCCCAGACATATGACTTTGTATTTGACAATATTAAAATGCATCTTGTTCAGATGAGCTCACCGTACGGAATGATGCAAATATAGAATATAGAAATGAACTGTCCTGTCATTATTTACCACTCCACTAATTTTTATGTCATCTGCAATATTTACAGGCAGAGATTTTGTATTTTCTTCCAGACCATTGCTAAAGAATAACTAGCATTAGGCTGAGAACAGATGACTGCAAATGTCTCCATAGAATGCAGATTTTCAACCACAGTACTTTTGAAATCTATCTACTAAGTACATCTTTCAATCAAAGCATAAAGGGATTAAAAAGAAGCTCTATATACACTATAAAATGGTAGGGGAAGGTTAAGCTGTTTTAAACAATAAAAATCTAGCTGACCAGGCAATAGATTAGAAGCTATTGTTACCATCTAATAACATTTTAGACTACGTAGCCATAAGGTTTGAGCATCAGCATGGGAATAAACACAAAACCACATTGTGTAACCATAAGAAATCCAGTCCCTTAGAAATAAACCAAGACAGCTCTCTCCTTCAAATGCATTAATCATGGGTAGTCTTGTGATAAATATGCCATGAAAATATTCACTAAAAGAACTTTTAATATCCTACATGTCGGATAGAGAGGCATCTGCCTACACTGTCCCCAAAATCCAAGCAAAGCTTGGAGAGCGCATTGACTCTGGGAGTGATGCACAGAAGTAGCACTACACATGCATCTCTCATCTCAGGAATGGCCTAATATATATGGTAGCATCACAATAACCTAATTCTGTCCTTTCTTTTTCTTAGTCAGCACACTATACAGTAATCTCACATGAGCCTGCATCTTGCAAGTTATGTAGGGTTTTGGCAGAACTGTCACTTCCTTTACAATACAATGCATTTTGGGCTTGGATTCATTATTAAGAAATAATATTTGTCTAGGATTAGTCAGTCCAAATGCAACACTTTAGGTTTACTTTTTAGTGATTTATCTGGGTCACATATCTGTATGTGATACACAACTAAACTGTATATTTATCTAATCTTGTAGTAGGAGAGATTATTATTGCACTATGTGAATAAATCTAATAAACTCAAAATTGTATTTCCTCTGGCTTGGACATGGCTATTTAGGAATAACATTCAGCTCAAAAAATAATTGCCAAAGGTTTTGTATAGATTTCAAAACCGCTTGACAACAAGGTCCTTTACTTCCACTCCTCCAGCCTTCTAGGACCAAAACTCCAGCCTCACTTTATTATTCAAGGAAGTCAAATACTCTAGGGTTCTTATCACTTTCTATTTTCAACACTTTAGTTGGACAAATAAATGCAATTCATCCCAAATAAATCATTCTTTGGCTTTGCAGTTATTTTATCAAGTAGCTTTAGTTTGTCTTGCTCGTTACTATGATCCATAAGCCACAATCCAGACAAATAAATGAGAGGTCAAAACTTGCTCTTTGTCGTGGTCATCTACATTGATGCAGAGCTCTGTCATAATGGGGACTGAAAGTTTAAGTCTTTGTACCTTTATCACCATAGTTTTGTTCAGAAACTCCTGGAACCTTAGGAAGTTAGCTACATGAGATACTTATTTCCTCTTCTGTTTTTACTTGCCATTGCAGGATTCAGTAATCTATATGGGAAAAGGGGACATCTAGCATTTGCAACAGCTCTTTACTCCCTGTATGCTGTACATCTGAAGAAAGTTAGTATCATGAATAAAAACATTTGAAATGTGACTTCAGAGTCTGCTGGTTTGAAATATCACAGACCTTCTTATTGCCAGTAACACAATGTAGATATGTAAGTGTTCTTCAACTTTACAAGCCTTTACTATGTTAAATATTTTTACTTAAGGCATAATATATATTTTAACAACTCTAGCATGTGTGAACCATTTTATAGCTCTGAGCTTCATGGAATTAATAGAGGCTTAAAGGTAATAAGGCTAATCTGTTCTACAAAGGGGACGAGCTACTTTGACATGCTCATATTTTGTGGGTACTAGAGTTTCCAGGTGCAAATAAAATTAGACAGATGAGGTGGAACTGGTAAGAAAACTGAGTGAGTTTAGTCACATGAATTGGATTTTCTAAAAGTGGAAACATGAAATCACCCTTTCATTATCCTTGCATCTGACAAAATACATTATCATATGTTTTTGCTTGAACAGTGTAAAGACCGTTCAAAAGAGATACAATTGCAAATCAGGAAAGATCACACTTACGTGGAGCCCTGACAATGTGATCTCATCAAGCTAGAACTTGAAATTGCAAGTGTCACTTCAGATAAGATCAGAGAATGCTTCCTGTCCCAATGATGTGACATTATCAGGTTTGAGACTCTAGCAAAGGCACATGCACAGTTTTGTGATCTAACAAGGCAGATTGAGAACACACTGGTTGGCAGGATATTTTAGATCCCGAGATTGCCTTGAGCTGGGCATAATTACAGCTCATTTTTTGCACATGGGAGAGCCATCTCAAAGACGAAAAGAGCAGAGTACTCAAGAAAGAGAAATGTTGATCTTTCAATTAGCATAAGTTCAAGCATCTGAACTGGGTTTCTCAGTGTATGGACAGCTTTTGAGTGAGAAAACAGCACCATCTTCTATAGAAAACTCTTAAGACAGCTGTGCTGCCATTTGTACAGGAATCATTTAACATATAGAATTCTAGCTGTGGTGTATTTAGACTTGCTTGGGAAAAAAAAAAAAAAAACCCTAAAGAAAATTAAGAGTCTTCTGCTATTAAATTGCATAAAGTTCATCCTTAAGATAGGTCATTAGGAATTTATTAGCAGGATTTTGTTGTTGTTGATTTGGACTCCTGAACTACAAACTAAACACCACGGTTCAGAGTCAAAGAAAAAAGGGCAAGGTGGTAGGAAGCCATTTAGATTTCTTGGCTCTCTGCATATTTTTGGTGCTGTTTATTGCTCAGTACACAGCACTTTGCCAGGAATGGATTCAGAACTACAAGTTAGGTACCAGTCCAAAGCAGAATTCATGCACTAAAAGCGGTAATTCAGGAGATGCTGAAGGCCACGTGAAAATTAGCAATCTGTCTGAGAATGTTTCATAACACTTAAAACCTCAAAGCCATTGAATGAATACCTGTCCTTCTAATCTGGAAAATCCTTAGCGCCTACAATTTGCCTTTGATTGAGCAGATGCCAAATTGCTGTTTATAGAGGAAAATCTACTCTTTTGACTTCATGGCTTTAACTCTGTCAGATGGCTGAAGACCCCTGGATGCCAAGGCTTGGGAAGATCCCTTTTCTGTGGTGACTACAGAAGATGCACATTGGTACTAATTGCATGGTGGAAGACATGAAGTCTATCGTGGTGAAGCAGCTGGAGGAGGCAGAACTGTGAAGTGCTTTTGCCTCAATGCTATAAATAAATGTACTTAGGAATAAAACATTATTTTATCAAGTATAGACATGGTCTACTCAGAAACCATGTGATTTCATATAGCATGGGCTGCAGCATTTGAAATACTAATTCTATGTGCAGAAGATTACAGAAGGTCACTTTGCCCCAAGTACGCATGTAGTGTGATACCAAAATAATTATGGAATTAACATTTAAATGGAGAGCTATTCCCCACAAACCCAGCTTTTTTTTTTTTTCTCTTCTTTTTTTTCCCAGTGACTCCCCAGCATATTAACACCACAATGATTGACAACTTCTCATACGGTGTTCGGCAAAACACACAACTATAACTTCAGTGCATAACGAGGAACAAGTGGTGAATGCTTTTTAGTATCATAGCTCTTGTTCCAGCTCCCTATTTTTGCACAAATGTTCACATCAGTTGGGGGAAAAAGAAAAAAATATCCCACATTCTTCATCTTAACAAACTTTCTTGCATTGATTAATGCAGCATTTTATGAGACCTGAAAAAACAAAGTTAAATGAACAAGAAGTGAAAACTTATGATGGATGTGTCCCTCATAGCATTTAGATCTTTTCCACTTGATTAAAAATTCCTAGTTCCTCTTCACTGAATTGTTTAGTTTTTTAGCAGTCTCTGTCCTGATTAAAACAAATTAGCATCAAAGATCCCCAGCTGAATGAGGCATCATTAATTGAGAAACATGCAATGCTCCTTAATTACCTTAGAACAGTCAGAGAACAAATAATCTTAGGTTTCAAAGGGGTTCGCACGCACCGTGCACCGTGGGCTTTTTCTCAGTGTCTGCTGGAATAAAAGCAGACTTGCCTATACCATTGAGGGATATCAGTACAAGCCTCAGTAAACACATTGTAGATTGTTTATCTAAAGTGGAAAAAAAAAAGACAGCACAGTAATGGCTGTTAGAGATAGATATTTCCGTTTATTATGTTGATCACAGCTTTCAATTTGCTTTGCATACGCCAACATTGACTGAGAAAGCTGTTTGATATTGATACAAATTTTAAATACTCCTGGAGCATTTTACTCAGGAGCATCTAACAAAATGTCAGGCATGTAGGTACAGAGAGTAACCGTGCACCTTGAAATAACAGACAAAGAGGCAACAAACTTTCATAAAACCTGGCTCAAAAGGAATCCAAGGAATATTTGCTATTCCTTGTTCGCTCATTCTTTGGTACACAGTTCCTCTGACTGTTGGATTTTGTAAGGCTATGACTCAGATTCCACAGATCAGTTAGTGCCAGCCTTCATAGGAGGAGGAGTAACTAACTTCTTTAAGGGCACAATATACTTACTAATACGAATATCTCAACATTTGTTTTGCTTCACCAGCTCATAGAAGAAATTCTGCAGAAAAATGTCACTCAATAGTACTGAGTGTATTCCTGGAGTGGGCCTGCTATTTACATTGCTTTGGCAGTAAGGCTGATCCAGCAAGTGTTGCTAACTTTGAAACTAGACAGCAAAATTAAACGCTCTGCAGAACTACCTGAGCTAGCTGGGAACAAGCTGGTTTGTACCAGTGCCAGCATCCTGTGCTCTCTCACCAAGCTAATTAGCTCTGCAGAGAAGAAAGCCATTAGCAGGGGTGTAGTACAGTGTTGATGCAGCTATGGCCTTTTGGTACCCAGACAAACTCCCCTAGAGCTGGCCAGAGAGATCAGCACCTAAACACACACCCATACAATCTTTGGCATGCAGAACCCTGATGCAATGTAATACAATGTATGCAGCTGACATAACAAGATGATCCAAATAAATATAAAGGATAAACACCAGAGTAAAACATTTTTAAAACAGATCCTAACAGCACAGGAAAGATTTGAGCTTGCTCCTAGTTCCTATAAACCTGTGCTATTGCTCTGTCATCAATGAGTTCTTTCTAACATACCTCAGAAGGGTGATTCTAAGATCTATTAAGGAGCTTGATCTAAATATTACATACTAGCCTTAGTATTCCAGCACCTGAGGGACACGAGCAACACATTCAGTCTCTTACGCTAAATTCTCTTTGCTTGCTCCTTTTTCAGTCCACAGCCATGACTTTCTATCTAAATGAAAACCTAAGTTTTCAAAGATTTCACTGGGGCTCATTCTTCTGATAGATACCTAAGGATGGTATCCTCTCCTAAACAAAACCCCCTTTTAGCAACAGTCTATGTAAAACTAGAAAGGAAAGCCAGAAAACTCCTCAAGCCCCTAGAGGACACTGTGCTCTTTATGCAGTAATGTATTGTATATATTTGCAAGCAAAAACCACAGAACTGGAGCCAAACTATCACTTCTATAGGTGAGACATACACACACTGGGTGTATGTGTGAGCACAAAGTATCATTTTGGGTTAGATTAGCACTTCATTCTGTCTTTCCTCCTGTGAAAGAGAACTTCACCTGTATATCACACTCCTAACAATCAAGTGAGAAGTCAGAAAGAAAAATGTCATATTGCTGGTCTAAGTGTTACTTATATAGAGCTTAGCAATACCACTTTTTTGTTGTTGTTGAAAATAAAATCCGTATGGGTGCAGCTACTGATGCCCTTTCTGTTGGCTTTCATTTCTAGAGTCTATAAACCAAAAAAGTTGGTCTTTCCAAACAACGAATCTAATGCTGTGACATTGCAATGTCACAGGAACGCAAATAAAGAAACCTTTGCAAGTCTGTGTTGTTTGCCATCAAAGAAAAGCTTTCCAAAGCAGGCAAAAGCCAACTAAGCTTCAAAGCACTCCTTTTGGGTTGGTAATTTTTATAACAAAGGCAGATTGTTGTAACAGAAGGTTGAGCAAAGACAGGGTAAATCACAAGTTCTGAACGTTTGGATTTTGAGCTACTACTGAGCCATACAATTTTAAAGGCTTCTTTTAAAAAATGGATTAGTTAAAACTAAATAAACCAAATAACAACACAAAACCTAACATTAGTAATACCAGTGGCTTAGTGCTAGAGACACCATAAACCTGTATGTTTTTCTTTTGATGTAACGGGGAGGCACAGTCAGGGGCAAACCTTATAAAATTGCAATCAGGTTACGACGAGAACACCTATACAGCAATATGATTACTTCACTTTTAACTATTAACATCTCTCAAGCATTACTCCCTCACCTTCCAAATATTGCATAAAACAACCTTCATATCTACAGTACTACAGAAATTAGGCAATGGATTAGCACACTGCTCTGGCGAGAGTTGTATGGATCTCGACGTGACACCTTAGATACATGTGAAACTCCAAAAGCTTTGCCGATTATAATAAAAACATGAGCAGGCTAAAGAAGTTGGGTCATGTTAAAGTAATATTGCTTGGATCTGAAGGCCTTTTCTTCTGCATAAATTCACAGGAAATGCTTGAATAGGTCTTATGAAAGCTGATAAAACTGCAGAAGTCTGAGGAAAGAACATGGAATATATTGAGTGGATATGGTACAAGAGAAGCCAAAATGCAAAGCAGGGGAATGGTAACAACTGGCTGCATATAAAAACTTTGAAGGCCTGTACAGGAAACAGCCTTGTTCCAACAGCTTCGAATTAAACATACACTCTACAGATAAAACTTACAAATTCTGATTTATTAAAGTCTCGATGAGTGGTAGCTCAGTTTTGAAGCTTTGGAAGATTTCTATATGAAGTGTGCAGATGACACTGATACTGTGTAAGATGGAGGTACAGTAGAAGAACTGCTGAAGAAACCAACAGCGTACTTCCAAAAGGTAAGAGAAAAGAAATTGGAAAGGAATCGGGATCAGCATGTGGCAAACACTGCATGCCTTCAGAACCTGGATTGCTTTCATGAAGAGATTGAACCAAAAGAAAATGCCAAGAGAGAAAGCCAATGCAAAAGACAGTATTTGAAGGGCACAGTGGTGAGGGTGGGGCAAACGAGGAACACTAGTGCTTGAAAAGGCGGCAGAATTTGTGCCTGGAGGAAAAGGTATCATTTTCTCACAAACGTGCTGAACGATGAAAACCTTTTATTTTCAAAGAAGGAAGTTAGAGAGGGATGGACTTGAGCTGTTTGTGAAGCTCAGTTCTGGAGAGATCCAAGAGGCAATTACAACCCTTTGGGAAGAGCTTGGCACCATGTGTGGACTGGGTTGCCATTAAATTATTAAAAGCAGGAGGAGGTAAATGAAGCCAAAGGCTGTACAGAATAATTCTGTTGATTTCAAATATCTGAAGAAGTTTCAGGGCAATGGAAGGTGCTTTTCATAAATGCAATGTAAAAGCTAGCACAGTGTCTGTCTTTTTCTTAGAGTCTCTAAAGCTTTCTCAGAAGGCTTTACTATTTTTTTTTGGTTTTTTTTAATAAAGCAGGAACAGTTCAATAACACTGGTGGGGATTCTGGAATAGAGTTCTACCAAATATTAAATATTTTCATGAGATATTTGGTAAGATGTAACACTATAATCAGAATGAATATGCAGACTTAAAGGTTTTAAGAAATATTACAATGCTAGATCATGGCCCTTGAGCTACACTGGAGGAATTTATAACCCCATTAAGCATTTTCAAAAAGGCATAGTCACTACTTGCAAAGAAGACAGAGCATGAAGAAGGTGTAAAATCTCTGGCCCATTTAATATAAATGAGGGATTAAGGCATTCAAATGGATTATCCTTGATATTCTTCAGCATAGCTAAAATGGTACAATCACTGACATTTTCAGTCTACGATGAACATCAAAATAGTAGTGGGATCCTATGGCTTGGGCAACTATGAATGAAGCAGAAGGTACTGTACAAAGAATGGCTACTTGAAGATGAAAAATAAAGAACAAATAATGTAAAACGAGACAACTGAGAAGCCTGACTAATCGAGGTTGTCAGTAAGTTGAGTAGACTAATAAAATGATTTACCAAAAGTGGGAAAATGACCTCAACAGGAGAAACTGAGAGCAAATTTTGTGACCACTATTGTGTGAAATGCCACAGCATTTAGAAATGAAATTCATATGAATTCTTTAACATCTGTCAGCAAATGCTTATTTATTTATTTTTAAATTATGTCTCCAGTTGTGGTATAGAAAGCTGCAACATCTAGCACTACTAAATAAGTCTGATACTAAATAACTTAATAACTAAAACAAAATTAGCACTCATACAGTGACTGCTATTTTTAGATCAGTAAAGAGCTCTGACTACTCTCTAAACGTTAATTAATTAATCTTCAATATTCCCATGTCATTATTAGCCTTAAGTACTCAGGAAAGTTAAAGTAGAAAAAAAAAAATTGCCATGTTATGTAAAGGAGAAATAAAATTACCTGTATTAATACATTTAGAAAGAATTTTATACCTGACCATTTGGCTCTTTGTGCTTTGGGAAGAGGAGACTTAGAAGAATATTAACAGACTTCATGTCTGAGAGAAAGCTTTAGGACGCAAGACAATTTGCATACAGTTCTGTCATGAGAACATCTATATAGTTATCCTAAATGTTATTATTCCAAAAGTACGTTATTTTCTCTCAAGCATATTCTATAACTAAATATAAATAACTAAATATAAAGGAGCTTTAGGTCTTCACATGGAAAAAAAAACTATCCTTCATGTTAACCACTAAAAAAATCATGTCATAACAATGACTTCTGATAAACACTTACCTGGAAAGGACTGTTAAAAAAGACTCAAACCTTCAGTAGAACAAGTTGTTTAACATATCTTCTACGTCAGGAAGTGTATTTGAAGATCTCCATTTTATTACTTTCTTCCTGGTTTTCTAATAAAAGGTCTTGTAGAAAAAAAAATCCACTAAAATTGGAAAAGAACATAGCTAAGCATTGTTTTGGTGATAGCACTGAAAGGTAAAGAGTTACTGTTAAATGAATAAGAATTCTCTCAAAAGCCAAATTCATCTTCCTTCTGTATGAACTCTGGCCTTGGCGTGTAAAAACTTTTACTGGATCATATACTAAAAGAAAACAGGATGAAAGACAGTTGCCTCACTTCATGCACTTCATCTTGGACTTGCTGAAGATACTGATATCTAATTGATAGCAATTGGTAATAGCTGATAATTGGTAACATTCACAATACAACATTTGAAACAGACTTCTATATCCTCACTCAGAATGATAAATACATTTAAGGTTTTATTTCTGTAGAAATTACCATTAGTACACACATAACTAGTCAGTGCCTCAGTTACAGTTTTCATACTGTTCCATATAATATGTGAGGAAACCGAGAAAATGTTCTGATTTAGATCAGCTGTAAAATCAATTACGCAAAGCCCTACAGATATATACACAGATACCTGCTCCCTGTATGTTTTAAATGGTGTTTTTTGGCTTAGGATTTTTTTTTTTCTCTTTGTTTATCATCCTCAACCTCCCTTCCTTATTTAGAAAGAATTGTTCCACAGATCAAGAGGCGCAAAGAGATGTTTTTTCTTTTTTACCAAAACAGGATTGACCTCCAACTTACATGACCAAAGAAGCATCAATGAGAGAAATCCTGGGGGAACAATAATCCTCTTTCAGCCCTACAATAAATTTCAGAAGGTCACTGGAATTTCAACTAAATAGACAAGATGATAATTTTTTTACATAAAAAATATCTGTAGCCATAGAAATGGCCACATGCAGTCATACACACTCTCATATAGAAAATAAAGCATTCATTTTGAAAGTGAAATAGCATTAAATAAGAAAAACTGAAACAACACATTGCCCTGAGTTATATGAACCCAGGTTCTGGAAGACTAATTTTAAGCATCTTTGTTTCTCTTCATTAGTATTTAACAAGTAAGCACAGCTGAAGACAATATGGGATGTTCTAGCCACCTGCAGACAGAAGTAGTTTGGCTATTTGCTGTAAGCACCTAAAATAGCCTTAGGTACGCTGTATTTTACTCTAGAAATGATGTGAAATAAGCATCACTAAACTACAGCTTTTCAGGTAACGCTGTACCTTGCAGACTGAACAAAAAAAGTTAATTTATTTCATTTTGCCCAGTAACATCAAGCATTCTGGGTAAGACAACTTTGCTTAAAAAAAGAGAGGGGATTGTTAATTACCTTTAACAGAGACTTCTTTTATTGTCAAGAAACCTTTTAGATGCTTTTTTTTTTAAAAACTGGTAATGAAATTAGATACATAATGATTTTATAATTTAGATGATTACAATGAAAGTTATAATGCATAAGGACTGAACGTCTGCTAAAGTGATCCCAAACTAAAACTCTTACCATCAGGATCCCACCTCTTCACATTAGATTATTTAGAAAATAATTATTGCTGTGGATTTTGCACATAACAAATTACACATCCCAACCTGAACAGGACCAAATGTTATTGATTTGGGAAGATGAGAGGACAATCTAATTATAAATACAGCAGTCAGCTATGAAAATTTTCAAATCAGATGAATCTGAATGTTCCTAATTAATGGTACCTTCACGCCTTAATATATCTGGAATTTGGCCTTTATTTTAGATACAATTTTAACACTGGCAACATATAGACAAACTTTTTTTTTCAATAGGTAAACCAGTATTTCATTACATTTCATAGGAACGTAATGAATGGAAGCTATTATTTGTTGTTATTTAGATGTGTACAAATTTCTAGGACTTGATATGAATACACAAGTACAGTACTGGTGAACTCATGCTACCCATGGACAGTCTACCTCATATGTTGAATGGTAATTCACAGCTGCTGAATCTCCTTCAGCAGAATCCACAGACTGAGAGAGTGTAGGTGGAATCCTGGGGCGTGTTTTCCAGAAAAGCACTTAGTCATTTATTTTTCATCCAACATCCAACACTTTAGGGATAAAACAGGCCATTCAACATTTTCCGACTCTAAGAAAGAGATCAAAAGTTAAACTGGTGAACAGAGTTTTTAAAATACTGGCTTTTTCATGAATCAATAAAAATATGACAGTTGGTAAACATCTCATCTGATGTCCAGTGGTCGTTATTGAAAAGTTTGCATTTTTCATCAAACAACAAAATAGTAGCGATCAGACATTATTATGCTATTTTTACACCTTTCAACTAGAACGCTGTATCAGTTATACTGAAAGTTTGGTTTGAGATGTGTTGGGAAACTTCTGTTATTTAAGTGTGAGCCATATCAGTGGTTTTACTTATGTAATTATTTTTATGACTATGAATTTGCATGCAACCAGGGACCCTGGGAGAAAAACCATCCTCAGAGTGAATGAAAATGTTGAATGAGCCCATGACAACCATGCTTTTCGTATTCCATAAAATAACCTTTTTGACTATTAACACAATAAAATGGGTGATAGCTATTTGCCCATCTTCAGTTTCACAATCAAATAATTTAAACCCTTTAAAACCTGCTTTTCAAGTATTTGTCAAACTTCATTACAGATATGGAGGAGTGTAATTCTTTAGGAGTTAATACAGTCAAAACTGGCCTTTCTGTGTGTAGGGTTCCCAGTACATTCACAAAACACACACTGTATATTTCCCACGTGAAATGTTTAGGTTGAGGATAATACAGAGTTTGGAATATATTCCAGACAAGTGGTTCTTTCCTTTTCATAAGTGTATGCATCATATAAACCAGTTCCAACGGTTTATATTCATTCGAACATTTCTAAAACTGACAGAAAGGGTTGTTTTCAAAAGACCTTTGTTTTTTTTCCACTAAGCTAAGTAGCACTGATTGAAAGTTCCCAATGGAAACTTCAAAAGGGAATTTAAAAAGTTTTAAGACACAAGAGATTGAGGTCAGAATAGGCAATAAAAAAATCATAAGATTGTGATGGCATTATTTTAGGATAATAATTTTATCTTAAGATATGAAAATACTGAAACAATCATGCCAGCATAAGAAATAATCATACCATAATTCATAAGTGCATAATTTATCAAAACAATAGAGCAGTCATGGTTAGATGCAACCTAATATTCCAGTATAAGATATTACTACATACTGTACAATCGCTTCTTTTTATAGGTATTTTTACATTTAGTCCTCATCCAAAATGAGCTGAGTATCTCTGTATGAATGGCATTACAAAATAAACACAACTTACAACAGGGCTTTATTACTGCTACTGCACCACCATGGCATGCAAGTAACTATGTAGTCAACTATGAACAGTAAAATGTCATCACCTTCCTGAAAGAAAAAGAACATGAAAAATACAGATATAGTAGTAAACATCAATTATCTTCTTAAATCTTCTGTATTTACCAAAAGTCTATCATTACATGAGGTATTTACACCTCTGTATCATTCTCCTGTACTAGTATGGTGGAGTTGAGAAACTATACTTTCAACAAGCTTGTACAAAACTACAGGTTTCATGTTATACTGCTGCCAACATGTAATGAGTAAATGAGAATATGACACATCTGCTACCTACCCCTTAGCATTCTCTTACTCCTTCCTATGTTCATGATTTTTGAGTAAATAAAAAGACTGAAGGCCATTAACACTACTTGCTATGTTATCTGTTGTGGGGACTGAGTCGTCAAAAGGCTAATGTCCCACAGACGTTCTTTCATCTGCTTTTTGTTGCCGAGTACTGATTGCACAAGGTTACATAGTGGGTGTTGGATTTAAGAACCACTGTCGGAAGCAACCTGCGTTTCTAAACATTTACTTAATTTTTGCTGTGCAGGGTAATTCCTTAATTGGTGTGAAAGGGAGAATGGGATGAAATTCTGCAGCTGGGAGTACAAAAAAAGTATCCATACTTTATTATGAAACCAAAGGTCAAAAGGCTAACTGGGATTAATTTCTTCTGCTTGGAGGTCAAGACAGTATATAGATACCAGTAAATTTCAATATTGAAATGAGAGCAGGTAGAATAACGGCAAGTTAAACTCTCCTTAGATTTGCAACCTTGGAGACTGATGGAAAAGAAAGCAAACTTTATTGCAGAAGAAACTTTTCCATGCTCTATTAATTTTGCTAATCAGTTAGCTGGCATGGATGACCCACTTGAGCTCTTTGTAAAATACAAAATTCAGAATTCAGAACAGGCTCTTAAATAGAGAACCATGAAAGCCCACCCATCATTCTTCTGCAGCCCAGATTATGTTCCTGAGGCTTTTGTGAGGTAAAGAAAAATAATCATAAGATGGTTAAATGCAGGTTTTTAATGGAATTATCTTTCAAATATTATGTGTGGTGTTCTCATGTCATACCTATGCTAAATTCAAAAGCTATCTATTTTGGACAATGATAAAAGAAGATCTAAATCCAAATGATCCTCTTGAATTCCTGCTTGCTGGAAAGAAATCTTAGTGCTGATTACAAGGAAAGAACTGTACAATTCTCATGGTTACATTTAGCTATACAAAAATGTCCTTTAGTTTCCTGGAATTTGCTTAGTTTTCAATTATACAATTTCCTTCTACATTACAAAACAGTGTGCAATTTATCCTAATTCTGTTGAAGGCTATTCCCTGCTCTGATATGTTCAGGATTAGGAATACTAGGTATTTTATTTCATTTTTTACTGATATCAGGATTCACTCTTTTTATTAAAGCTCATCAAACATACTCATACCTACTATAAGTCTGTTCTGCTTTGGGGTACAGTAGGTTGTGTGACTGTGACAGAGCACAATACATCATATGTTCATTCATAGGTTTGCCTCCATAAAAACTGAGGCTGTAGTATAGCTTTCAATGGAAGCCATTTAAAGAGAAAAACATTACAGAATATACAATTGTAGTTTTTTGAATCTCAGACACAAGTTCCTTGACGTGTTGAAAGATGCTGTTTTCGATTTCTGACTCCTGAACTCTTATCTTTACAGTCTGCAGGCTTCTGTTGTGAAATGTCTATCAGTGCACTTGCAATTGCAAGACCTGTAAGATAAATAAAGGAAAAGAAAAATTTATTGTCCAGCTTTCCCGAGAAAAGTTCCAGAGCGGTGTGATGGTTTCTTTCATGCCAAGTTTTTGTACTTTCCCAGTGATCAGTTTTATTTCAGAGTTAGATAACAAATTCTCACTTTCTAAAATGCTACCTTCTAACAGTGAAGAAAGAGGAAAAAACCCCCACAGTTAAGATACTAGACTGGAAATTGGGAGAAATGAGTTCCCTTTAAGTCTCTTATTGATTTGTTGTTTAATCTTAGCATCATCTCTCATTTTTACCCTTTTCTTGGTTAGGTGCACCAGCAGCTCTCTTACATGAATGTTCTCTTATTAAAAGTTCGTGCATTGCATTTAGAAACGGATAAAACTATCAAATCAGAAATAAAAAAAAGCAATGGAGATTGCAGTTAAGTCAGAATTGTATCCTTGAATATTTTACTTTGCAATATATAAGACTCCCCAGTTTGGGAATATTCATAGGTTAGTATTTAACATGAAAAACAAATAAAGACATCTTTCCAGAACACATGGATCTGTGAGCAGAGTATCAACCATGAGGGTGTTGGCTTGGATAAATTCTAAATATTGTCAACTCACCAAAACTCTTTTTTTTTTTTTTTCATATTCTGGTTAAGCTGTTATTTCATGACCTGTTATAATCTTCACAGGGTATTACAGAGGGCACGGACAAGCATGCTTAGGAAATGAGTGGTTTAAGAATGTACTCTTCCATTTGCTTGTTACTGCACACTTGCTAGAAATTACTGACTTCTGTGAAAGGCTGTGATTGACAACACAATACATGGTAGTTCTGAATGTTTAAATTCACCAGGAGATATTGCAATGAAATCATAGAATAATAGAATGGAAGGGGTTGGAAGGGACCTCTAGAGATCATCTAGTCCAACCCTCCTGCAGAAGCAGGTCCACCTAGACCAAGTCGCACAGGAACATGTCCAGGCGGGTCTCTAAGGAAGGAGATTCCACAACCCCTCTGGGCAGCCTGTGCCAGGGCTCCCTCACTCTCACAGTAAAATAGGTTTTTCTTATATTTGATTGGGACTTCTTGTGTTTCAGCCCATTACCCCTTGACATCACTTACATGTTGTACTGCACCATGACACTTATACCTGCAAAACCACATCTATATTTATATCCATGCATAGGTAAAATGGTGCTGGTTCTCCATACTGCTCAACACATTTCAGCCTCTAACTAAAACCAGGACTACTCCTCAAGGAAACTTTTGACAGTACATTCCACCACATTTAACTGATAGTCTCAGGCCAATATCAAACTCAGTTTATCTATTAGACAATCCAATTTTGCAATATTTTTCATGAATTGCCTCATTACAACCCTTAGCAACTAAGAAACTGCAGAAAGATATTTCTGAGTTACAGGTGATTCTACAGGCTTCTTTCTGAGTATATGATACACTACCACATTCAGTTCAAGTTTCCAGTATCCTGAAAAAAATCTATGCTATTGCACACTGTAACTCTACCTTTCTTACTTCACAAAAACATGGCAAGGATTAATTAATGTGCATGCAGCTCTTTCAAGAGGCACGGCACTGTACTGTAAAACGCTAAGTACAATTATCATTGCTACGTTTCAGGATATGTACAAGCCAGGATTAATTAAGTTGTTTTATACACTTGCACATATATTTCCTGGCATGAGCTAGTGATGCCTTAAATTGGACTTTGATAAATTGAATTTTGGAAATCTTCGAGGCACTTTTAAACTGTTTGATATTAGTAAATTCAGGGATAAAACATAAGTAATATTTTGGTGGCTGCTTACACGTGATCCTGTCTTTAACATCTAGGCTTTGGGAGATGGTAAACAGAATAGATATTATTACTTTCTATTTTTTACTGAACTATACTTGTGTGTAGGATGCTAACCCCACTTCACATAACAATTAAAGAAAAGGAAGAACTAATTCCTTCAAATCTAATGCTGCAAACTGGGATATAGTGGCATGCTGTTAGAGTTCCATTAAAACTCTGCCAATACAGAAGACCATTTTTGAAAATGTCCACAAATCATCTGATGAATTTCATTTATTATGTTCTCTACGCCCAACATAATTCCTTGTTATCAAAGCAATGCAATTAACTAAAGGAACATTTCATTATTTCAGGCTGCCAGTCTAAAGGAATTTCATTTACCAAGTCAAGCTGATGCACAGACACTGCAAGCAAGCAGAATTTACATCAAAATACAACAGAAGATTTGATAAAAATGCTGTGGCTTAAATACTCATTTAAAAAACAAAACCAACCCCAAACAGTTCCATTACTTTGCAGGCTTTGTATCTAAACAACAAATGTGAATGCATTTATAGTCATTAAAGTTGGAACTGTAAATAGTATAGTGCTCTGTACCTGTTACCTCACTTCATAAGTTATCATATAAACCCATCTTCCTCAAAGGTTGCCATTTAAATATCCTACCTACCATCCACAACAGTATTTACCAAAGTAGCACATGGTCTCTGGTTTCTTCTGACTCTTGAGTAAAGTGGCAGAAAGGAACAGGAGAATTAGTAAGCGTCCCACATGGAGATTCAATGGGTCATCTCTAATAGTCGTCTAATTTCTGGAAACCCAAGCCTAGCTGCAGAACCAGATCTATATTTAAGTTTAGTTTGTGTTTTTTTTACTAAATGTTATAGAAATAACCTGACCTAGTTCTTTGCAGCTAAAACAACCTCTAGCTTGTTTTAAGGGTATGTATGGAAAGATCATTAAGAAGTGAGCCCAGTCAAATACATAAGTGGAAAGTATATTTTTGTAAGAGATAATTGCACCCACAATGAGAAAAATACCAGAGAAAGCAATATGAACTTGGTTATCTTTAGCAGAACTGTTGTGTTTCCTAATGGAAGTTAAATGGTAATAGTTTATTCTCAGGAAGAAGTGTCTAATCATAAAATTACTGGTGTGTGAATTTTTTGTCCTTTTTTTTTTTTACAATTATGCAAAACAATTAATAAGTACAGGAATAAAATACAGCACATCAAATGAGATTGCCTTGAAAAATACATTCCCAATTTATATACAAACAGCACTTCAATTCTGCATTTGAACAAAAGCATCTGAAAAAGTCATTAATTTTGAGATGCTCCCCTCCCAGTCTCTGTAAAAACAGGCAGTACTATATATTTTAATTTTGCAGCAAAACAGCTTCATTAGGCGTGAAAGGTTAATTGCAGGTTTAAGTGCAGTTCAGGGAACAATGCATGGGTCTGTAGTGAATAGCACAGTCTGCTACGGAAAGGCTGAGTGCTATAAACTGTTTGCCCTGCTGAAATGTTTTACTACCTCATTTACTAACTGTCTTCTTTTACTGCTTGTATTTGTAGTTCTTCTAAACCTTTAATAGCTACAGTTTTATTTCACTGTAATCAGATTTAAATGGAAATACCCATGCTGGGATGTTTAAACATTTTTCCTCTGATTGTATGGAGCTACATTTGAACAAATGTAAGGCTACACTATCTCTTAAAGTAGGAAAAAACCTTACATCGAAAAAGTTAGTCTTATATGCTGGTGCGCATATTTAAAACCTTTTTTTTCTTCTCTATTGTTCATTTTAATGAGAAATGCATTGAGTTCTTACTCTCGCCATTGTTAAAAGCAAGGGAACAAAGAATGACCTCCGATTCACGCTTAGGCAGACAACTGGAAAGGGTTTTATTTCAATTTAAATATGTATTATTCAGAGATAACACTTGGATAGATGTCTTCATTTGATTAAATTCTACATGTTTTCATTGTTACACAGAATCAGAACATTCAGAAAACTAGACAATAAAGTAACTACAACTCAGGTAGATCAATTAGATTTGTCAATTTGATCAGTTAGACATTTAACCAAAATTATACTCACTGCTTAAGGTGAAATCAAGCAACAACAACAAAATGACAGCTGCCATACAGAAATACTTAAACAGAAAAGACCAGGTGAACACTATACTATTCAAGTAATATTTTCACCCTTCAGCATCTAAAAGTTTTTGTGTTACTTCCATTTGTTGGTTCTTTATAAAGACATGCTACTATATATGCTCACCTAGTATTGGACAGAGTCCTTTTATCATAAAGGATGTGTTATTTGAAGTCTTTCCATGATAGACAATGTAATACCCATGAATATCTGTACAAATGGATTTAAGCAGTTTGAAGATATACTGAGATATACTAGAAGACATACTTGAAGATATACTTGAGAATTACAATGAGAATGAATGAGAATTACAGAGTCTAGTGTCTATTGAAGATGACCACAGCACACGGTGAAGCCAGTGAAGACCATTTCATGCTCATCAAGAAAATGCCGATTTTCATTTAGTGAATTTTAATGTCCTGTCATTTATCATTATTTCAAGACTATATGAACTGTTTTGTTAACACACAATGTATATTGTATGTGTATAAATGACATTTATATGCAAAACTACCCCTTTAAAAATGCAGTTTTGTATTATTTCCTTCTTAATTTGATGACAGAGATCCCACCACAACCTTCATTTTCCAAAGATAATGTTAGCAATACTGTCTATAATGGCAGAGGAACATAACTTTTGGGAAGGTTATTACTTCGCAAATGTTTCTGAGTACTCACTGAAAAAAACCCTCACTTTCTATGAGACGTGCTAGGAATACTTGTATTCAGTTTAGTTGTTTGGCAAAATTTTCAAGATTGTCTAGTACTTCCTAGTACTTGCTTTTCCTGTTTCGTCAACTAAACCTATTGCAAGTAGACTGACTCATGATTCATTTTCATGACTGAAAAGACCAGAATATTGCTTGTTCTACACATTCCTGTGCTATAGATGAAGTTGTGTCAAGACAAATCCAAAGGGCATGTAAAACGGAACCAGAATTTGGGTTTTAAAAGCCCAATCCACAAACCTTCTCCTAATCACATACAAACTGATACTCAAGCACCCACTTCCAGGAGAAAAATTGTCATCTGAAGTTCAAGAATGTACCTGGCTAGTGGAACCCCTGTACCTCTCAACAGAACCAAGTTCATTTCAAAGTCAGAAAGCAGTCAAATCCTTCATGTGTATCTGAGGGTCCTGATCTGGCAGGTGTGCTTAGATACTATCCAGAGATCATGCACTTACTCACAGAGAAAAACAATCATAACTAACTGCCATGAAGAATAAGTATCTTCATAACCTGTCATATCGAATGGGCTTTTTATTTGAATGAGATTTTTTTAAAAAGGACAAACTGACAGCACCTCAAAATCACAAAGTCTTTTTATGGGCTTCCCTTCCTGTTTGGTTCATGGATGTGTATTTTTAGTTGACACCACTCTTACCATGAGAAAGATATATTAAACAAACTAAACTAACTAGGAAATTACTTTGGGCAAGTAACCCCATCATATATTTTTTTTTTCAGTGATAATTTTTGCCAGATGGGAAGACAGCCAAGAGTCCAGGAGGTATGTTTTCCTTTTCTTATGCATATAACTTAATTAAATAAGTAAAATATGAGACAGAGCATAACAATAATAAACTAAATAATGATAGTGTGGAATTAAATAGCCACACACTAGTAGAGAGGAGATAGCATGCCCCTTTGTATTACACCCTTGGTATTTGGTAATAACAGCTATCTATAAGGGGCTAAGAAACTCTTATTCCCAGAATAGACTTATAAATTACCTGCTGTCAGTTTGTGGGAAATGTAGACTATACAATAAAGGATCTTTATGAAATGTTCAGCCTTTCCCAATTTTTCTCATTTCAAAAAGGAAATGGCCCTACATATTTGTGTGAAATATTTGTGCTCCAAGGGGCCAGTGGTGATTATTTTTGTATATAGTGAGGCAGTTTCCCCTTCCTATTCAATGTGAGATACCTAGTTTAGTCTGTAATCCTGGTCTGTACTACATCTGGTGACTTTAAACTATCCAGCCTGCCAGCAGCTGAGAGACAGCATGGGCTGTTTGGTCTCTCTGACTATGGAGAGGCAGGGAGTGACTATACACCTTGGAATAGCTCTTGTCTGTTCATCAATGTAAACAAATACACTGCTGATGGAGGGATCTAGTGAGAAGCCTGAGACATTATGGTACTGAGACTGGTGCAATCTAATGTTGATTAACTGAAGCCTTTTTCTCTGACCTGTTTTTTCTCAACTCAAGCTCTCCTGAAACACAAGAATCATAAAATCACTGAAATTTGAAAAGACCTTTAAGATCATCAAGTCAACCATTAACCCAGCACTACCAAACTAACCCACATCCCTCAGCAGCTACATGGCTTTGCAGTCTCCATGGATGGGGACTCTGCCACCTCCCTGGGCAGCCAGTTCTGGTATCTAACAACCCTCTAATGGAAAAGGTTCTTCCTTAACCCCAATCTAATCCTCCCCAGCACAACTTGAGGCCACTTCCTCTTGTCCTAATGCTTGTTACTTATGAAAAGAGACTGACATCCAACTTACCACAACCTCCTTTCAGTTGTAGAGAGTGATAAGGTCTTCCTGGAGTCTTCTTTTCTCCAGGCTAAACAATCCCAATTTCCTCAGACGATGCTCCACTCATTACTTTTAAAAGGAGCTGATATGAGATTATTGCATTATCTGGACAGTATCATCAGAGCTGTGGACCAATCTGACCTGTGCACCTTGCCCCGGGAAGGCAGCACAGATGAAAACAGCAATGCACTTACTCAACAAGTGACAGAGGAAGACTGAGACAATGGCTGACCTTAGCTAGAGGAGGACCTCTCCATTTCAAACTGCATAAGATATGAGAGGCAAGGAATGGTAAGTCATGGTGGGTCTTGACAATGAATAACAATATTTGAAGCTATAGGAAAAGGGAGTGTGTGGAGCTACTAAAAATTGTTTCTGTACTTAAAATAACAGTCAGGATAAAGACCAGAAATAAACGTGGTTAAGGAAGTAGTTGTTTAATGTGTCAGTAATTCCAAAGCTGCAGGGATCTTGGGCAAGACTGACAGGTTTTGGTGATGCAGAGCAGGATGGTGTTTTGTACAAGTGGCAGCAAACAAATTCAGACTATGCGTTCTGGTAGTAGGAAAGCAAAGCAATGGCAGTCAAGGAGTACTTGGGCAAGACGAGAGGGACAGTAAAGGTAATAGTGTCATTAACACGGGTGAAGAAGAAATATGAAACACTGTGGGAATGAAAATTATGATACATAAAACTAGTCTGTAACCTACCTGTTGGTAAAGGGCAAACCAAATCCAAATATATAGAATGCAGACTTTCATTAAAGACAAATACATGCATTTTCTAAAAAACAAAGGACTAAACTGAACTACAGAAACTTTGCCAAGACACCTTGCTCTGCCAAAAAATCTTTAAGTTTTAAGAATAAAGCACACCTTAAGCCATAATGGTTAAACATCATCACTAGGTATATAATCTATTTCTTGCTCCTATTCATTAGGGCTCCCTGGTAAAGCTTGTCACAGATATTAAGATATTGATATTAAGAATATGGTTGACTCCACAAAAAAAAATAATAAAAAAATTTCATAGTTGACTGCTGAGTCTGAAGCTAAAACTTTATTCTCCAAACCTCTTATTGACTCACTATAGATATTACAATAGGCTTGGGAAATGGTTACATTAGTAATGGCTCCTAAAGCTGCTATACTTACCAGCACTAAATTTCAATTAATAAAGCAGGAATCCCACTTAGTCAGGAAATATAGTATTCTCACAGAATAGCAGAGCTAAGAGAATTAAAGCATCTCAATGATTTTATCTAAGAAGTTCTACTTTGGCAGCAGTTACAGACAAGTGATCCACTGTTAGAATATTATTTTATTCCCTTGTTGGAATATTTGGACCCTGGGCCACAAATGGTTACAACAAAAATCTAAGAATGCCCCTACCTGTTCCATCACTCTTCTCAACATAGACTTATAGAATGGTAGGGGTTGGAAGGGACCTTTAGAGATCATCTAGTCCAATCCCCCTGCTAAAGCAGGTTCACCTAGATCAGGTCACATAGGAACATGTCCAAGTGAGTCTGGAAGACCTCCAAGGAAGAAGACTGCACAACCCCTCTGGGCAGCCTGTGCCAGGGCTCCCTCACCCTCATACTGAAATAGTTTTTTCTTATATTTAAATGGAACTTTTTGTGTTCCAGCTTCATCCCATTACCCCTTGTCCTGTTGCTAGCTACAACAGAAAAAAGGGATGTCCCAACCTCCTGACACCCACTCTTTAGATATTCATAAATGTTAATAAGATCCCCTCTCAGGCTCCTCCTTTCCAGTCTAAACAGCCCCAGTTCCCGCAGCCTTTCCTCATAAGGAAGATGTTCCAGTCCCCTGATTGTCTTGGTGGCCCTGTACTGGACTCTCTCCAGCAGTTCTCTGTCCCACTTGAGCTGGGGAGCCCAGAACTGGACACAGGACTCCAGATGAGGCCTCATCAGGGCAGAGCAGAGGGGGAGAAGAACCTCCCTTGACCTGCTGGCCACACTCTTGATGCATCCCAGGATGCCTTTGACATGGGTTATTTTACATAAAACAATGGCAGAGATTTGTGTGCAGTTGTTTGGATTGTTTTACATTAAAAAATACGCAATGAATAATTACTTAATGAATAATTACATGTGTGATCAGACTTTCTCTACCTTGCTTGTGGAGACTCAACTAGTTGTATCAATAGCAAAATGCATTCATATTTTCATGGGGGATAAAAAGCAAATTTACAGGATGCATAATATTTTCAGAGAGCTATTAGTTAAGTACATGAACAAAAGATCACTTGTAATTCACAAAATAATTGTTTTCAGCAAAACAAGGGGCTTGGTTTTAACCAGTGGCTACTAAATATATTAAATATACCTAAAAAGGAATAATCTGCTTAGAATACATGCAGACCTCACGTGGATCAATTCCTTGATGCTCCCTCACTGCATATTGCAAATCATATGTTAAAATGTGAGTAATTACACAAGTTTCTATAAGGGGCAGTAATATTTGAAATGTTTGGATTTTTTTTTTTCCATACAAACTATCGTATTTGCAGTTTGATTACATCTCCTTTCCATTGAATTGCTTATCCATATGTTATGAAGAACATCTTTATTCTTGTGATGTTGTGCAGCCGTTTAATTTGTTTTCAAGAAAATCACTATAAACTAATTTGCTACTCTGCAAGAATTTGGTAAGATGCATTAATCATGCCAGAATCTAATTTGGTCTTGTAAACCTATTTCTGTAGAGGAGAAAAAAATCTACTCAGAGTACTGAAGAAGCACTATTTTCACTTACTTTTAGCAATACCTGGGTTAATACAAACAAAATTATAATTGGTTTTGTTTAGAAGTCAGTATCACAGCTGTGACCCAGTTGGGATTAGTTTATGAACCTCTCTGTAGTAATTAGACACATTTGGATTGCAAAAGCCTCTTCCAGATTGGTACAGCATTATTTTACTCTTTGTCTCTGTCTTCATCAGCCTCCCTGTTATTTGGATCATGCACACCAATCAGAGAAAAATGAAGATAGGAAAACTAGAAAATAAGGAGCGTGAGTTACAACATTTTTTAAAGCTTTTTATCCAAATTCATTGATGCAGTTGGACTCTTTAACCACTGCAATAAAAGCCAAAGCCTCATTCAACATCTTGAGTAGGATGCACACCTGTGAGAGACTTATCATTCGTATAAACAGAGTGTGATCAACCCTCCATTAACAGAGTGCTGAACTATCATTTCATGTAATTAAGTAATCAGAATATCTGCATGTGTGCGTGTGCTTCTAGATGCATGAGTACCTGGGAAACAGCAAGTTTGAACACAACTGAGCAATCAGTAGAACAGTTAGAAGGAGAGAAAGCAGAGGTATCACCAGAGTTTGCTTCCCTCCAGAGGGGCTTTACTTGCAGAGGGTGATTTAAAGCAGATCTCTTCCTGCCTGTAAAGGAAATCTGGGGTGATTAACCTCACCAGGTGAAATTCATTTTTGTGAATACCTCCCTAATGTTCTGTCTGGGTCATAACATATATTGTCAGATTTAGCAGCTTTACTGCTGTTCTCCTCAAGACAAAACACACAACGTTAAAGACAATAGGTTTAAGGGCCCAAGAGGGGGCAATTCTGGCCTCACTGGAGACAAACCAACGCTACTTACATTATCATTTACTTTTAAAGAAGAAGATCAGGGCAATAATCCCCAAAGATGCTGTTTCTCACTATTGCACCTTTATTTTGCAGGTGCTGGAGATTTTTCCACTGTCAAAGAAAATGTATTTAAACCAGAAAGTGATGAATATATTAATACAAACAAATTTTTACAGTTCACCAGGAATTCAGTAGGATTGCAGATTAATGCATCCCATAATGCATTCTCACTTCTAAATTCTGCTTTCCAAGGTTGATGAAGTACTGGACTTCTTTTCCATTTACAACATACTACTGCAATATATCATGACTGTAACCAGTGTTTGGCTTGTACTTTGGTTCTGGCCAAAAACACAGTGCCAGTTTTTCAGTATTCTGCTGATTTCCAAAATTAGACATTCAGTACATACCCAGATACATATCCTAGCAGTCAGTCCGACAAAACAAACGATCTTGGGAGTGTATCACAGAATTAAGTCAACAGGACAGAAAGCATGCCCAGAATTTTGAAACGTGTTTTGAAATATTACTCAGGATCCTTGGGAGCTGTAGCTTAAGGGTATTTGTAGCCTCAGTATCTACTAATGCAAGAATAAAGGGGTGAGGAAAAAATGACACAAATGCCCTGCTGCCAGTACTAAGATGGCTTCACTAGCAAAGATACCACCAGGTTATACAGAATACTGATTTTTTAGTAATTCTAGCAGAGTAGCTTGGTAAAAACTCAAAAGGTCAAACCATAAAAAATCAAACAAACAAACATTTTAAACCCCAAAGATTTTATACAAATGGCCCTACCAGAATCCTCGTCAGCACTGAAAGTGAATAATTCAGAATGAGATTCTGGTGTACACATGCAAACTACACAGCTCATTCCTGAATCTTCTGTATTATACTGAAAACACTTTATTATGACTTTAACAGGCAAAACGACACACTTGTACCTGGTTACTGTCAAAATGTGTGGAAATAGGGTTCCATTTCAAACACTGCATATTCATATCATTTTACACACTTGGTCCTGAACAGTCAATATTGATAAATATCAGGAAAATTATGGTAGCAGAGCACCATTTCTGTTTGTGTGACATATGCAGGTAGAGCAAATGCCTGAAAATGTGAGATAGTAATACTGTGGCTGTGTATCACTGAAAATATATTATATGCCCTAGGCATGCTTCCTAGTTTGGAGAGAAAACTGTCAGAAGTCAGTCACAGCTTGTTACCTAGCTCTGTGTGTACTCACACTGCAACAAGTAGCACTCATTTATCAATCTCCTTAACAAATTTGAAATAACTATTCTGGTACAAACATAACCAAACTATAACTTTTGCCATTTAAAATATCCCTTTAGATGCCCCTTTACACGCAGAAGATGTAAATGGAAAAACTGGGAAAAAATCCCTGACACACCAAATCCAGGTTCAGTGTTTCTCCTTTTAGGAACAACATCCACATGAAATACAGGAGCTTTGAAATATTCCTCTCTTGGGATCGGATTTGGCAAAAATCTCAGCCTGATGTGCACACCACCGTTTTGTATATCACAGTGAAATCTCTCATTTCTTGTTGAACAGGAGTCACGCTACTAAATGGATGTGACAATAAGAGATTATTACAGTCTAGAAATTCTCAGTCCCCTTCCCAGCAATGACAGCTCCCAGAAGATACACTCAATGAAAACAAACATTCAGATATTGAAGAGTTACTACAGCAGCCCTTCCTCATCACTAGTCACGACAGTAAGAAATAGGAGGAATTAAACCAGGGAGAAGATGTGGCCAGAGACATTCTGCCTGGAGTTTTCCACTGTCAGGATGGTTCTTTAAGACAGGCAAAATTCAGAGAAATTTTGTGCATTGCTCTTTACAATATTTTCATTAAAATCTGATGGGCTGTGTAAAGTGCCATGCTGACTCTATTTCCAGGATGTGATTAGGAGCTAGTTTTCATTTACTAAGTTTCAAAAAGTTTTTACTATGTGATGAAGGAGAAACAAACCTTCAACAGGACATTAGAATTCCCTCACTGCAGTTTTGCTAAATCTCCCATCTGTTTTTTTAAAGCAGAAATTATGTTGTCTTCTATTTCCTACTTAACTGCTGACCTTTTCCCCCCTCTATTTTTTTCCCATATGCTTTTTGATCACATGTGAAAAATTCAGCTTCAGTTCTCTCATTTCCTCATTTTCTATATTTCAATTATACTTTAATGGCTATATATATATATACAGTAATGATAATACAAGTGTGTTGTGAATGAATTCTGTTTTGTACTATCCCAGCTTCTGAGAACTGCTACAATTTGAGTTGCTTTCTTCCGTAGCTTCTAAAGTGCCTTCTATAATATAATAATATAATAAACCCCGAATCTGCTCTGCTCTTTGCAATGCAATCCAGCATTCTGTTTCCCATAATGCTGCTACATTATGATTCACAACTATAAATAATTATCCTAAGTTATAAAGATAAAATATAAAACTTTAAAGCAATACCATTAGATGCCACACACTTGAGACTCTGAAACAGCCATAAGCAAACATTGATTTTCATAAAGAATAGAAAAGAAGGTTATAATGAAAAGCATCATTCCCACTTAGAATTAGTTCATCAAAAGCTTGCTGCAAGCCTGGGTGCAAAGACTGGAAATAGTGGGTAATCACTGGCAAACTATACCTTGTTTCTAACAGGTAGGGCACCAGGTTTTACAACTTCTATCTTAAAAGTCAAAGGGAAGAAAAACCCAGTTGTGAGATTAGGATTTGGTGATGTGTGAGGTTCAGAAATATATGGCATTATCCCTCAAAAGGAGAGGCATCAGAGCTGACAGGGACTTATCTAAACCTCTGTATGGTCTGTGTGAACTTGTGAGTTGATGTTTGTTTGCTCTGTCTTGTCTGGACAAGCATTCAATATAACAACAATAGAATAGATAGGATTCCTGGCTTTTTCCTACACAATTTTTCATTGCCTTCCTTACAAATAGGCCTCAGTTTTCCATTCTGGTTTTTGCTGCTTCTTGTTCTATTGAGCTTGAGTTGCCACACTGTTTAACTGTCTTTACAAAGTACTTACTTCTCTCTACCTAGACTTGCAGTAATCAGGAATTCTCTTTGTAAATCTGATGATAATTACTAAGTCTACTCTAATTCCCTTCTGCACTCTTTCATCTCTTTGGATCATACCACTGTGAGGAGGTGATGGTACGGCAGGTTTTAAAAGATGCAAACATCTAAATACTCATTTATATTATTTGTCTTTGCCCTGACTTCTCATTTAAGTGGGGAATTCTTTTTCAAGAAAAACACACATGTCCACTATTTGCAAAGAGAGACAAAAATAACTCGACACATCTGAACTATGATCTAATTATTTCTTTAAGAGCAATGAAGTAGATTGTGAATAACCTAAATAGAGCCAGCCTTATTTCATTGAGTCCCACATGTGCTTTAACAATATTTATAGTCAAGATTTTAAAAACTGTGTGCTAACTAGTGCACATTTTTAATGCAACTTCTCATCTTTGATGTGTTTAACTGGACTTTCACTACTCATGATGCAAAAACACTCCTGTGTTTTTGCCACTGGGATGGCCTCAAGGATACAGCTATCCTTTGTGCCAGCATGAGATGGGTGTGAAGCTGCTGAAGGTCCACAGAGGCTGTGTGTCCTCTTCAGATCCACAGAGATGGATTTCAAGGAGAGAGAAATAAGGCTAGGAGGCCCTTGTAGGAACAAACAGCCTTTAGGGTGAGGTATATCATTGCTCTTCTCTGCTGAAGCTGCATATGCTCATTAATTTAGACAAGTGGGTGCTTCAGCCAGGATAAAGTCACAATGCAGACTTTACATTTTCGTCTGGCTTCCTAACATTTGCCTTTCTATTTATGTAGTTAAAATGAACCTATTGCTCTGAAACTTGCCTCTTCTGGTCCATACTGGCAGCTGCATTAGGTCAAGACAATGAGAAGTTTTTAGTGAAACAAATGTTTAACCATATACAAGCCTGCTAAGAGATCTGGCCACAAAAATTGAAGGTCTGACTCAAATTGAAGAGAAAAAATTAGCTCTTTCAAATAAAGCTTTAGAGCTTTAATTTACAAAATCAGTGTTTACTGGCCTTCCCTTAGTGGTTTAAATATGAAGAAAAGAGATGTGTCCAGGAAGGTAAAAACAGTATTAAACTACTGAGTTTATCTCCAAAGAGCTACACACAAATTAACTAATGCATGCTAATATGATGATTAGCCAGTTTTCCTAGGTTTAGTGCTATGGCTACATTTCCTAATGCCATCATCATTCAGTGAGAGACAGATTGGTACCACACTGAAGACAGGACAGCTCTTCTAATGTGTTTAACTTTTGTGTATTACCCACTGAAAATAATATGTCTATTTAGACTGCTGAGAGTGTTTGCAAAAGACAACTATTTTTTGGAGAAATATTTTAGAAATCAAGATATACTTTGAGTTACTGAAAGATTACAATACTATGCAAAACCATAATGAATTATTGTTGGCTAGGTGAGATGAGGAAGGAGCTACAGATGTTTCGCTCGGTATGGCTACTGTGCCCTGTATAAATTTCATTGACATCAACCCCTCATAGCATCTTCTCAGGAGCAAATAGCACAGAAGTACTTAGAGGAAAGTGCTGTCCCCTCTGAGGGGCTGCCCCTTGCCTCCTCCTTTGGGGAAAACAAGTAAAAAACCAAGCAGAATT
Source organism: Urocolius indicus (assembly GCA_013401255.1). NCBI lineage: Eukaryota > Metazoa > Chordata > Aves > Coliiformes > Coliidae > Urocolius > Urocolius indicus. The sequence continues at coordinate 566,015 of WBNH01007270.1, forward strand.
CACCTGTGGGCTTCCCAGAGGACCAGGCTCTGTGGACAGTTGCAATGAATTCCAGGGTTTGTAGGTCAGATTAAGTATATTTTTGTACATATCTCAATGTAATGAGGTCCCAAGCTACAGTGAGGCCTCTGACAGACTCAAGAATATAAATAATAATAACTAAAAATAGTAATAAATAGGAACAAAACTGGTAGCACCACAGGTATTCATGGAGCTCTGGAATGACCACAAGAAAGCTGGCACAGCATCATCAGTACAATGCATACTGAAACAGCTTGGAACAAGCAATCTGGAAAAAAAAACCCCAATATGAATATAATGAATGAGTCTTTATTCCACATATGAAAGCATTTCTGATACTGACAAAAGAAGGTACAATATTTATCATTCTAGGATCGCAGGGGACAAAACAACAATATTAAATCATGAGTGGTTTTCTTTGCGAATTGGCATTGTTTTCTGTCCCTTGTGTTACCAGAATGATAAATGTTTTCCTTTGTGTAGGAAAGAAAAGGCTTGATACTGGCTGTGCATTCTATATATTCATGCTTTAATTTTTTGAGAAGTTTGGTTAAATCCTCATAAATACCAGTGTTTACATTAAAGGTGCTAATAAGCACTTTGGGGTGGTTATTGTTTGTTTTTTCCCCCCCTCCACAGATTAATTTGAGAGTCATGATATTTTATTTTCTAGGGCAGATGAAACAAGATTCAGTTATCAGAGTTCTTGGGATAACTGGTTGGAATATTGCAGAAGCAAAGTGTGATCAAAGCAGATGGGAAAGCAATCCCCAAATGACTAAGGGCAAAACTGAACCAGCCCCAGGATTACAGAGAGAGCTGATGGGTATGAGACATATTAAACACTTGCATTTGAATTTTTAATATAAAAATAAATGTCACAGAATTTTCATGAGGAATATATTTGTTTTGAATGCAGCTCATCTGCTATTCCTTGCTATGGATTACACCTTTTACTTTATCCATCTTTAACTCCTGCTGAGCACTTGAGCAGTTACAACATCTGACAAGAGGCTATGGTGGGTTTTTTCCCTATTTTTCTTTTTATGGTTTCAAAAGGTAGCACACAGCATTCCAGTGTTCACATGAGAATTAACATACTTTATTGCCAATATTTTCAATGCAAGCAATATCTTCTGGTTTGTACAGTTCAGGATGAATATAGTGCATCCCTGTGCCATCTAATGTGACTCAGCTTTGAGAGCTTCAGGGCTTGGCTCTGCCTTCAATGCCCTGAGTATACATGGCTGAATTTTTTTAGACTTGAAATACTGAACGTGTAAATAAATATAGAACCAGTAATCTGATTTCCAAAGATACATAAGCATGACTCCAAGAAAAGATTATTTCATAATAGTGTCATTCCATGCATGCTCTGAGTGCTGGGGAAAAAATTACTAGAACACAGACAATTTTATCACACAGATTTCAATAGCTAGGTTAGATGCACTTAAGAATAACATTTAAATTACACAGAAATATATTCTATATATGCTACATATTACAGCATGCGTGGATAGAATGGCTCTTCAAAGTAGTGTGACGTGTTTTCATTTCCTTTTTCAGTGAAATTGCTATTACTATTACTCAGTCATCTTTCTGTAACCTCTATCAGCCCCAGTCAGGGATACAGCTCCCGCTGTGTGGGGTGTAATGTATGAGCACTGCAACTAAAAGCTTAAAATCGAAACAACTTTTTGCAGTGCTTAAATTTTCATGTTAAGAGAAACATATTCACAGACCTCGTTAACCCAAAGTCAGGATGAACATGAAAATTTAGCTAGACTTTTCTTTTCTGCAATAACCTACTAAGCAATAAAAGTTCTGTACATCACTATCAGCTCTCAGTTACACTGTGTAGTTCAGAGGCTTCAAATTATATTTCTGACATTCTGTTACACAGCTAGTCCTGAGCAGACCTTTGTAAATAGCTCTATTAATGACGTACAAGAAAGAATACAATCTACCTCAGTCCTGCTTATCTACACTGGCTTTGCAGCTACAACACAAGTAAAATATGACTATTTTACATTAAAACCTGTCAATATAAATGCTGCATAGACCTATGGAGCAGTGAGACTGCATTAATCAACTTTTTCTTTTTTGAGAGAGAGAGATTGGGCTAAAATTATCATGAAAACTAATAAATGAACAAGTTGCAAAATTGAATGACTTGGAGAATTAATTTCAGAACATGTGAAGTAGTTGTCTTTAAAAAGTTTACGCTCAGAGTTGCGCAAAGAATATGTAGGCAAAAAAAAAAAGGTTTGTAGTTTCGAACAGATTTTAAGATTGGCACAAAATTTCCAGGAAACTTTTAGGACCTATGCAAACAAAGTTTTGTGCAGAAAAATCACACATAGAGAAGTTACAAGAAAAAGTCAAGAAGTTTCCAGATTTTGATAGATTTCAGGCTGGATGTGTCAAAAGATAAGCCTTGACACTGGCAGGCAGTCTCCCTTGAAAATTTAGACTCCGTATACAGAGATCTTCAGGTAAACCAATTTCTACTTTCACCTCTGCCTCCAAATACTGCTCTCAAAGGACTTCATTTCAGCCAAAACCTGTCAAAAACCTCAAATGCTTTTCATTACTGAATTCCTTCTGTATGTTCTCTGTCAGCTGTGTTAAAATAATACATTCACAACTGATTGCTTTTTTAAAAGAGAAGGAACCATTTGAAGTTATCCTCTGATTTTGTTGTTTTAACATGTAGATTTGGGGGCATATTTAGAATTGCTGTTGGAAGTCTTTGCTTCAAAAAGTCTATGCCCTTTATAGGGTTTAAAGTAGCAATAGGAGTTTTAATACAAGTCATTCTCAATAGGATGGCTATGAGACATTAGGGGTGTGCTCCAGTCAGTGCATATCCTTTTCAATCACTAATATTGATGGTAATTCACTCACAAACACCACACACACACACAAGGTGTCCTGGTGTGCTTAGTTGGTGTTATGAAAGAATAAAGTTATTTCTTTATATTCTGATGTATCTGGGGGAGAATTTAGGACATTTCTAAAATTGTTTTGAGAGGTGATCCTTTACAGTTTTTGTCAGCAATCCAGGGAGGAAAACATGAAAAACCACACTGCGGGTTAAAGAAGACAACAATGGTTATATTATCTAAAAAGTAGAAGAGAGCCTTTTCACATTATATGTGTAGACAAGGAGCTCAGTTTGGATGAAGTAGTTGTAAGATCACCTTAATGAGGGACAAGAAAGCAATTAACAATGAAAAGTCACTGATGCAAAAGATAGTTCTAGAGATTAAAATCTTATTGAAACAAATGCTTCTCCATTTGATCATAATGAATTGAGCTGAAAGATCTGCAAAACCAGTTCACTGAACACATGAGAAGAAAACAATAATTTCTTACTTAATTACACTACAAAGCTTTCTGACCAACACACTGCTCTAGAGCTTTAGTTAAATAGAAATAGGGATCTTGGATAAACTGAACAACACATTAGGAGAATTAGGCATAGTATTATTTGAAACTGTAACGTGATAATTGTGAAAATATATACAGATATATCAATTTGTACAGTGCTTTAAAAACACAGGAAGAATATGCTTCATTCCAAACGGCTAAAAAAGAAATGGTCAAGAGAGCAGAGGTGAAATGGGCATAGCAGGAAGGATAGGGCAGGGATAGATAAAGCTTATAATGTGGAGAAGAGTAGGGCAGTGGTGGAGCTAAAATGAGCATGGGGAAACTGGGGAATATTGTGAAATGAGAGAAATTGCAGAGATGGAAGTGTGAATGAGAGAACAGTAAGAAGAAAAGATAGGGAGAGGTACATTACGTGTGTGAGAACAGACTGTTTAAATGAGAAAAATCCATCAGATCAAGGTGGAATGGGTCTTAGCACTGGGGACAAAGGTGTCTAACTCAGTCCATCTGCCTTTAAGCACCTAGCTGAGAAATCCAAATGTGGAAGCTATCACATCAGACTTCAAAAATCAGTGGAGAGGCATGTCCCAAGAGAAATAAAAGCATATGTCGGGTGTGCCCTTTGACAGAAGCTTTAAGAAAGAAACATAAGTGATCAAATTTGAGCAACCTGGTCTAGTGGAAGGTGTCCCTGCCCATGGCAGGAGGGTTGGAACTAGATGATCTTTAAGGTCTCTTCCAATCCAAACCATTCAGTGATTCTATGAAATTAGTAACACATCCAAAATAATACAGATTATGTGAAACTTTTGGATTAGATGGGACTACTATAAGACTGATTCAAGGAGGGAACAATAAGCATAAACATCTGCAAAAACAGCTGTCACAGGGAATTTTTATTGAACATGTTTTTATAATGGATCCGTTAACAGGTCCCATGTTCTTCAGTGTTGCCACTTAGGATAAAATGTGGCAAAAACAGAGGCAGAGGCAACAGAACAGTCAGCAGTGGTGAAGATGGCATCCATAGGTAAAAAAATCTCTCTATTTTTTAAACAGATTATATTTAAATATTCTTTTTCCTTTTAGTTGCTTTCCAACAAAAGTAAAATATAAAGTTACCCATCTAGAACAATAATACGAGATACACCAAAATCAAAGCAGTGGCTTCAGAAATACTCTGCAATTCGTAAGTCAGGTAAGGGGAAATTATTTGATTACATTGTGGAAGTTCTAAGGAAGGAAAGATCATGTGCTAAAAGGATTCTTTCATTCTTTCTTAAATGAGGTGAAATTAAAGGAACTTCGATAAAGAAATCATCAGAGTAGGTAAGTCAATGATTCACATCTTACACTCTGTGAAAATAAAGAATCAAGTAGATAAACTGAAAAGTCAACAGACTTGGAGGCAGACCATCAGAAGACCAACCATGACAGAAAAGTAGTGGCAGGAACATACAGGCAGGGGAGCAATTCCAAAAAAAGCCAAAGTGCCTTGTCAAAAAATATATCTCTCTCTCTCTAAAAGTATGTATACACACATATATAGTTATCCCACTGTAACATATTTCACTAATAATTTACTGACAATTTATTCTGTCAACACCACAAACCGAAGAACTCGGAAAGCACACTTCAGTAATTTCAGGATGAAACAAATCATCTGAAAATATGCAGTTCTACACTGCCTAGTACATAACATATTTTTAGCAAAGAAAATCAAACCCATGAAATAAGCTTCTAGCTGAGAAAAACAAAATTGAAATCATCAATGTATCAATACATTTTGGGCTTGTCAGTCTGTTAAAAAATCAACACAAATCCCATCTGAAATGAAATGTAAATATATATTTTCAGAGCACCATCTACTTGCATTTCAGACACAAAATCTTTGAAGAAAACCATGTTTTGCAGAACTCCTAGTGATATGCTACAAGCCACAGGGAATGAGGCCTGACGAACCTTGTCCCTTAATAGGGACAAATCCAAGGGTTAAAACTTCAGTATGAACAAAAGATAGGGTAAATGGAAGCTGAAAATGTATTGCCTACAGAAAAGTCTTGCTAGATTTTGGGAATTACGGACAGAAGCGTATATCCACCCAAAAAGAAGTAATTTGTGTTTAAAAAGAAAAAAAATAAGGAAGAAAAAAAAAAAACAACAGAAGGAACAGGATAAAAAATTCTGTTAATAAAAAAGCCCTGCACACCATGCCAGCAGTGTACAAACCCTGTACAGGAACCAGACAGTGAACATATAGTCTTACATTGTGGTTCTTACTGTGATAATGAAATTTTAAAACATTTTCTGCATGACTAATCTCTCTTGATTACATGTGGAAATTTTTCAGCAAATAATTAATTAATGAGGCACAACACGGCCTCTTTGTGTCTCTGCTGTCTCCAGAGACTTTCGTGCACAGCTTCCACTGTCTAGACGCATCCCTGTTAGATTGGTCCTTGTCTTCCCTTAGAGGAATGTGATAGAGATACAGGGAACCTCAGCACTGGGCTCAGCATCCCATGGAGCCATCACCAGATGAATTCCAGTTCCTGCTCTCGAAACAAGAGCTTTGAAGGGAGATTGCTGCTGTGCAAGAATAACAGCCACCCTGCAACTTGCCAGATCAAAAAAGGAGAACTGTAGGTTCAGTGCTGAATGAAAGGACAGGGCCTGCACAGATTGACTATCTGTTGGACACTGTTCCTCTTGATTTAAGAAATATTCCTCATGATGTTAATGTCTTCCTGGAAACACATACACAAATGCTTACTATCAAGTCAATGCATCCACTCCATGTTTAAACTTTTCCACAGGTGTCTTGATCAGGACGTTACAGAGACCCATCTGTCAAAGACAGAAGTTTCTATCCCTTAACAGAAATATGTAATAACACTTCTAGGAGATTCATATGATTTTTTTCACGATCTGCCCACAAGTTTCAGGACACATAACAGAACTGCAGAATGACTCTCAAGTGTAGCAGACATTTGCTTCAAACCAATTTTCCCTCAGCCTTTATGCAACTGTGCACACGAAAACAACTTCTCTTTGCAAATGTCTTTCACAAACTGAGGGTAATACCTGGAGTATCTAGGCCAGAGATGCACAGCAAAGATGTGAAGGTCTTCATAAAATCTGACTGAAATGAAATCAGTGTTACAAACACACCCATAACAAGGGCTCCATTACTGCTAAAGTATATATAAAATAGTAATCTGGCATTCAGCAACCACTTGCAAGGCATGTGCTGGGAGTGGGAAATTCTTTATTCAGCTCCCTGGGAATATACAGTGATACAATATCACTGAAACTGAAAAATACTATAAGCATACCCGTATGTTTATAACCTTAAACAGAGTTATCTGCCACAGCATATTCTCCTGTGCTTCAGTCCCAGTATGGTAAGGTTTACTTTAGGCTTTTAATCTGATCATGCACACTTCTAATTGTTTAAACTATAATTACAGATGTTAAATTGTTTTGCCGTCTACAAAAAAAAAAAAAAAAGTGCTTTGGAGAGACCAAAACAGAAATTAAATGCATGTAACATAATAGGACTATTTCAATGGCACTAATTGCAAAACAATTTTTAAAGCACCTTTTGATGAAATAATTGTTTTAATTATACAGTATACTTAGGTTTACCTACTATAAACACTTCAGATTTTAGCATTAAGATAATTTCACCTGTACTCTTTTCCCATACTTTATTTCAGAGCATAAATAAAGTAGAAATTCAAATCAGTGCAAAAGGACTTCTGAACAAAACAGGAGGAAAAGTGGTGATTTCTCTGCATTTAATGGGGTTCTGTCGTAGAATTTGTTAACAGATATAGCTAAATGCAAACAGGCAATTCATGAATCCTTACTAATGGGAGACTAGCAGGGAGACCAAACCTTAAGTTGTTCAGAAATGGCATCTGCCCAAGGAAGGTTATGTAGAGCCCAGCAAGGTCCCTTCCATTGCAAAAGGACTGCACCAAGTCAGGTCTTCTGGAAGGTATTTTGTAAGTAGAAGTCTTTGCAAAGGACAAGGTTCCCACGACTGCCTGCCTTAAACTCACAGATTCATAGATGGTTAATTTCAAAACCAGAATGAGATGCTTCTTGACTGCACACTGTGGCAGACCATAAATTTTCTATGGCATGTTGTCCACTGTCTCAAGAAAAAAACCCTCAAATGCAATAATTCTTATCCATGAGGCAGCAACTTTCCACTGGGTTGGTCTGTGAGTTTTCTGTGAGGGTGGGAAAAGGTGGTAAAAAGCAAATACTATAGGAGGGAAAATGTATTAAATAAAATTACTATTAAATGTAATTAAATGAAATTCCCAGCCAAACATCTCAAATTTGGCTTTATCGTTATTGTCGAGTGGATACAGACAGTTAAATGTCTTGTAACATTTGGTAGGAAGAGGAGGGGAAGGAGATATTTGTGATATGGAATGAATGTAGAAAAGAGATGTTAGCGAAACTGCACATGTAGACACGCTCTGGCAGAATCACAAACATTTTTACAGCTTTCAAACACTCAAATCTCTTCTCAGTTTAAAAATACGCCTGAAAACAACTACCTTCTATTATTCTGTGAAACAGCTACAGTAATAACTGCTTGTATTCTCATTGCCTGCAAAAGCTCAACACACAGCAATGAGGAGGTTTCTGCTTCAGTCAAAATCACAGTATTGCTCTTAGGAAATTTCAGAACTATCGCCCTTTGCAAGACAAAGAAAAATCCTTCAGTGTTCTGACTGCTGAATCAGTTAGTGTAGACAGAGGCAAAACAGAGCAACTGCTTGGCAGGATCTTCAGTAGTCTCTTATCTCTACACGGCATTCTTGCTTATACTGCATCTCAGTACATGCACAATACTTTGGTGTTGGTCTTGCTCTCATCTTGTAATCCACCAATCAAATTGGTTGAACCATGGCAGAGACTAACGTATCTGTTTAAACTTTGCCACATGGTAATTTCATTTATTTTGTTTTATAGCTGAATAATTGATCTCATTGAGGGTTTTTTTGTGTGTCAGGAATATTATTTTAAATAGCATTACTGATTAATTCATATTTTCAACTCACTGAGTTTCTATACTACCCTTGAAATGTGTTTCATTATGTGGGAAAAAATATCTACAACACATTTTATTATGAAAGATAATGCTGAAGCCTTCTGAAGAGCTATGTGTCCTATGTTCAGCTGATGTTAATGCATGCTCTCTACTACAGGCAATGGGTTCATCTCAGATTTGTCCAGCTGGGCTTCTGGTTCTCTTTCTGCCTAGCTAGCAAACCATTAAAGTCCTAATTGGTGTTACTTGGAGTATCTAGGTATTGGAACTATATATATGCAGAAATATATCCATATATATGTGTAATTTTCAGAACAAGCTTTGATAAGAGACTATATCATTACTGCCTTGCACCTGTTTTCTTTAAGGATTATTATCTCAGAGAATTCTTGCACCTCAGCTGAAAAAGTGTTATTTTTTAAATCTCAAATTTAGATACCTTTCCCAGTGCTTGTCAAATATTCCTTTTCTGGGATATATTATGTAACACATGGTCAAAACCATGCAACAAAAAAGGTTTGAAAATAAAAATGGCTCAAGCCAGATACAATCTCTTTGCATAGACAGGGGCACCTGATCATTATGGGGCCCATTTTCATGACTAACAAAGGTTTATTGGCTGCATCTTTAAAACTGACAGTGTCTTTCAGGATCTATCAAACGTGTCATAACATAAGCTATCAAAATGAATAAAATATAAAGTGCATACATCTCAGAGACATCATTTCCAAGCACGTAAACTTTTATCTTACCTTTGAAAAAATGTCAAATCACTTGGAGTAGCAATTTTAAAAGTATGATTTATGAGAAAGACTTATTTTACACGCTCTGAGAAGTACATAAAAGTCCTTCAAACATCAGGTCTACCACAACTTTTAAATGAGAAAGTATTAAAACAGGTGACAGATGGGAACAGGGAAGATCAGGGAAGACACCATCATGGTCCCTGCCCTCAGCCAAATATGTCTGCATTTGGTAAATAGCTCTAAGAATTAGGAAGAAACACTCTTGCAAGTTGTCAATTTGCATTCAATAGATCAGGTGTTTGTAGTGTCATAGATGCTGCTGCCCTAAACTGTTGGAAACAATCTAGTGCATAGAAGAGTGCTTTGAGTGTACAGATAAATGAGGACCCCATGGATGAAGCAGAGAGGTTGATGTAGGAGGAGTCCAGTCTGCAAAAACATACTGCTCTTTTAAGTAAAGTCTCTTCTTCATTTAGGTATCCCAGCATTCAATACTATTATTTATATAGCACTCATAGGACACTTTTCTTACATCACTTCAAATGTTAGAGCTTCTCAAAATGACTTCCTATTAAAACAAGTAGTCACTAAGTCTGGCCGTCCTTTTAGCTGTGTAACATTCAGGTTAACTAATGCAACTATTCTATCTTGGCTCTATACAGGCCCTCCTTTACACTCTTCCCATACTTGCTGATAAAAGGTATGTCTGCTAACTACACCACCGTACTACATTTGACAGGCTGAAATAAAAGACAATTCAGCTGTTTCAAAGGGTCTTTTTAATCTCATCCAACTTCAGCTGCCTAGAGCGAGGTGACTACACTAAGCTAATCATCCAAGCTCCCTCTGCAGACATCAGAGGAGTGGGGCCACCTCAAGAGTGAGATTTCAAAGAGAATTTTATTTTGAGCTCATGTAATAGAATAGGACGAGACATCCTCTCCCAGTGCTTCATTCTTTCTGTTGACTATCAAGTAAACTTAGATTAACTTAGATTAGAAATCTAACTTCTAGATGAATGTGAGGCAGCTCCTGGTTATTTTGATATAGAATTGGTTAAGAATAGCTGTAGGAGCAGCCTTATACAGACAGCATTAAAGATAATTCTTGCTTCAGGCAATTCACAAATTAAGGTAAACTAAAATCCCATTTCAGCTATAAAACTATTTTCAAAGATGTTTTTTTGGCTCATATTATATATCTTAATGGGGGAAGGATGCCATATGGAGGGATTTCATTTTTTTATGAGATACTCTCCTCTTATCTTCCCTATGTTCAGCATGATAATTGAAAGCAAACATAAAGCAAATAATATATTTTTGCAAGCAATTGTCATTTTAAATACAGAGAACTTTATTAATATAGCAATGGGATACAGAACAAGTAAAGTGAGAGAACTCAGGGCAAAGGCTCAGCTAATGCCATGTACCTGCATGTGGTTACCTTGAATTTACTGGTTTGCATATGTGGAACACAGCCTTTTGTGTGTCCTGCATTATCTTCCAAGGATCATTTTCAAAGAGAAACTGTAATTTTCTAAATAATAAAATAATAGCTAATGTAACCATATGATGAAATTGCTGTCAAGGCAGGCAGTTTTGGGGCCAGTCTTATTCAACATCTTCATCAACAACCTTGATGAGGGGACAGAGTGTACCCTCAAGCAAGTTCCCTGATGACACCAAACTGGGAAGACTGGCTGATTCCTCAGAGGCTGTGCTGCCATTCAGCGGGATCTCCACCGGCTCGAGAGTTGGGCAGAGAGGAACCTCATGAGGTTCAACAAGTGCAGAGTCCTGCACCTGAGGAGGAAAAACCCCATGTACCAGTACATGGCCAAGAAGGCCAATGGCATCCTAGGATGCATCAAGAAAAGTGTGTCCAGCAGGTCAAGGGAGGTTCTTCTGCCCCTCTACTCTGCCCTGGTGAGGCCTCATCTGGAGTCTTGTATTGAGTTCTGGGCTCCCCAGCTCAAAAAGGATGGGGAACTTCTAAAAAGAGTCCAGCACAGGATCACCAAGATGGGGGTTGAACTAGATGAACTTTAGAGGTCCCTTCCAACCCTTAAAATTCTATGATTTCACAATCAAAGATGGTCTTGTGATTATTCTCCTGTTTTGCTTGAGAAAACAGATATATTTGACTTCTCAGTCCAAGCTTTTGTTCCAGTAGCCCTTGAATTCTGGAAGTGCCAAAGTATTTTGTAACCTCCTTGGCCAAACAAAGGATTTCATGTGCTCAAAAGTGAATCTCATCAAACTCTCCATGACCAAGAAGTGTCTGCTGATACGTTTGGGGAGAAATCCTTCAATAACGATGAGAAGAAGAGTATTATTTGGAGGGTGCTCCACATTTACAAAGCAGATCAAAGGCACAGAGCTTTGACTCACTGCTACCTATAGAGAATGCTGCTACAAAACTCATGTACTTATCTAAAAAATCTGTGTGATATTGACACTATCTGTATGCTTTCTACTGGTTTCCCATGCCCTAAAACTCGAGATGTTTGGCTTTACTTCCAAAGCCCTTCCCCATCAAACTGCCACATTTTTAGAAGGAATTCCCTACAGTCATCTGCAAAGCTGTCTTAATTTTCTGATTTCATACCCTCTCCTTGATATGTTGCTTATAGAAAACTCATAGCTGGCCTGTTGTTCTCCTTTGAATACTGACTTTTTGGCTGACCAGCACTGCCACATTGCTTCCTTATGCTCCCCCGTCTGCCTGCATCCATCTGTTCTCTCTTGTTTTGTGCTCAGATTATAAGGTCTATGGCAGTGGAACTGTCTTTCTGTTCTGAGTTCATTCAGCGCCTAAAACAATGCAGGCTTGACCCATGATTAGGGCTTCCCAGGACCAGAATAATACAAACAAGCAAACATTCTCACAAATAATCCAGCTGGAGGGCCGGATACAGACACTGCCTCACAAACATCACAACACAGAGGAATCAAATTCCACCGAAACTAAATTACCCGACAATACTGGTCCATTTGGTCATCACTGCAAAACAGCCTTCACATTCCTCTTGCTTTTCCAATCTAGCTCACTGTTGTGGCTTTCATCTAAATAATCTCTCCTTTGAATTAAACTTGTCAAATTGTTCAGCTGTTTTCTTTAGATATCAAGGCACTGCTTTTTGACTCTTCTAAGGTAAGCAGGCTCAGACTCTCCCTTTCTCTATTCCACCAGAAACAAAGATTTGAAAACCAGCTCCCTTGAAGCCATCTTGGACGCAAGGAGATGTTCACTCACAGCTTTGCTTGTTTAAGACATTGCTGCCTTTTGGTGTGTGCTACCATGCCTTATTCACAGAAGAGATGAAGAGATGGCACACGTGAGTGTTTCTCAGCTGCTCTGTGCAAAGTCTGGCACCTTGAATTTGAGCTACTGTGAGCAGATTCCAGAAGAGCAAAGAAACAAAACAGCATGTATGTCTCTGGGTGCAGCAAATGATGACTCCTATAACATCTCCAAAACTTAGATGGAGAAATCTAAGCCCATGGGGACTGACAGAACTAGGGAAGTTCTCCATCCTTACAGCTATCCTCACAAATCACCTCCAGCTTCTGGCAAGGGACGTGGCATGGTTATATCCTCATTCCCATTTCAAGGCTGCCTGTATATAGATGAGCAGAATTTGGGACAGGGTTTCTCTTGTGGTTCTTAACGTGCTGATTAGTTTAATTAACTTTTTCATGAAAGTAAAATAGAGAATACATTTTAGCTGTATTCCTATGAGATCAGATTATTAATGGGTCTCAACAGCTTAGATTTCTTCAAGCACCTCTCTTTCATATTTTCAGTATTTTGCTGATTTGATTGCATAGAAAAAGTGGCAGCATGGTGACTGCTAATTACAGCTGAACTCTCAACTTATTACCAGTCCACCTTTTTCTAGGTTTCATATCAGCAGATCAATACAAATATATAAAATATGTAGAGCTCTGGTTAGCTCCAATACTGAAATCAGTCTATACATGTCTCCTTTAAAATCTTTTAGCCTCAAGAATTGACACAGAAAAAAAGACAAATAAGGAAATCTGAAATTTTGGCTCTAAAAGGAAGTTTTACTACAAATAAAGTTTAATAACTCTAGTGAACAGGAATGTCCTTGAGCTGAGAATTTTTGATTGTATCATTAACAAGCAGTGGCATTACTTGTATGCAGGCATAAGCTATAAATTATGCTTTATGTACAGTCATTATATATTTCTCATGGATTCAGGACCTCACCTAGGATGTTCCAGAGATACTCAGCACCAATGGACTTTGAATAGGAGCTGAGGATGTTTAGCAGCCTGCACTACTATGGCCACAAAACACAACTGTGCAGTGCACGCTGAAATAATCATGAGGTAAGTGCCTGGTAATTTTTCTATCCAAAGTGCACATTAAACATTAATTACAGTTAAGTCACCTAAAGACAATTATCAAGTTTCTACAGAAACATGTAATTTCTATGCAGATTGTATTTGGCAAGAAAGCTCCATGAACCTACTGTGTTACTCTGTGTTGCCACATGTGGACAATGCAAACCAAGCTGTAAAGAACCCAAATAACTCCGAGCAAAAATGTAATATTTATTGCTGCCACAAACTCACCTTCTAAGAATGATAAAGGAGTTTAAAGAATGGATAAACACAGATTATGAAGGACATTCTTCTGCATTTCTTTATCTGACATGCAGAATGCCTAAAGAAGCAAAGTACAGTACTCTAGCTTATTATCGGTAGCTTCTGAGCTTTAAAACAAAATGGTAGTACGTCCAGGTGGCAAAAATTCTGTTTTAACAGCTGCATCAACTGCTCAAAACTCAAAAGCAGCATCTTAACAGATTAACTCTTCTCCATAATATTATCTTTGCAGCATGCAATTTGTTCTCAATGATAATTAGGTATTTAGAGACTTGCCTAATTAGAGAGAAATGACACGATGATTTTTCATTTGCTGAGAAATCTACTGTCAGGAAAGGAGATCCACTATGGGGACTAATGTGATTCTGGTGCCAGAATTAGTGTCATAAGCACATGAAAAACCGTAGTTTAAAATATCTAGATGGCAATGTTGCACCAATACAGACCTACATAATACTTGATTCTCCAAATGGAACCATTCCATTCCTAACATGCATTTCATAAGTGTGGATTTGAGGGGAATATACAAGATCTGGTAAAAGGTGAACTAGATGGGGTGTTTTTTTCTGTTAACCAGATCTTCCCTAGTCTAATTTGGGGTAATACATAAAACATTCAAGGGACCATTAAGCCTAGAAAGCATTTGTTTCTATTTTCACATACATTCTGCAGGCATCTTTCTCCATTTGCCTTTGCTGCTGCATTACCTGTCACTAACATACATCTTTAACTCTATATCATTTTTCCCCTGGATTTTATTTACCATGTCACTCACCAGCTAGCTTCATATAAGTACACCTCAAGCTACTGGAAAAGAGCATTCTCCACATTCACTACTAATATCATTCCATAGATTGAGTGGAGTGCTTTATGAGAGATGCTACTACCATCCAAAGACAAATCATGCCTATGACACATTCAGTTGGCTTTTACCCAGGGCTTAAAATCATACATCTACAGCACTAAAACATTGAAGCTGGCCCTACAGCATCCTTCTTCTGAGAAATTGGTAGTTCTCTTTGTGCAGCAACAAAAACCTCGTCATTTCCTCAATTACAGGTGCACACGCACATGTACACACGCATACATACCCTCATCCTTATATGTGCATCCAACAGCATCCACGCTTAGAGGAATAGATTAATACATGTGTAACAGCAATACCAAACATTCAGATATTGCAGATGTTTGTACAAACATAATTTTGTCCTTTCTTATGTCCAGCTCCTGCAATGAATGTTGCAGGTGTTCTGAAGAAACATCTGATAGTATTACATTATTGAAGGCTGTATCACAATGCACTCACCCAGGGGAACCGAATAATGGCTGCACAGCCAAATCTGGCAAACCATTACTTCCAAGAACTTAGCTTTCCAGTTTCAATTATTTCATTTTAAAACCACCTTTGAAGCTTTATTATTTTTTTTCCTGGCTTCGGTTGTTTGTTTGTTTGTTTGTTTTAAAGGAATCGGCTTTTGTTTTAAAGGGAAAGGCTTTAAAGGAAAAGCTTAACTGCAATGCTCTCCCCAAAGCCCCAGTACTTGAGACTGGATGTATCGGCTGCATCGTGCAATTCTTCAACTTTATGTTCTGGACTATACATAGGAATCATTAACAATAATCCTGTGGGTGAAAACTATCTTTGCTATGACACTCCAGATGGAGGAAAATCAGGTCTGGAGAGGTATGTCTGCAGAGCAGAGAGCCTTCACAGTGCCTGCTTCTTCCTCCCCAATGCTTTAGAAGCTCAAGTACTATACAGTGGAGCCTGTGCTGCTACAGCTGCTCTGGCATCAATGTGAACTTGAATCTTTAAAAATTTTTGAGTTCAGTTATCATTTTGGCCTAATGCCAACTTTTTTTTCCTATGAAATGCAGCTAAAAGAAGGAAAACTGTTATGTTCTACAGTTTATGATTCCACTAAACTGAACTGAATTCAGGTAACAAAGAAATGGCACTTCTTTAGTTCATGGGTTTTTTTTTCCTTGACCAAATTTAAAAGTCTGCTGTAAACAACAGAAGTGTTAGAAATTGCCTTTGAAAGCAACCATATTTTTCTACAAAAATCTTTCATTCCAATGTGCTGGGAACTTAGCAGATAGCCCTAAGTTTGTCTAAATATATGTTTCATATATAACTATACAAGTGCTTCACAAACAAGTTTATAAACATGATAAAATAGGTACCTATGTGAAAGCAGTTCCATTTAAACTTGTGAATTGCTTCAAGTATCCAGCTATAGACACAGAAGACCTTCCATGTAGTTTCTAATGCTTTATACACAGCCCAATCGAATCAGTAACAGTATTAGAAAATAAACTTCTGCTTAGCTCTAAGAAATCAGCATTTGAGCACAAATAAATACAAGCACTCAGCTAATCCTGTTACTTACAATATTTGAAGTAATTCCCAAAGATAGTTCAGAACAGCAAATTTCCGAGTACTGAGGTACTTCTGTCCACTTCATTCTGAGTAGCTCTCTCAAGACCTGCAAATTGTACTACTACGTATCTCCAACTTCATTTCTACATAACTTCTATTTAAAAGATCATCATAACAAAGTGTTACTGTCTTTTCTTCCCACTGTGGCACTTATAGGCCTTGTGAAACTTGCCAAGTATGTACAGTGAGCAAAATCCAGTACTGCAGCACTTACATAGTTAAGGTTCAATACTTAACGATGCACGACAGTGATAAACCATTGAATAACACTGAGGTAGGATTTGCATGGAGAGATGGTATTGACCAATTGATAGAGTTGGAAAATCGTGGACTTTCTTAAACAGGACCTCTTCAGACTTAAGCCTTCTAAAGAGAGACTTCCCAAGGGTTTTATGATTCAGCTGACCGAATCACTAAATTTTATCAACTGTTTTATCTACACACACACGCACATGCATACACATTTAAACATATACTCAAACGTCTCCACATTTCTAAAATAGCACAGGTCATCTGAGTTGGTGTGGTTTTTAATCAAAATGCCTAGAAGGGACAGCACTATACAATGATGATTTCTAAAGCATCTGTTTCAGAGCACTTAAAACTCCATCAATCATTCTTTTAATAAGCTAAATTCACCTCAAAAAAAGAAACTCATTACCTTCTAGAGCTACAATTTCTATCATGTTCTCCAAAAACAGGTCTACGTAGGTATGTGTAAAAGAAAGTTGAACGTGTGGAAAGAGGAACTAACTTACTAATAGCAAATAATACTTTAAGATTCTTTTCTTTCCTTAAATATAAGCGCTTCCACAAACAAAACACAGTAAATTACATTTTCCCCATGTGTAGGGATGTTTACTTGCAGCAACATCTACCTCCTTAGCAAAGCAGTCATTTTCTTGTCATTTCCAAGTAATATGTCATAACTTGTTCAATCTCCTGAATGTTACTTTCCATAATCACACCTTGATGTGTCCTAAAAGTCTCAGAAAAGTTGGAATATTTTTTTGCTGATATCAATACATCACTATACACGCAGACAATGAACAATTAAACTTGCTCATGAAAGAGTGGTATGTGTTGTTAAGGATGACTTCTTTCTCCATTCCTGCTTCTGTTTTTGTTGTTCATAAGAAAGCATTAGCTTGAAAGATAGTGTCAGAAGTCTCTTCCCAATTAAATACTTTTCAAGACAAAGATCACATTCGATTTGAACAAGACCCATGCTACTATGTTTTATTGTATTACTACACCCATGTACAGCATCACAGTTAAAAAAGCTGTCTACTGTAACGATTTGATCCCACGTTGGCATTTCAGCTTACAAATGGGTATTTAAGTTTACAGACTCGTCTAGCAATGCCTTCTCATTTAGTCAGGGAGAGATCCAGGAAACCAAACTGTAGCAGATCTGTCTCTCTTTGTGGAGTCAGTGTATACAAGACTAGATGCTTTTTTTTTTTCTTTTTCACTAATGGGAAATACAATTGGTTTCAACTGTATCTAGAACAAAACAAACTACAAGTAGACCTGCAATTTCAATTAGGTTCATTTATTTTCATTTCAGCCTTACCAGCTGGGGACAAGAAAAAGGTATTACAACACACTCAGAGTATACAATAAAGGCATATAACTATGGAGACAAAATCAGCCAGCTCCTTAATTCATGACTGGTCAGGTCATAAAATGAGCATAATTCATAGCCTTGCTTCCAAAACAAAGAAAATGTTAAAGTAAGAATCCAGATGCAATAATGAGTATTCTGCTCCTATTTCTTTTTAAAGAGATCTATTCCTCTACATAAATTTTTTGGCTTGAAATGCTGAAAATGTTTTGAACAGGAAAAAAAATGTTTCCTTTTCAGGCTCTGGCAGAACAGCATTCCAATTAAGAGAGTGGTAGATTTGTGGTACAAATTGTGGCATCCAAAAGCGAAGAAGATCAAAATGCACTTCATGAACCATTGCCAATGAGGTACCTAACCCCACTTTTTTAAAGCTGTTTCATTTTCTAATATATGATTCCTTGAGAAATCAATATTCCATTCTCTTCCCTATATTTTGAAGAGTGCTTGTAAGTACTGATTTTCAAGGTGGGGCTTTTTACTCATTACTGAATCTTCAATGGGCTCCATGTATTGCAATCCAAAAGATATAAATAACACCAAAAAATAACCCCTAGCAACAGTTAAGAGCTCATAACTTCAAGTTATGCTCAGTTCAGTCTTGCAAACATGAAGCAGGTTAAGTGCTCAGACAAGGTCTTCCTCTTCAGCTACAGATTACTAATACTGCCATATGATTATTATTTGGTGTTCCCTGCAACAAGAACATGGTATTTTTGTCATTTCATTCTACTAGAAAAATCACTACAAGAACCTTAATAACCCTAACTAACTTCAATATTTTCTGGCAATTTCTCTAGGAGCAGTAAGGAGTAAGTGGAAAAAGCTTCCTTCAAAGTAAGGGACCAGACACATTGGTGAGCCCTGCTAGGAAAACTGCATCAGTGTTGCCAATGCTCAGCTGAATAAACCAAAGTTTCAGCTCCCAGAGCAAGAAATGCAACCATTAAAATTCAAGCATGCAATTTGATATCAAAAGGAAAATAATTTGGGGAAGCAAAGTCTCTCAACTTTTGCTTTTCAAAATGGAAAGGAAATACATTCAGTAACTATTGCAATTAGATGGGGAAATTCAAAGAGCAGAACGTAACAAGCACATTTATTAAAAGCACCCAGGCAATGTAACCCAAGTTAAAGAACACAGAGCAGGTACTGCACAAAAAAAAAAAAAAAAAAAAAAAACTAGTCAAAACACGCAACAAACACCAAGA
The DNA here is from genome assembly GCA_013401255.1 of Urocolius indicus. Classification (NCBI taxonomy): domain Eukaryota; kingdom Metazoa; phylum Chordata; class Aves; order Coliiformes; family Coliidae; genus Urocolius; species Urocolius indicus. The sequence goes on from WBNH01007270.1 coordinate 585,170, forward strand.
GGAACATATAAGCTGGTTAATTTGAGTGCTTAGAAAAAAAAAAGTTTTTTGGTTTTTTAAGTTTCTTGGACTTTTCTGAGTTCTTATTTTAAAAACCTCACCCTGTTTTAATGGCAATGATATCGCTATAGTGATACAATTCCTCATCTGGAGAAGAGGGTCATAGCAGCTTATCTTACTTCTGAAAGAGAAAGGTGATAATTTATCTCAGTATAGGTGTATTTTCACACTTTCACTCTGTCCACAGAGCTGAGCTGTGAGAGCACAGATCTTTGGATTGGAAATCATGTTTTAAAACATGACTACTTTGTTAGTTTATTAACAGAATGCTTTCCAAGCTTTCTTGTATGCTATTTTTGTACTTTTTTATTTACCGTGAATGTGTAAATGAACAGAAATTTTACTGCAATTTTAAGTATGATCTATCCCTTAGTCAACTATAGGAGGTATGGTTGAAGGGGCATAAACTTTTACTAGAACACCTGAAATAAGCTAGGAAAAATTATACAAGTATACTCATAAAAAAACCCACTGTTTAGAAGATGAACTTGGGAACTAATTTAATACTTTTCAGGTGGCTAGATATCTTTCATTCAGCGGAAGCTCGGATTTGATGAGGGACCTATGCTTTCTGTTTGGATAGACTCACATTAGATAATTCAGGTCTGAGAACTAACATTTTGCAAAACATTATTTTATTGGGAATTTCTGTCTTTCACAGATTGTAAATTCACTTTGCTGCACTGTGGTTGTTTAGTTGCACCTATATGTATCCATAGAAATAGACACATTCAGTACATTTCATTGAATCATGTAATGGTAGGGGTCGGAAGGGACCTTTAGAGATCATCTAGTCCAACTTCCCTGCAGAAGCAGATCAACCTAGATCAGGTGGCATAGGAACATGTCCAGGCAGGTCTTGAAGACCTTTAAGGAAGGAGACTCTACAATTCCTCTGGGCAGCCTGTGCCACTGCTCCCTTACCCTCACAGTAAAATAGTTTTTTTCTTATATTTAAATGGAACTTGATATGATGCAAGGCACTTGCTAAGGTAAATTATTCTATGTTGATTGTACCTTCTAGAAATTCATTGTCTTTGTATCAGTTTCCAATTGGATGGATAAGTGGCAAACATAGGCTTTGTGTAGCAATCACTCAGGCATTCTAGATTAGGTTAGCTATCATTTACATGTTTGAGCATTTTGGATAGGATCTAATGAGGAATTAGAGAGCAGGGAATCCCTCAGAGCTTTTGAGTAAGATCAGACAGTGCAATTGCTCCAATATGAAGTAGAATATTGGGTCTTCCTTGGGCATTGTGTAACACAATGTTAGAATGTCATCTGCTGCTGAGTAAAGAAAACCCTCTTTACTAGTTGGGCTATCCTATCTGAGTAGGACAGATGGTAACTGCGGTCATATTTGTTGACTATTACACTCTTCACATTCTAGTTCACTGTAGGGATTTGTCTGGTTTGGGATATAAAATCCAATACGTCTTGAATTTTTCATAGTGACTGTTAGAAGAAGTGCAAAGTGGCCTCCCATAAGTGTAGAAAAATTACTTGTGCTGAAGTTGGCAAAACCAAATTCTAAATCCAATGTGGAAACTGAGTCTTAAATGCTTGACGTGGTTTCTGATTGTTCATCTGATTATCTGGACTATTTTAATGTATCTACCACCAAAGAAAAATCCCAGTAATTTATGATAAAAAGATGCAAGAGAAGGGTGCATTCTAAAATTCTCTTTTCATATCACTACTTTTGATCAATGGAAAGAAAACAGAGACAGCATCACTGAAGCATCATATCTGGGAAATGTAATGTGAATAAAGCTTTAGTTGCCTAATAACAACTAGTGGAAGTTTATTACAAAATATGCTAGCATGATATTGATGGAATAGATTACCAGATTATAAAGCTATATATGAGTTTTAGCAGGCAATATTTATACCAGAGGGAAAGATTACTTGAATGATTTAGAAACTCCCTTGTGAATGAATTACACATCCTTGTAAGCAAAATGTACATCATGGATCCTACACTGACATGCATCACTTTTGGTGGCAACTAAATCACTCCTGTTTACCCAGACAAATTCCTCTTCATTAAATGTAATTTTTATTGTCCCTGCTACAAAGTGCCATAATCCTGCAGAAAGAAATAAATGAACCCTGCTGGCTGATTGCACCGGACATGAATCATTGACTCCACTGTGGATGGCAAGGGATGGGCATGTTTGTGGGAAGAAGGAATTAAAGCCCACAGCCAAGATCTCTACAGGAAACCCTAAAAATAGCCAAACTTAGGAAAAAAAGTGGGAGTAACTTTTCGGGTTTCAGTGTCAAATATCTTAGTAAAATTAAGATTTGAGAAGTAGAAAATCTGAATCGAACATAGCCTTCATTTTCCTGCTATTCTATACATCTCACATATTGCCCAAGTTCAGAATTACAATGTCAGGTATCACGTATTCCTCATTTTAGGTATGCTAGCCATTCAGCAAATCATTTCAGCTATATCAAAGCCATAGTTAACAGCTTTGTGCATGTTAAAAAAGGCATACTGAAGCAAAGACTGAAAGATAAGCAAGTGTACTTGCAGAAATGCTTCTGAATGCTTGATATCATTTCAGGAATACATCTTTTTAAAATAATTTCCCCCTCTACCCTTCAGTATTCCACACTCCTGCTGTACCTGTGTCTGCATAGGCATAATATAGAGGACTTATACAAAGCAATTGCATCTAGAATACTTGACCTTGACCAGCTTGGAGAAACTGGGATTATTTTGATATCGAGAAAGGTGATAGAGGGGAAACATAAAAATATAAAAGGCTGAAGAGAACAGGAAGGAAGGAAAGAATCTTTTTTTCCATGCTCATTTTCAGCATGATAAAAAGTAATGGGCTTAAACCATGGCAGAGGAAATTTAGGTTAACCATTAGGCAAAACTTTCTAACAGCCCAGCAATGCATGGCAAAAATTTCCTAGGTATAAAGCAGAGACCCCATTTTTGTCTACTTTACGAACACGTTAGACAAACATCTGCCAGGAATTGTTTACATGCAGCTGATACCGCCTTGAAGAGGGGAGATGGGACTAAATGACCTCTAAAAGTCCTTTCCAGCATTATATTTTTGCGATTCTGTAATCAACTTTGAAAGGAGCTTGGCATCATTCCTATGAAAAATAATGGGAGTTTGCAGAGCGTTCGGTAATAGCATTCCAGATTTCCTCCGGTACAAACCAAGGTGGAACCATGTGTATGTCAGTGGAAGGAAGTGGGACCTCAAGCTCCAGTAGCTGCAGCAAGTGTGGTAATTTATACCTACCTGCATTTGTCACACTATATATTTTCCATTACTAAACTCTTCACAAAGCAGAAAAAATTTAGATGCCAAACTGAAGCTGATGTGCTCCTGATAATGTTTCTTAGTTGGATGAGTAACTGATTTTAATGCATTGTTTCACATAAATTAGAGCTTTGTCTAGTCTAAATATTTTTATGAGCAAATATTCTTCTATTATCAGAAAACAGTAAATTAAAGGATATATTTTACTTTCAAAGTAACAGACCATATAAAGCTACATCTACCTCTTCTCCTGTGCCAGTCTGAACAATCCTCTGGTACAGCACAGGATGTGGCTTGCTATGCTGCCAGCCAGGGCTTGCTGTTTTCTAACAAAAACCCCAAACATCCATTATTTTCACCTTCTCCACATCCATATGCAAATAAAACTTATTCAAAGGATATTTCTTCAATAGATGGTGTTTAGAATGTAATAATTATAATCTTCAGAAATTGTAAAGAAAATTCCATTTGGGTTCACATTTGTACTTAGATCATTTTGTTCTTCACAACCAACTTTCCTCTGCTGCTTCCCCAGGAAAAGATGCAGTTTCTTTTTGAATGTAATGTGTTACGCTCTATAGTTCCTAGCATCACTTGTTATGCTTTTTGCATATTGATATGTTTTCAGGTAACCGAAACAGCTCTACAAAAAACTTCATTGTGTACCCTCAGCTGCAATGTGCTATCTAAGATGCTTTATCTATTTTCCCTCGTGATGACTAATCAGTATTTCTCTATTGTGGTCAAAGATTCCTGTATGAGTATATTTGACAGGAATAATTTATCTACAGGAAGAATAATGGATTAATCTACACTTCTCTGGAAAAAAAACCAAACCATGACAAAACAACAAAAACCCAAACAAAATCCCAAATCAACAGAGTATCTTATATATTGAGATACTGATCTGAAAATTCATCAACAAATACTGAACAAGAGTTCTTAACTCTATCCTTGCATCAAACTTCCCTGCTGAGGCAATGCAGGAGCCTGGAAAATAATGAATGGTGCTATGCACTAAACCATGCTGTGAAACGATTGTTTATGTTTTTACTAGTACACTTACAAAAACGAATCTGATAATAATAATTAACTTATTCCCACAATATCTTCAAAAAACCAGTATTTCCATTGTGCAAAGAGCACAGAGAAACACCAACTGTCCACAAACCCACGGGGATCTGGACACACAGCAAGGACTAAAGTCTGCTTTGACTACACGTTCCTGTAGGTGCAAATCCCAGCAAGTCTTTTCTTCCTTTTTGCAATGATTAACTAAAATCAGCCATGTAAAACTTTCATGCTTTCCTCTAGAGAGTCAGTGAAACCACTTCACTGCAGAGCAAGTTCTGCTGAATGCACTGCTGTGTGAATTTGAACTAAAGGAGTGAGAAGCAATACAGCTGCAAATACACAGAAAGGGAAAGGGCAGATGAGGAAAAGACAGAACAAGCCTGAAGCTGTTATGTACCTGGAAAAGTGCCCTGAACAATGATACCAGAGACAAGTCTGAAGCCTTGAACTGCAGTTATGGGTATCATGCTGGTATATCACTGTCAGAGGACAAGGATAAGCAAAGTTACACCTTGATCATCCACATCCAAGTATAATGCCTAGTTTGGTATGCCCTAAGGCAAGGGACTAGATATTTTAAGTTCCTCTTAGAGTCAGTTCCAAGTAAGTTGGGCACAGTGAGAACTTCACAGAAGACACTCAAGACTGAATATCACTTAATCCTGAATTATAAGCAATACACACATATATATAATAGTAGGAATTAAGCACAGAATGGGTGAAAAGGGTAGAAACAGAAACATTGTCATTCTAAACTTTCCATGACTATGTCCCATTGAGCCACTTTCAACACTAAATATAGTTCACCATTGTGATTTTCTTTGTAATCTTTCATTTACACCCTAGCATGTTTTGAGCACTTGAGACAATGTTATTGAAATGAAGACTTAAAGTGACAAGAGTGGTCTTTTTCTGCTACTGTTCAAATTCATGCTTCATGATCAGTAATTTGGAAAAGTCACTTAATATTAATTTTTTTTTTTCAGATGGAAGATTTTGAGAAATATTAGGTTTAGAAAAAGGGATTCTTTTGAAAGTAATTTGTATACAACTACTAGTTTTTAATGTCCATCCTTTGGTTAGATTATTTTGACTGCCATTTTTCCATGTTAACTAGCTCTCAGTTGCTTTCAAGCTCATCTTCTCCAGCACAAAGTAATATATGCATTTTTGTGTGTGACTTACTTATCAGAATCCATAATATTTACAGAAATCTAGTTTCACCTTGTTTTGTATTTTCCTTATATTTACTTTTTTATGTATTTAACAGATCCTGGAGTTTTGTTTGGATTGCTTTTTTAAAAAAAACCCATCTTTTAAACAGCCTGTTTTCACGTTATGGGCTTGCTAATTCTGTATTCCTAAATGAATCCCTTCTTGTTGTTTCCATAGACTTTTATATTTGTTGTATATTGTAAGGAAGAGCAGAAAAATCATCTTTCAACATTCTTTTTTATTTTTTTCCCCCCTGGGTACCTGCAGGCAGGAATAGCCCTGACAGCAGAGAAGCCCACCCCTTTAGCACAAGTACTACAGATAGTGATGCATCCTACAGAAATTCTTGAGCAGCTCTGCAGTCAGGTATGATTCACCAGGGTATACAAGTTCTGACAGCCTTTTTAGGCTCAAACTCATTCCAAAAAGCAGCATTTGCTGGTTCCTACACTGTTCTCCATTTCACGTTACACAGAAACTTACTCATTTGGATGTACCATTTAGTTGGTTGTATGTGTAGGCACAGTGCCATGCTTAGATGCTAAGATATCGGTGCAGAGAGATTCTGAACTCAGCCCTGGTCATGTACAGACAGTACTGACCTGGATCTACCAGTATCCCTACAGGAAGGTCAGAACAGGAGTTGACATGTACATGTCTCTGAACTATATTCCTTATACCTCTCAGTTCCAGAATTATAAAGCTGAACTACACAAGGCACATGAATATGAGAAGTTGTCACAGTAAAGGACAATGTCATAACAAGCAACATCTCTTGTCTAACAACCATGAGCTAATTAACACCAATCCTGAGCTCTCAGCTATCTGTGAGTGTTTTGAGCTAATATCATTGCTGAATCCAAAACAGCTCCTTCAGAAGGACATTTCTAGTGATTTCACAGTTAAGGGACAGCTAATTCATAACCAGAAAGGATGTAGGCAATGATTGAATTCTCTATTACAAACTCATCTTTATTAAAGGAATGAAAGTATCCCATTAAGATGTATCTCCTCAATCTGCTCTTCAATTTTATGAACAGAGAGTTTTGAACTGAAAACCTTATGTTTTTTCCTTTGTACTTACAATAGTGAGTGAACATATAGAGCACAGAGTAGTCCATCTCCCATACTTCACCTTGAAATTGTTTTATACTTAATGATAACAATAATAGTTATGTTAATTTGTGTCCATAAGCTTTAAACCTACCCTTCTACAATAATTGCACAATATTGATTGAATGGGCAAGATCAAAAGATTCTAGAAACTGAGCAGCTCCAAATTTAAGGGCTACTTTTAAGCAGGAATAGTCCCAATCATGCTTTTACATTGCTAACAGAAAGCCTTTTGTCTCATTTTCCACAACCACAAATTGCTCATGCATTAGAAATTTACTTGAAATGGCATAAAAAGGTTGTGAAGTTAATGTATTCCTGAAGGCTGGGTCGGCAAGCCAGTGTAATTTCAGAAAACACCATACAGGGTGAAAAGACAGCAGATGCAAGAACTGAATTTAACTATAGATGATAACTCAATTTATTTTCTCTGTAGTCTAGTAACTCAATAAGTCTTTAATGGTTTAGTAAATAAACAGATGGATGCCATCAAATGCCACAGAATGATAAATCTGATTGGTCTCTGTATAATTTCAGATAGCTTTATCCCAAAAACAGACAGTGGAAGCATCTTACATCAAGAGTGTGATAAAATCAATGGGTGAAGGTAGATTATGGTCAGTTGCATTGTCCCAGTGATAAATGAAAGTCTCCATGATGGTTTGACTAAGAATCAGGACAGCTCTCAACGTATCTCTTTCTAGTGTTAAGATTTGAACAGATCTGACTTCTGTTAGTTAAAAAAAAAAAAAAAAAGTGCATCTTTTCAAGGAATTCAAAGTTAGAGGAAGGAGAAATAGGTGATGGGACCCCGTGCCGACAGATTTAAATCACATATAACTTTTTCTCTTTGAGAGGTTTATAGTTCTAATTTAACTGTAAGCCATCTGCTCCATCTAGTATGTGTTGACTGAACATAAAACCAGACCACCAATTTCAAACAGGAAGGACACTTATCATCCAGTGTGTCACTTGCATAGGGATTTGTTCACTTTACTTGATTTTGCAACTCTAACTGTACATCAAACTCTTGAATCCTCAAAGTTTAACAGCACAAAATTGAAACAATTTGCTTGCTTTTCAGAAGGAATGTGGACAAATAAGATGCTGTTGGGTAAAGCTGTACATTCACATGGGCTGAATGCAGACAACACAGGCCCCATTACTGCCTATTTTCTAAGTAAGAAACATAGGGTCTTTGTATCAAGAGTAGAACAAAACACTGCTTAATAGCCCTGTCTGATCACCAGAGCTTCCACTTGCGTTAAATCATACTAGTGAAAGATTTTTTTTCTCTCCATCAGATTTCTATTAAAAATGACAAAAGTATCGCATAACCTCTCTCAGCAAAATTCTCAAGTGAGAACTTCACAGGTTAGTTAGTTGCCCTTTATCACTTCTTTGGGTTGTTTTGGTTTTGAGGGTTTTTTTTTTTAGTGTGTATTTTGTTTGTTTGTTTTCTCTCCTTTGCTGACAGCAGTGTAGTTCATGTCAAAAGAGGCACACTACAATTTCTCTCAACTATGGAAAGCTTAGCCTTGCAGAATGACTAAGGGTCCGCCTGGGAGACAATTACATTTGAAGACCTAACTTTCCAGAACATTTTCTTCCTATTCATGAATTACTTTTCTTTGTACATTCTATCAATTTCACTCTGACTTTCCAAATCCTACCAGCCTTCCTCATCACAGAATAGGCAAAAAGAAAAAACTATCACAGGCAGTAATACAAGTGTAGGATTTCACAGCCTAAAAAAAGAAACCAAGACCAAGCTCTGTAAAAAAACGCTTTGTTTAGAGGAAGTGATTATGGTGAGGAAATAAGATCTGCAAGTAGAAAGGGGACAAAATATAAAGGGACAGCAGTTCTCCACCCCTCCACACAGAGCCCATTGTGAAACCCTAAGGCTGTCCCTGCCATTTAATTTTTTTTAGAGCAGAAGGTCCTGGATACCATATATCGTGCTCAGATTGTCTATGGGACAATTCACTATTAGAAATCTGTCCCTTTCTATATCAACAGAAGAGTACATTGTGCAAGGTCACTGCTGACCTGCAGTATGTTCATCAAGAAAAATTCTTGACTCTTCGCTGACTTCCAACAAATACACTCTAACTATGGAAGCCAATCAACTTCTTTTCGCATGAGGCTACATGTATTAAATTTAGAAAACTTATGAGAATGGCCAAAAAGCATCAAGCAACATATGAGACTGTGTTGCAGAGGTAAAGAAATGCAAGAGTGACATATGGATTGACAAAAATCAAGCTGTTAGACGTTGCAAAGGTTTATTAAAACAAGCTTCGGGAGATTTTCACCTTGTAAATAAATAAGAAACCAAAACAAGAAGAGGTATTACCCTTTCTTACGTAGAAAGAATGAGGTGAAGCTCAAGTATTTCATAGACATTGTCTCAGGAGTGATTTTTTTTAAGGAGGCAGAATATTTATCAAAGAAGGTACCACCAACATAGATAATGGAATGAGGATATGGAAGTAGAAACAATGGAAGATTCATGCATTGACATTAGAGTCATCAGAACACTAGTTCTGTAAGAACACAAGAAAACAAAGGCTGGTAGTGGGAAAATTTAATAATCTGTCATGTCAAAAGCAATGTCATACAAATTGAGAAGAGTAAGTGCTGCCTTTTTCATCCTAAACGCCATCTAGATTCAAGAAAAACTTTATCTAATTCTTTACTGATCTATTAATTAGACTCTGCTGTATGATCCTTGGCAAGAATGAACAATTAAAGGCAAGTAAATGGAAAATGGGTTAAAATGCTTCAACATTTTATAAAAGGCTGTGCCAGACTAACTTAATTTTTTTTTTTTTTTTTTACAACAAGCTAACTGATTTTCTGGGTAAAAATGTCTCCATTTCTTAAATTTATGAAATCAACAATGTATGAAATAATTGTGAGAAATCACAGACCAAAAAAGATTATATATGAGTACAGGACTTAAAGGGGGCAGTTGCATGAAGGGGAGAAAACAGTGGTTTTGAAGAGGAAGAAGGCTACTGGTGGTATAAGATGGCAACAAGAATGAATCTTTTGACACTCTTTTTTAATATTTTAATTAAAGATCTTTGTAGAAAGGTAGGAGCATGCTGCTGAAATTCAATAATGATAAACATTGGTATGTATCATCAACACAGAGAAGGAATAGAATATAAACCAGAAAGAGATGCATGACCTCAAGAACTTGAGGAATATAAATGTACTCAGATTCAACAGTGCAAAATTCAAAGCCATGTATTTTGAGAACAAGCAGAAACTTATACACTAAAAGTTCACTGTTTGAGGTGGAGAAAAACAAGTTGGCCTCAGAAAGTCTGAGCTAGAAGGGAAGAAAACTGTTGAAACTCCCTAAAAGTTAAATGGGCTACAGCAAGGAAATGCTAGTGCCATTGCAATGCCAGATAGGACTTCACCTGGTACTTAGAGCACAACCTGGCTACGCAAGATGAACTAAAACTGAAACTGGGACAGTAAACCAAAAGTGTTTGGAAGACTGAGGAATGTGTTTAAAGCAGATCTCATTTGCCTTAGCCTGGAGAATGAAGAAAACAGGGTAATGCTGATGGTCAGCAGGTAAGCACAGCTGAAGGATAGTATTTCTTTCCAGGTTACAGGCTTCGAATTGAAGGTTTGGGTTCAACTCTGTATGTCTCCAGACAGGATCTTAGGATCATGAGCATCCATCATTGCCTCTCTACTCCTGATGAGTGGGGAGAGGAAATAACCGAATTGCCATCTGGATGCAACCTGAAAATGGCTCAGTCCACCTCCACAAACAGTGGAGGAGATGTACATGACTCTATTTACATTTCACAGTGTTCAGAACTTTTACAGCTTTGTCAGACATTATTTCAGTTTTCTTTATGCAATAAAGCTTCAAAAGCTCAAAAGAGGTAAGAAACAAAATAATAAAACTAACAAAAAACCCAGCTATTTCTAATACTCCAGACGAACAGTGCCAGTTTTGTTCTGAACAAAGAATAACTAGTTATCACAGAAATATTCACAGTACTTAACAGTTTTTATTAATGTGTCTCATTTTTCTGAATCCCTCTAGATCAGCAAACCAGTGATAAAGATCTAAAACAACCATCTCTGCCTCCTGTTATCTTCTCTTTATTTTTTTATGTTTATTTTTCGGCTGATAGCTCTACAGTACACAGTCTTTACTGTCCAATCAATAAGTTATTTTTGCCAAGATTTGTGGAAGACAAATTGCTAATATATTGCATGTTCCTCATATTAAAGTGTTTGTGTCTTTTTCAAATAAATGCTCCAACATAGGAAAGAATCAAAGTTCTATGGCTAGAATGATATCAAAACTAATTAATAATAGAACAACCTAAAATTCTTTAAAAGACCAGACATCAATACCAACCTCATTCTTCATCACTTGCATAGCTTACTATGCTAAGAATCACAGTGCTTTTCAGGTACACTTTACCCTGTAGGTTGAAAAAGAATTGCTTTGGATTTGGGCTGGAGGAGAGGAGGTGGTGGCAACTGGATCTTATTATCTACTTTGTTTTTGTTATTGCCATAAATATTTTTTAAGTAATCATCAGCACCATCTGCCACTTACCACTGTGTTCTTTTCACAGTGTCAATACCGTAAACACAGTCTGCTCCATCATTTGATGCAATGCAGAAGAAAGGAATTAAGCAGAAAATAAGTCACTCTAAAAATAGGCCTTGCTATTTAAAAGAAAGTAGCTCCTTCAGTAAAATTATCTTGAGAAGAGATTATTTCAGTTTCTACCAAGTCCTAGGAAGTTACTTGCTGACACATGTCCAGTCAACTAAGAAGAACTACATATCTTTTGAGACCATGGCATTTGCCAAACCAGTCTCTCAGTGTAAGTTCAAGTTACTGCTTAGGAGTTTAGTTTTAGTCATAGTCATTAAACTCTTACAAAGATTATTTTTGTCTTCTCACTCAATTGTAACTTTATTTCTATTGGCTCTTCAGAGAAGACAAATAGAACTGAGATTTTTTTTGCCATTATATGAGAAATTTTATTACTTATGATAGGTGGCAAAGTGTCCCTTCTAGAGCTACTGTGTAGTTGCTTTTGCTCCGTGTTTTTATAACACTTTCTTTGTTTACACATTGCCTTATTCTACCTAAATAGTATGGTTAGATTATAAATAAAAAATCTCCTTCTTTTGTCCATCAATAAAAGCATATGTCAATAAAACAGCAAATAATGAAAATAAACCAATAGACTGTCTCCAAAACTACAAAGGAGGAGAGATGACACCCTGTCTTCAGAGGCTGACTGATATAGAACAAAGAACAGCATGATGCAGAGAAATAAGTTTACTTATAAACGTATGTAGGCTGCCCGGATACTATTTCGACCATCTGGGAAAAAACAGAATGCAGAACTATGTTTTGTTTTATCTAGACTCACATCCTTTCATAGTTTTCCTTTTTTTCTTTTGCAATATCACTTTCAGGTTTCTTGTTTATGTGCTTAGGAGCCTAAATAACCTCCCAACATTCAGGACTCATAGTCTTTCTTTTTAAAGCGTGAGATAATAATCAAAAGTCCAATTTCTAAATGAATAAACAACAGAAATAAAGTCTTTTAGTGTACCTTCAGCACCTCTTCTCTAGGTTAAGCTCTTCTCTTTCCCTGGTTCCCTTTTGGTCAGTTAAAAGGTTTCTTTTTTTTGTCAGTAGGTATTAGTCTATACATGCCTTCAAAATACTGCATTCTCTAATAAACAGTTAATGTCACATTTTATACAGCATGAAACACACCCTTAGTGTAAGCATTATTCCAAAACAGATACCTTGCCAGCACTCCTCTCTACTAGCTACCTGATGTTATACCATACATAACAGTTCTGTTTTCCAATTTGAATAGAGAACACACAAACAAGATCAATGATCTGGCCTAGCCCTCCACTCTTAACAGAAGCAAGTTGCAAGCTGTGTTTTTCCCCCTCTTTCTGAGCATAAGAAAAGATCTAAAAAGAGGTGAAATTGTGTGCCAGAATATGTATGTCTAAGAAGACATGAGGTTAAAGTGGTCGTTAGCAAATGAGCTTCAAGTTCTCTCTTAACTCTTCAGCCCCACTGTTGAGGCAAGAGCTTTTCAGTAGGCACAGGGATATACTTGCAAATGCAGAATCAAATTCAGGTGTTTCCATGTATTTCCCATGTTTCTTCCCTTTCAGTACATGAGAAGTACCAGAACTCTCAACAAGCACATGCTGGCCCTTGATAATATATACTCCATATACCACACTGTACAACTCAATATTACCTTTTCCTTAATTCCTCCTGTACTTTCAATCCTTTAGTATTCTGTAAATACACTTCAACATGAAAAGAGATTCAACCACCTCTAGTGATTCAAATTTTTTACTGATCTTTGTAGTTCTGATGACTTTATATTGGGTTTCTTCGCAAGTATGAAGGAACTGAGCAAAGAATGTGTTGGTAACAAGGAGAATCTCATGGGACTTTCTTGCCCTTGGTGTATGCAACTACTTCACTGCACACTGAGACAGACACACATATGAACCCATTCCACACATGAAAAACGCCAATCTACGGTTTTGCTTCCAAGAGTCAGGACAGCTGAGTGATATCACAAAATGTAACATTCTGTAAAAATGATACCTTATTTTGGTTTTTTATATGACTGTGCCTCTTAGGCTATGTAGTATCTTTTTCTGTATTTTAATCACACAAAATCAGAAATAGAACTGAGAAAACCTTGTTACTTGAAAACCCCCCATCCAGAGCTAATTGTCTTGTAGAACACTTAATGAGTCGTTATTCATTATGATGGTGAGTACAGGGAAGGCAGATGGCATGGTAATTTTATTGATTCTGTGATCCTACTGTAGCTTGCTGATTAAGTAGGATTGAACGCCACAGTTAGTATGGCCAGAACTACACAAAATTCTGCTTTGATTCCAGGATATCAAAGAGTAACTTTCAGATGGCAGTGTTGGAGAGGCCTTACCAAACATTAATTTTCTGCTATTTTCATTTATATTTCTAGCAACAGAATATTGCATGCAGTCTTTCAGGATCTACATTTCACAACTTCCACTGCAAAATGACTCTCACCAAAGTTGCTCTGTTATTTATTATTGTTTATTTAGCTCTTGATATTAATTTCCAAGTGTACTTTAATTATTAAGTTTCATACATCTCATGTAGTAATAGTCATCTAGATGGTACACGTCCTCTGTCATTTAAGGGGATCTCATTAATATTTACAAATATCTTAATGGTGGGTGTTAGGCGGTTGGGGCATCCCTTTTTTCTATTGTATCTAATGACAGGACAAGGGGTGATGGGATGAAGCTGGAACACAAAAAGTTCCATTTAAACCTAAGAAAAATCTATTTCACTGTTGAGGGGAGGGAGCAGTGGATCAGCCTGCCCAGGGAGGTTGTGGAGTCTCCTTCCTTGGAAGTCTTCAAGACCGACCTGGACACATTCCTATGTGATCAGATTTAGGTGGACCTGCTTCTGCAGAGGGGTTGGACTAGGTGATCTCTAAAGGTCCCTTCCAATCCTACCATTCTATGATTCTATGATTTAACAGAGTCACTGACACAAATATGCCTTCAGAGACCATTCAGCCCACTGTTTTAATAGGAAAGCACCTTTACTGGGTGTCTCTAGAACTTTTATCTTCTTGGCAGATGATAGGGGAATTTTGCAATGTGCAAGTAAAGGAAACTATAAATAATTCACAAAGTACATTCTGCTTCAAAGCATTTGCTAGCCTTTTCCAAGAACAATGCAGAGTTATATAAATTTACTGTACAATATCTCAACACCTCAAAGTGTGAGATTTAGTTGGTTTTAATAGTAATGATGACAAGATCACAGCTCTTTCAACAGAATTTATCACACTACCAAGCTCTTCTTTCTGTATTGCCCGATACATCACCAGAACTGTATGAAGACCTTGAAGGAGTTATTCTTGGTCTTTCCACTGCTGGTAATTCATTGGCACCTTTTTCTGCATTAAGTAATTTATATATTATCCTCATGTTCTTTTTTTTTTTTTTACCCAGCTTGTTTTGTTCAGTACCCTTTCAGAGGTTTAATTTAGTTCTTTCTAGAGATCTGGTTGCAGCTGCTCTCATTATTAGATCTCCTTTGATATTTATAAGAGTTTAAGCTATTTAAAGCATGGGGTCAGACACAACAGCATAACACATGATCTCTAGTTTTGAAAGTGTCATGAAATCTGTAAGATAAAGATGTGCATTGTATATTATAACCTGCCCACAAGTGCTGAACAAGTGATTTTTCTGATACGTACATACACAGGTGTTTGTGTATTGATATACACATGAATTGTACAGAGAATTGCTATTTTTTTGAACCTCTGAAATTTAATCTGATTACTCAGGTAAAATGCAGCCAATGAGACAACTGAAGAACGAGGAAACCATATGTTCTATATTTGTCAATTCAAAACTGACAAATTTAGTTTTTATCACTACTAAACTTCCTTAATGTTTTGCATTGATCATTCTAATTTACAGTTCTAATTTCTGCCTTAATTCAAGCAAAATTTCATTTAAAAACTGTTGTTACTCTAGAGAAGCATAATTGAATTGTTAGGATGTTCTTCAAAGCTTAAACCTAAAAGAAAATGTGAAGTCAACTGTGCTATACCTAACAGTAACATTTATTCACTTCCCAGATTTTCAAGATGTTTAATTCTACAAATGGATCCTTCACTGAAAAAGCCTTTCTTTAAAACATGACTCACAAGGAATAGTGGCTCTTTTTTTCCCCAATAAATTCATTTTTATCAATATTTCATCTGAATCTACATGACCAATCTGTATAAAACCACATATTAAACTATGTATTAATTTTAAGCAGTTCAATTATGTCAGCCTAGCCATTATTAGCACTTAGAACTAAACAATGCTGCTGAAAGTCTATAAAGTTCTGAGTATTTTCTGCAGGAAGCAGAGAGCACTCAGATCTCCACTGGGACATATGGTCTCTCCTAGAGAAGTGTTTTGCCTTGCATAGCCTTTGGCCAAAGCCCACCATCTGCAGCTTCTTCCAGCTGCTGATAAAGGTGAAGTATAGAACATATGCTGCAGAAAGAATAACCTTTGCATTAGGTTGATTTTTTTTTTTAATATTCAGAGGCATTTTTCAACAAAATATTTGTAAACATAACCCTTGGAAACAAGTAAAACTCACTTTGACCAAGTTCAGATCTTAAAAACATAGGGATACAACTAACAACTCTGGTGCAGCATGAACTAGTTATTTGTGAAAAGAACTCTCTTTCTTGATTTTGGAGAAAATCTTGTGCAAAGCAATACAGGCATTCCATTCTTCTATTTCAGAAATTTGCCTATAAAAAATGTTTTATAGTCTATAGTCTACAGTCTCTCATTGTGTACTGTGAATTGGTATCATTGATGTATCATTTAAACAAATAGGTTTGACACACTGTCAGTTTTATACTACAACGATCCCAATGAGCTTGAAAATGGTTATAAAGAAGTAATAGAAGATTCTAAAATGACTCTGCAAGACATAATTACTGAACACACTATTTTCAGCCATCTAAATATCCTTGTTTTAACTTAGCTTAGGTCATAAGGGAAACCAACTGCATAGCAAAGATGTCTGCTGCACAAGGCTTTCACATAATTTCAAGTAACTTGGCACAGTTCACAGCATCTGCTCCCAGGAAGCCCAGGAAAGAAGCAGCAGGTAGAGCTGCAGGACAGGAATGAAGTAAATTAGTAGAGCTACAGGTATGCCAACAAACTTGCATAATAGCTTCTGTGTAGACTATGCACGGCTACGTACAGTGAAAGCAGTCCATGAGTACCCAAATTCATTACACACAAGAAAAAACAATTATAGCAATATAATCTATGTATAATCTAATGGTTGAATCAGCATGGTTGCCCATCTCAAGCATTTCTATTTGCTTTTGACCCTGAACAAAGTGAAAGTTGTGAGGCTAAAAATTGTTGATATTTTTAAATACTGAAAGGCTGACAAACACCACAGTAACAAAAGGAAAAGTAGCATTTGAAATATCAGCCTGCAAAGCTGATGGAAGGCAAAGTAATAAGAGGGCAGATCAGAACAGCAGGACATCACATGTGAAAAACAGGCGTATTCTTTCAGAGATTAAGAAACTTTCAAAATTACACATCTGCTGTGTTGTTGAACCCAGCTCCTGTTTCAAAAGCCTCTACAGTTTACACATAGCAAAGAAGAGCAATTACTTTAAAAAAATTCTATAGTAAATAGAAGGTGATTATGAAGTAACTAGATAAATACATTTTTACTGCCGAGAAGCACATCATAGGTAAATTTCAAAACAAAAGGAAAAAAAAAATCAAACCAAAGATCATTTTAAGCTCCAATTTCAACAATTACTTTTAATTTCCTTTCATAATATTTTTCTTTGTTGTAAGACTATGAACACCTTAGTTTCTTTTTAATTTCCTTAAAACATGAACAGGGAATACACTAAACATCCTTCCTCCTTCATTGCTCTCTTCAGAGCACTTATATTTTTTTACTTCTTCTAGGAAATGTATTTGACAAAGCATCAGTAACACTCACAGCACTTCCAGAAATCATATTACAAGTCATAAACAGAATTTTAAGAACTACCTCCTCATCTCACAGCTCAGGGAGGGAGGAGATATAATCCCCCTCTCCCCTAAAAAAATGAACTAAAAACCCCAAATAAATATCAGAGAGTCATCAGTCCAAACGGAGAGGAAAGAACACTCAGCTGAGTTTATTTCCAACATAAGTCAACTGAGTTTGCCCTCATCACCATTACTCAATAGTTTTTAATCTCTTAAATGGAATTTTGAAGGTTAAAAGGATATCTTTTTGGCTAGCCTTAAAAGGCTAGCCTTAAAGCATATTTTCTGGCTCAAAGGAACATTTTGGGCACATACCATGCAGCTTACTGTTCATTATGGAGGCCTTCATTTTGGCAAGAACTCCAATGAATCCTGAAATAGCAAATGTGGCATCTGTGCAGCGTCACATTATCTCCTCAACATTGCTGTTGCGACTATTTTGTATCATACCAATGTATGCAATTATTTAAAGGGTTAAAAAAGTGTATTTATGTACCTTCTGTATAGAAATTATTTTATAAGAAAATATTTTATAAGAATGAATGTAATGGTTTTGCACAACAATCTGCCCTAGATCAGATAAGAGAAATACCACAAGACATGATTCTAGATAATGTAAATCTGCTTTAAAATGACCTGGGATAATTTCCAAAGTGAACACCTTCCTAATGATGCATTCACTTACACAGTCTCAGGCTTCACCTGACAGACTCTCTAGGAAATGCTGATTTAATTGAATTCTGGACAGCACTGGGATTCGTGGTGTAAAGGAACTTAACCAGAAGTTAGTGCGCTAAACATCACTTTGAACTGAGGATACTCACTGGTATTCCCTACATAGCCTCATTTATAATAACATGAGGTGAAACTCTAGATGTCTCTGCGTCTGAGTAATTTTTGCCCTACAAGATATAGTTGATGAATGTTGGTATGCATACACATTGTTTCAGGAAGTGAGAATGATATATGCCATTATAAAGCTAGTCTAGAATGATCACTGGGCTTTTTATTCGGCATACCACATCAAAGTCTAAACAAAAATTCCTCATTAAACATTGACCCTAAACTTAACATCAGCTTGACTGAGTAACCTCTTGGATTCGTCTGCTGTGCCGTTATTTTGGATCTATGTAGGTGCACCTGTCCAAGTAAACTGCATTGCACGAGGACAGACCAACACAGCCTTACCTGATTGACCAGGGGGAGGGATCCCTGATGATCCTCTGGGCAGACACAGAAATACTGTGAGGACTGCAGCTCTGTTTCCTGAACATGGCTCAATGGCAATCGGTTTAGGTGCACTCTGAAAAAAAGAAGATACCTATGTCATGTCTGGAATTTCCATTATCTTTTTACTTGTGTCTCTTTAATTTATTTTAAGGTTCACTGTAACAGTAGGCAGATGTTTTTCCCCAAGTAGTTCTTTGCATTGAAACAGATTGTCCTACCCATGTTAATTGATTTAAAAATGGGCTTTAACAGCCCACATAGCAAATCTAATCAAACAGAAAAACTGAAATGATCATAAAGACAACAAAATTATACTTAATTTTATAGCTCACTAAATGCAGTGATATCAACTTCTTAAAGATTAGAAAAAAAGCAAAACTTTTTGGTGTACACACTGGTATCTGAGAGCATCAGAATTTCCCCAATTCTAAGAAGAAGTATCCATGCAAAAGTATTCTGCTTGAACAGCGTTGATTGCCTAGCCTTCCTTATGCAAAAACAATAAACAGAGCAAATCTATATTATATATAGATATATGAAAACAGCCAATCCCTCTTGAGTTTCCCAGACTAATAAATCCGCCTTCTCTGTGTCTGTCCTGCTAAGCAAATGATTACTTTGAGGTAAGAACTTGAAGACAACAGGTGCAGTGTGACTATGTTAAACAAACTTAGAAACTCTCTGAAAATTTTACCTGTACGATTATCATCTTGCTTTATCTTATATAAAGCTATGATAACAGTGTTTTTTGCTGGCAGGAGGTATGTACTGTTACCAAGCATCTCTCTCTTTCTACCTATAGAGATCTTTCAGTTTGCAGTTAGCTTTCAACTAAATGGTTGCTGCCATATTGTTCTCAAGTTACCACGACTTACATTAGGAACTAGAACAAACCAAAGCAGTCCACAAAGCTATAGAATAATGTTTCTAATACTACAGTTTACAACATTTGCATATTTACATGTTTCAATGTTTTGTGCTCACCAAGAGATAGGAATTTCATTTTTGAAAGCTTCAACATGTAACTGAGAACTTAAGATGTTTCTAAAAACATTAGGTCTAAATCAGCACAAGCTTTTGTTTCTTTTTCTGTTTGTAAATTTTTAGACAGTCTCTCATGTTTCAAGGCAAAAAACACAAATTTGATGTTTTGACTCAAAATTCATAGCCATAAAACTTTCCATTCTCATGCAAAACGCAATGTATATATATGTCAACTGATTCAAGTATACTTATAAAAATCACAGTTTAGCCAAGTCAAATACACTGCAAAGTACAAGATATAAAGAAAACAAAGGCACTTGCATCATATAAAGCAATTATCATTTTCTATTTTTCTACCTCCAAGTAACCAACGTTCACTACTGCTCGGTGAAGATAAGGAAACAGAGAATACAGCTATAAATTGAATAATAGATAAACACACTTATTTTTTACTTCATGGTCATATTTGAAAGGCACTTCTGTAGATTCATTTGAGGTGATAGCATTAAGATAACTTGGATGAGAACTGTCATTTCATCTAAAATTGCCATGACATAATGAATTACAATTCATATTCACAAAACCTTAGCAAACAATGGAGAAGTAAAACCTCAAAAGCTTCAGCTAAAATTATATTTTTTTAAAAAAAAGTAAGAAACATTTTCTAAAATGAGTGCACTGGAGTTGCAGCATTAAGTGTTGTTTTCTGTAATGTATTGGCTCCATGTAGGCCAAACAAACAGATGAAGAGAACAGATTCTGAACTTGTGTACCTGGCGTTTATCTGTTGACTTCCATGGATCTATTATCAGCAAAACATTTAGACAGACATTGCTAGATGATACAATTTTATGCTAAAAGCAATGCAGTGAAGGAGGAAAACAAAATAAGAACCTTTCTAATATTAGCAGCATTGCTTGCACATACATAAAAATAGAACCAGTAGATTATTAGAAAAGAAAGACATAGGAAAATTTTCTTATTAAGATTTCTTTCACTCACGTATGTTGAAAGGCAATGCAAAAAAAAACCCCACACAAGAATAATGAGAATTCTTTTGATTGTAACATTTAATATAGAAAAGATCCCATCAGGATCATTCAGATTAGCAGCTAGTCTGTACCCTGGGCTGTTTAAATCTGATCAGACAAACGGAGGCAGCCTGGGGTAGACCTCTCTGCTGCCTTCTCCCTTTATTACATGCTTTCAGTCACTCCTACTTGTTGCACTTTCAGCTGTCTAAATCCAAGTCTTATCAACTGTCCCAAAATCATAATCACACTTCCCCTTGGACATAAATGCATGTCCTTTCATTCCAGCATTTCTACTTGAATCTCTCTCTTCAACCATCTAGACAAGGATGCAGATCCCTGACAGTTGAACTCATTTAACTTTGATTCCATGCTTCCTAATTCACCATGTATTAGCCCTGCTCCTGCATCTCCAGTGCAAAATAGACTTCCCAGTTCTAGGCAAGTTCCTGCAGCAGGAGCTGTGAATGGAGCAGACCAGATGCTCTTCACGTCCATGGACAGGCTGCTATGAACTGCGGAGGGGGTTAGTCAGTGACTCCTGTGCACTCACAAATGCAATAAATAGATTTTATGAACACATACCTTTGCATCAGGTGTCACGGATTGTTTGCCGCTATATACTACAACAGCACCTCAATCCTTATACAGCATTTATGATTAAATTACTTGGTATTGCTAATGCAAGCAATAGAGCATTTAAGTCATCTGTCTTGGTTTGTCACAATAGCAAATCAAATAACATAAAAGGCAGACCAAATGAAATCTTCATTTTAAAATTAATTCAGAATACAGTTTATGCAGACTCACAACTGAAAGGAAAAAAGATACCATTATGCCTTTTTAATTTGGTGACTAATTACTTTATTATAAATCAAAATGATGATATTTTCTATTGCTGTGTAACAGAAAAACCTTTCATTAACAGGCTTCGTCCTTTTCTGTTTGAAGTTTATACTCATTTCAAAACACAACTGGAGGAAATTATTTCTGACAAATATTATTCAGAGGACTTCATCCAAAAACCCAACACAGTAAGAATTTTGTATTTGTTCTTTATAGAACATTATGACTGAAAAAGCAGATGTCTTATCTTACCTCACATCATTCAGGTTTGGTAGCAAAGAACTATGGAAGCATGGAGCAAATGATAATAATTTAGATACCCTAAGGTTTGTTGGTTGTTTAAAGATAAATACATAACCATGAATCAAAGTTATTTCACAGTGACATAACATGTTCTCTGAAATGTGCCATTTATCATGCATTTTCCACGGGTTTTTTGGAGGAGATAAGGCACATGTTTGTTTGCCCAAAGCACTTAGCTACCATGATTTACTTGCTAGAATGATCTTTTTTTTTCCTCTCTGTACAGAAAGTGACTTACATTTTTGCCAAAAAGCACAAATGACAATCACAGAGTTAATAAAAATTTATCAGTGTAAGACAGAATAAACAAATAATTCTTTATTTAACAACTCTTCTATTCCCTTTCTTACACATATTATGACAGGAAGAAGTATGTCAGTTGGGAAGGTGAAAATGGAAGGGGAAGAAAACCAAGGAGGAATAAAAGGGTAAAAGAGTATATATTACTAATGATAGTGAGAAGAGTAAGTTGGTGGATGAAAAAAGAAGATATACGTGGAGAGTGTAGTGAATAAAACAGAAAATTAAAATAAGAAAGAAAGATAAGGTTTTATCCACTATTTAAATGTGTAGTCACATATTTACTAACACAAACAAGTATCAGAAGTCATGTTTCCAAGGCTCAAGATTCTCATCACAGAGAAGGTTCTCCATTCTCCAGGTCTCCTACAAAGACCTAGCCAAAGTCCAGCTGCTTGAGCAAGCTTGTGAGGAATTACTGGGTTCTGGGAAGATTTTTTGCTCATCTTTGTGCTGTTTATACAGGAAAGACATTTTTGGCTGTTTTTTTTTTTCCCTATACAAAGGACAAAAACCTGTGTCAGTGTACGCCAAATTCATACCTATATTAATCATATTCCTTTCTAAGTAATTTAACATAATGAGCAGCTTTAAGAGACCCAACCAAGAAGAAGGTGAGAAATGTATTCTGTCACTCTTGGAGGGCAGGAACTGAAGGCAGTGGCATGAAGAGCTGAGAAGACCATGAGAACACAATGTTGATTAAGTGGATGTTCACGGATTGGCTATAAGGGTTCAGAACCTCTTTGGGAGAAACACACTGAAACTTCAACATCAATTTGTATTGATCAATTAAAATATTTCATACTGTGAATACAGGAAGATGAAAAGTGTGAAGTGTTCTGGCTCTATCTGTCTTCCAAGAAGTGGTGTCTCACAGAAGCACCATAAAACTTTGTGATTTCAGTACTAAGTAATATCTATATACATTTTCTGTTCAGCATTCTGAGTTAGATGCATCCAATTTTTAGAAGTGCATTATTATACCATAAGACAAATAGATCACATAAGACTAAATGGCTCCAAACTCATGCCAAAAAAGCAATTAGAAAATTGAATCAAGGAATTAAGGATTAATGTGAGCATGTTACACCTGTCAGAAGTAATAAGTATTTTGACAAGAACAGAGTAAAGTTTGACAGTGTGCACAAATACAGATCTGATACATAAATCAAGTATTAAAATGCAAACAACTATGCATTAATCACTGTAATGTTTCCTAACTGAAATGGTCTTAGTACTACTTATGAGAACTCATTAGAAATACAATTTCATCTCTCCTTAAAAAAATAGGCTTGACCTATACTTTTTTTCAGTAATAAATGATGCCAATTTAGACTTAGTTTTTAATCATATTTAATAATAATAAAATAACAATTAATCTGATGAATTCCACATAAACTTTGAAGGCTTGGCAAATAAACAATCAAATCTATTGTTGTGGCAGGATTAGTACCGGACTCAGAATGTAAATAGCCACGAGTTCAATGTGCAAGTCTTCAGAGAGGAGAAAAGAAAAGAAACAAGACTGTGTCATCTGAAGAGGTAAAGAATGTAGAAAAGGAGGAAACAAAACTTATACAGCTATACTACAAGTACTTATATTTTCACTCTCAGCTTCAGGTTAATTTCCTGATTTGTGATAAGTATCAGATTCATTAAAACATTTGAGTACCTGAGTTGGATTTTCATCAAATTTAGATATCTAAATGCAAACCCTAGAGCCTCAAAACCACGTTAAACCTTAGTTTCAATATTTAAAAAGATTCTCAATATCTGAAGCTCTCCTCTACCTCCCAAGGCAGACACTAGTCTTTCTTACATGCACTTAGGATTCACTGGCATTTCTGAAGATGCCCTTGATGCAGAGCTCAATCTAGGTAGCTGTTTTCAAAACATGCTTACCAAATTAGATTTTTACAATACAGTTGTGGCCACTTTCTTTAAAAACACAGTTGAAAGCAGATATAACTCTGTTCTTCATGGAAAGGATTAATCCTGGTTTTCCTATTCTGCATTTATGAAATGCATGTTGAGGTGAGTTATGCTGACCTATAGTTTAAGATGGAGACCAAAATGCTGTTATTGCTCTGGCCATTTTCAGTGAAGGTAGACTTTTCAGCAATGTAAAGGAAGAAAAGAAAATTCATCCTCTCAAATACACAGAATTGCATGAATGTCATTTGGTGGGGTTTTTTTGGTCATTTTGCTGGAGAAACTTCAAACATCCCTTGCGCAACTATCCTGCTGAGAGAAAGAACTGGGAGACTCCCACCTGTGGCCAACTTCCACACTAGATTTTCCCCATCATTATTCACCAAGAGAATGAAAACCAACAGTAGTGTCAGAGGAACGAAGAAACACTGTCTCCTCCTCCCAGAAGAGATCCATTGCTTTCACAGCACCCACTGCTGACCTGAATCTGGGAATCTGAGAATCTGGGACTTCTTCCAGCGTGCTGAAACTATGGGAATGCCTCAAACAGAAACAAAGACTGTAATCAGTACTGCTGTTCTCTTAGGCTATCACTGTCACACTGCATTGCTGTTCTAAATGTTGGGTACATCTTAACTAACACTTTTGAGCATGAGCTTTCCACCCACCCAAAAGTTTTGACAATTTTCTTTACAGACTTATTCAGTGAGTAATGAGCCTTAATGACACTGCAACAGGAAAAAAAGAGAAAGCTTTCACCAAACATCATTTGTGTGCCAGGAGAAATATACTTTAGGAAATACTGCAATAGAATAAATAAACAAGGCTAGAGTTGCTTTGTGGCTGGCATAGGAAACACCAGTTCTTCATATGACCCTAGGGTTTTACTGAAATTATAAGCATCCACTAAAGATTTTCATTTAATCCATCCTGTGAAGTTTCTCTCTTGCAATTAGTGAGAGGAAAGCTTTACCTCATTTAAACCTACAAGAATGGCCCAGAGCCTGAGTGTGCTCAACGCTTTGGGCTTCTATACTGCATTTTCTTTTGCCTGAGGATTTCTTATTGATTCTAACTTTGGTTAATAAGATCCCACTAACCCATGTTAGCAATCCCATACATAACAATGTTACCTACAGCAGTAAAAGCTGGAGAATATTTTGAAGCATCTTAAAATTCTGAAAGTGTCTTGGGGTAACTACCTTGCTTCCGTGACTAAGTCATCCAGCCAGTGTCGATTTACTGGGACGACTCTACCAAGTCAACTTTTAGAATGTACCAGTTTTCAGGGACTAATGGAGCTGAGATCATCAGATTTACTGATAATAAAATGTAACCTGACCAAAATTATACTAACATTTCTTATTAGAGATTTTTTAACAGTGAATTACTCTTTCCAGAGTAATTTCACTCCATTGTTGTTGCAGAATATAAATCTCCCATAATTTCCTTGTTTCAAATTAGCAATGGAAATCTCAGAATATATTGGTACATCATTTTCCATGAGAAAAACAGTGGGAATTAACAATAAAAAGCACACATTATGATTACCAAGCTGTGATTATGATCCCAGTGAGCAAACTGCATTGTTATCTTTCAATTTATTGTCTTACCACTGTATCTCAACTATATCAATGTGCAGAGATGGGCTGCATTCTTTTTTGCAGTCTCTACTAAGTAAAATAGTGATAGTTATCAAAGGCTAGGTACTGATGTTAAATTTATGTATTAATCTGAACGTGTTTATGCTCAGAAAAACCATATTTTTATTGTAAGAGCTATATCTATGTGCAACAAAGTTACTCTCAGTTAATCTAGCAAGAGGCTACGTTTCAAAACTAATACTCCATCATATAGCATTTCATTAGCAGAGAAGAGAGTTATGAATTGACATTCTGATTAAAAGGGATTAAGACAAAGCTATGAGAAACAACTGGAGACATATTTATTTTCAATAAGGTTTCCAGAAAGAACTCCTAGTCAGGTTTCATATTCAGCTTTCATCCTATTGCCTAAAGGTTGTTTTTTTTCTGAACTGTGACACTTGTGTGAACCATGCTGCAGTTTGACTTTCACAAGTGGCTGAACAGAGCACAAAACATTGAAGTTAAATCAAAACACCAGGTAGCTGCTGCAAGGCATGTTGCATTTCTTTTTCTGTGTTCATGTACGCACATTCCTTTCTTTATACTGTTAAACTAACTTGGTTTAACTTTACTTGACCACTGATAAGAGTAATTTCAGGTTAACCTGGAAAATATTGAACATAATTTACAACTGATGGTGTGCGTAGTAGTTGGTCTGGATTACTGCCAGAGATATCCCCAATAGCCTTCAGCATGTTCCCTTATTAAACTGTATGGGTCTGATTAAAGTCTGACGATGTTAGCGTCCAGTTTGTGAAAAGAAATTTATCTTGGCAGCAGCTAGCTAGATCCTTTTGTGAAAAGCACCCAAGACCCTGTGTCTGTGGCATATACAAAGCATTATGTATCCCCAGATACTTTCCTGTAAACTCTTCCTACTGCCATTTCAAATTCTGTAATTCAAAGTGATGTTGTGCTATGAAGTGATGCTAATGAGCATTTATTTCCCAGATGGATATATTTGTTGTATCTCCAAGGATTAGAAACAAGAAGCAGAGAATTCTGTTACTCCTTCACAATTCAACCTTATAGGCTCATCTATGGAAACTCGCATTTCACTGGTGACAAATTACTGACAGCCCATCACTGTTTGAACTTTCGCTGATCATTCAAGACCAGATGATCACTCTATATATCACAGTGAGTTAACTTCATCACAGATGGCCTGGCAGAAGAGGACATGGTCCCCTCAGAGTCACTACTAACTTTTCAGGGTGTTAAAAGATAAGTACTAGGCATAGTTTAAATTCTCCCTTTCGGGACAACAAAGGTGGCTATGATAGCAGGCAGGGGAATACTGAACTAAGGATGAGCTTACTTTCCTTGGGAACAAACAAACAGAGGCATCTACAGACTTCTGAAATGCCCATGAGGTGGATCAGCTTGGACTGTGCTTTGATCTGGGTGAATATTAAAATGTCAATCTGTCATTGCAACAACATATCTCAAATAGAAGTCAGATGTTCTGATTAGCAGGTGCCTTTTGTGACCACAAAAATGTCATTCCTGTAGCCAAGGTTTGATTATTATTATTTAGGAAATCTGTGCCATACTTGAGGGTTAGGATAAGCAAGTGTCCTGAAATTATTATTCTGTATTTTGCATTTCTTGCAAAACTGGAGAGAAAATATAGTACACCATATGTCATCTGAAACACGCTTGTAGTGAACTTTTCTTCAGCAATGTCTTTTAAAGTCCTTTTTGTAACCTCCTGGCCACATGGAGCGTGCCCAGTGAATGATCAATTAAAACATTTATACCTGAAATCATAATAATAAAAAAGGGAACTAAATCAAGACACATTGTGAAAACTAGCTGTCAGCAGAAAGGATTAAAGTGCAAACTTGGCAATATTCTTAATGCAGGAGAAAAATGCTAATGGCCACAGAATAACAAATTACTTTCTATCATGACAACTTCCACAGATCACAGCCTAGTGAACGTAGAGAAGACACAACCTGAACATCTGAAAACATGGCATAGCTTTTATTTTTATTGTCCTTGCCATGCTTCAAGGACAGCTGTGAAACGTGTACACTCTAGCAAAAAATATTCTGAAACAAATTATCGTGCTATTTAAGACTTGAAAGCCTACAGAAGTTCTCATCCTAGTGACTGTGTGTGGATAGTATGGATCAGATCACAGCTGCTTCAGCAGCAGGAAAAAACAACCATAAAAGACTTCGCTATCCCAAGGAAAAGGCGTGTGAAGGCAGCAAAAGAGAACATAGTTTTGCTGGATTATACAGCTGTAGCAGCAGTACGTGTTAAGCTGACTAGCAGTTTTGGCAGTAGTTGCTGCCAACCAGGTAGAAAAAGAGTGGGCAGGCTGGCAGGCTTGTGAAAGAAGAAACCAGACCTTTCTAAAGGTGTTGCAAGACGCGTCTCTCACTTCCCTCTCTTGAGGACCTCTGTCATCTACTCTGGACCATTCACTAATTTGAAAGCATAACTGGGTACAGATTTTCACTCAAATTGTAAGTATTAATTCAAATCTGGTATCTATGAGAATAATCTGCTGCCTAAATCAGTGCAACACTCGAATAACCACAGCACTATGCTAACTCATACCACCTTCAAAGCTGACACTGCACTGTTAATTCCTTAATGGTATCCTTGAAACATCCTGCATATAAACTCAAACTCAAGTACCATCACTTAATGTTCCTTTCCAAGATTCTCCCTATGAAGACTGTTAGGACTTATGGTGGTCACAAACATATTAGGAACTTCATTGAATATGCATAAGAAATGAGACTTACAGGATCTCATTTGACAAATAATTAAGACATACAAGAACTAGTACTTGGAGAAGCTGTTGCATTAAAGCAAACAGGATTACTCACATGAAGGAAATTATGTATGCATGTTATTCATGTTAGCTTAACATAAAAGGAATAACCTTTTTATTTCTTTTTTAAAAAGAGGCCTTTTTAATATAACAAAATAGGAAAAAGACAGATCCTTTAGAACATTACAAAATCTGCATCGTTTTTACCAAATCGGCAAAGATTTACTGTGTAAAGAGTTTGCTCAACTCGGATTTGCTGAATCCAACTTATTCGTTCCACTTGCATGGTAAATAAGTGTTTATTTTTTCAGGAAGTACCATATTCCAAGCCTGCTTAGCCCCTTGAGCATTGCTAACTGAAAATGAATGGTATGGAAACACAGTCCAGCTCAATTTATAATTCTGTTTCACACACATTTCCAAGGGCACAGCAGGAATTTCTAATTATCGTTAAATTTATGTTTATATTTTAATTCTTTTTCTCAGTAAGGTGGTACAAAATTGATACCAACAAAAAAAAAACCCACACCCATTACTGACATTGAATTCTACAGTCCCCATCCTTACTGCATGAAAGTACAGACAAGCTTGTTATTTCCCTTCAGGAAATATTCTCACTTGAAATTTTACATTGTAGCATTTAGCAGCAGCAATGACGCTTGAAACATCTTTTCTTCCAAAGACATCCCATTTTCACAGCACATCGACCAGCTTTTGAAAATAGTTTTCTTCAAAATTTACAGATTTGGGAAGTTTTCCTTGGAGTTTGCTTCTAATCCCTGCATTCCATCAAGCTTTCTCACACACTTTTCATATCTAACCAAATGATTTCTCTTCCCTTAATTTTATTCATAGAGTTCAATCCACTGCCAAGAGTAAACCAGAGTAATGTTTGTCCTGTACTTCAGTCATTTATTTTTGTGGCAAAGGTAAAGTCTCATTTCTTTCAGCAGTGGCTACTATTAAGCTAATGAGGCAAATCTTGCATTGTTTTCTGATTCCTCTTCCCTTTTCCCATCCCCCCCTTCGCAACATCTTTCACAGTCTTAGGGTACACTTCCCATGGAAATAAATGTCCCGTATCAAACATCTCTGACTATACATTAAGCAAAAGGAACAGGATCTTATTTACTTAAGGGTTGAGATTTGAGATCAGTTATCGAGCAGATGTTATTTCTGAACCTGAAAGTATTTGTGATGATTGTTTCTATAGAAACCTAGCTTTCTAAATATTCAAAACAAACACTTCTTTATTAGCCTGCTCTGTAACTAAAGCACTCTGCATTACACTGCATCCCACAGTTAAGTTACCAACCGCACATATTTTCTTTCTGGTTATTTGCTTTCAATGGCAACTACAAGACAGAGTTTCTATAGGTCCTAAAAGATAGTGTATCACACTACCAGCCAGCCATAAAACGACACACACTGTACTCATTCAGCACTAAACTCCCGTCTGTTTCATTTCCCCCCTCCTGTGGGCAGCCACTCAAATCAGTGTTTCCCTGTTCAGCAACAGTGAAAAACAGGAACCCACTGCTAATTCCTGTGGTTAGATCAGCAGTGCAAAACCAGCAGTGGTTACTAAATGCCAGCCCCAGCCTCTTTAGCAATTAAACCATTCTTCATTCTTAGTAGACTTTGTGAAGCCCATGCGTCATTCAAAAAGTATCTTTCAATGCCTTGTCATATCACAACCAGAAGTTTCAGACTTGTTGCTTTCTTTGTTAATCACAGTAGGAGGAAAGTAAAAATCTGAATCCCAGTTCCAGTGAGCACATCCCAAGGGCTGGAGCAGGTCACAGCCATCACTGCCATGTGATTTCCAAACACCACAGCCTGTGCCAGTGGGGAGGAGCAGGTAAAGTCATGTTACACAACTTGTGCTGGTATCCAAGGCTTACAATTTAATTAAAACTTGGCTTGACTCAGGTAACATTAAGGATCCTTGCCTCTCATTAGTCTAAAACAAATCTGTTTTAAAATACAGTGATATGATCCAAGTGTGATTAGATTTCTATAAGAATATACAGAAGTGTGGGACTGCGTGTACCACTGGTATCTATTTTAATGAAGAAAGCATTAACCAAAAGAACACAACCAGGGAGCCAGTTAAAAAATTTTAGTTGTGGTGATTTGTTCTGTCTGCAACAGCATGATGGAGATTAAAAAAATCTATTAAAAACTTTAAGCACGAGAAATATGTAGCAAAAGATATTCTGGAAATAGATCACAGACAAAGCAAGAGTATTATGGGCATTTTTAATAAAGACAGAGTTACAAGCTAGAAGTGAATGTGTGGGACTGAATACAAAGGATACAATTAAGGCACTGCACGTATCCTGATGGACCAACATTCAGAAAGTGCTGTAGTTAACTACTGTAGGTTACAGGTTCAGAGAACATACAAGCTGTCTTTTAGATGACAGTTACCTACGCACTATACTTGGAATATTTTAACAGATTTTGTATGTCTGTGAAGTCATGCTTCCTCCACAAAACAAGAGCTATAAATAGCTGGGCTTAACATGGCCAAAGCATGCCAGGTCCTCTGGATAGAGGCCCACAAGGAATTACAACAGCTAGCAACAAATCTGTACTGCCTCCTACTTCCCAGTTTAACTGATGAAGTTGTCATTTACAGCTACATTGACTTAGGGCAATCTTCAGTACCTGCCTATAGCAAGGCAAACTCATTTTCCTTTATTTGTAGCAAATAAGCTTTTCTAAAGGTTTTTGTTTGATTGATCAATTTCAGTTTTTTTCTTGGCTTTTTCTTGCTGTATTCCACGTAGAGAAGACACTACGTAAAAAAATCACACACATACATGCACATAGACTACATGGACAAATACATGTCACTCTCTAACTGTGCTATCAAAAATCCATGGAATGTTATGTTGAAGCAAAAAGATAATAATAATAAAACCTATGCTTTTAATGATTTTTTTCTTTTTAAAAAGTCAATTCCTCTTAAAAATCTCCTCAGTCTCACACAAAGCAATTTCTCATAACTCCCCAAATGTCTGCTGAAATGAGTTGCACTAAGAGGTTCTAGAGCCATCAATATCATTAAGGATTTCATAGATGTCTTTTAGTTCTCTTTGATTACAAATTGTCAGAATGGTTTCTGCTCTCTCCAGTTTGCCTGTCCCTGACTCTTCTGCTGTGACATTTCTGGATGACTTCCAGTTCTGATTGTTGTAAAGTCATCGTTTTTGCAGAATCACCTAGTGTTGAAATTTGCAATTCCAAACAAAATCTTTTTTGGTCTGTTTATCAGCTAACACTCTTTGCTCAAGCAATCTTTGCCCTTCACATTCTAATTCGCTTTGTCCTATTCAAACTTCTATGAATTTGTGATAAATAATACAACTTAAAACATAGATAAATATTTTTCTTCATTTAAGATAAAAAAAATTAATCTTTGTGTAGCCCTCAGTTATGGGAAGTATCTGAACACATACATAATGTCAAAAATGTGGAGGATTAACACTTGACCATTTGACCTCTATATTATTGAGTTTTATTTTTACATTTTATTTATATATTTAAAACATTTTTTTCATGATCACTTTAGAGGCCTCTTTGTGTAGTTGGAATTTTTCTCCAGTTTGCCTGGTTTTGGTCATTACAGTTTCTTAATTTTCAGCGAACTGCTGAGCAAGCTTAAGATGTTAATTGGATATATCACTTTTTCTTCATGTAAGAGCTTCTTATTAACAGCTGCTCATGTAGATGATAGAGATGTTAATCAATCTGCATCTGTCCCTCTAAAAGATTCAGTTAGATCCCTGATTAACGATCTGTAAACAAACCCTTGTTCAGTAATAGCATTCAGTCATTTACTGTGAGCCGGAGAAGGCACGTTAGGGCCTTATGCTACCACTCTGTCCTGCTGTAAACACTCAACTTCTCTCAACATACAGAAGGTAATTGGAAAAAGGCAAGTGACTCACAATCTAGACCGTGGATTACTGATTCCTCTCTGAGTCCTTCTGATTATGAAGTATAAAAAAAATGCAGGTGTCTGTTGCTTCCATTAAGTGTCTAGTGCTTTAGCAATACTGAGTTCTGTATTTCATAGTTATAAGAAGTGAGGATCATGCATTCCTACAGTGAAAGTAACAGAGAAACAGTCTTCAAAAATAATTTCCTCAGATAAAAAAATATACCCCATTATTCTGAGCATTTGCAAAGATCCTGGTCTTCCTAAACACCAATAGTCACCCACTAGGAAGTTCTTTGACATTTGAGTTCGTAACAGTTACTGACCTTTACTGTTCTTCTCAAAGCTGACATCTATCTAACTCCATACTGTATAATTTTCTACACTCTGCAGTGACCACAGGAGCTTCTGAACACCTTCAAGCAGAGTAACTAATCTCCCTAATGAATCTTGTCTCTCACCATCTCCTGGAGAGCATGATCATTTCAGTATGCCAATGAAATGGGGATACTTTTATTATAATACGCAGGCATTATATGTTTATATATGTTCCATTCCCAGTCTGCTGTTATGGACCACATATGCTTGCAAAGACTTGTAGCACAGCCCCTAGATCTTTTCTTAGAGGCTGCTCACAGCAATGACAGAGACAGACACTAAATTATTGTCCATACTTAAGAGCAATTTTTAGCACAAAAGGAAACCATCTTCTCTGTTCTTACAAGCAGATAACTTACTGATGTGTGGCAGTAGGCATTATTCATTTTTACCACACAGAAGCAGATCAAGGGTGGCACTCAATCACATGGAAGGGATTACAGCTACTCTGAGGCACTTCTAGTTCTGCCATCATATCCATTTCTCATCCTTCCCTATTCTGTTCGGTACCTTGCTATAACTATTGAAAATTACAGGTATTACTTACATTCCTGTTAATCCACACCAAGAATGATTTTCTGTGATGGCCACAAATACTGGACCACCTGCACAAAATATGTACGTGTAAGTGCCTGCTTTTACACGGCATGTTATATGAACAGAAAACACGGCAGAATCCACATGACGTGGACTAGACTAATGGGGTTTGACTAAAATTATTAGGAGTTAAAAGGGAAATAAAGAAAGAAAATTAACTTGTGAATCACCAAAGGCTGGGAGAAAAAAATAATCTTGGAAGCAGAGCCACAAATGAGATCTAACCTGAGGACTTTAATCTTCCTTTTTCTGTAGTTCTACTTTTCTCTGACTCAGTGATCTCCCTCAAAATCCAGTTTTGTTATAGTACATCTACTTCATCTTGATTGCAACAGATTGTACAACATGAGACATCTTCTCTTCGCAATTTTCCAGATTTCTCTGAAAGTAAACTCATCAAATCATCTAAAAACTTGTTACCAGGGCTCTTAAATATGGCTCCTACTGCTGTTTTTCTTGGTCTATTACCATGTACATGCAAGTGATTAAATTAATGTTTTCCTGTATCCTGTTGTGTCAAATACAATCCATTGCACACTTGTCTTCACCTGTTCCATACTTAAAAACACACTCCTTTGGAGATGTAGTCTCGAATATATCTAAATACATTCTGTAAGAGTTGTTCCTGACTCAAAATGCCAAGCCACTTTTCTGTTCTTAAGATCTGGAATTCATCTAAAAGCACATGATATACATGCTTGATATTTCATTTAACACCAGTGAGCACTTTTGGGCTGGCTATCTCGTGCTCCCAGGAGCTAGAATTTAAAGGCTTGGATAACCTAAATTGAGAGTTTCACAACTTTCCACCAAGAGACACAGCCCCTCCTTCAGGACTTCAGGTTCAGACTGGTAGAAGTGTAGGAATTAGCTTTATAATCTAGGAATACTAAAACTAAACCATGGCACAGCTTCATTTCTTTTTTATAATGTGAAACATGTGGTATATGCATAATGTAAGGGAATGCAATCTACAGAGCTTTTTTTGATGGTTGTTTGGTATGATCTATATAACTCATATATTGCTCATTTATGAGTAATGCAGTCCTCCTCAACTCTTGCTCACCTACATATAAAGGATGAAAACATTCAATGAATATCACTTTAGGAAGGCCACATTATTCCTGAATGTCAGAGCTTATGCAAATCATACTGAAGGCATAACGCTAACTGACATCACACAATTACACACTCTAAACACATTATACATTTCAGAAAGAGAAGTAATTTGGAGAAGAAATGAGAATTTTTTCCTCTTGTACTTGTTTTTTGAATAGTTTGGATCTAAAACCAGGGCCTTAGCTTTGATAATTCAACTGCATAATGCTGAAAAAGAGAAAACTGTCATTTTTACTGTCTGATTTGCATTTGGTAAAGGAGGTTTTTTTGTAACATATCTTTCTAGGTGGGTTTTTTTGTTTTTTTTTTTTTTTTTTTTCATGGTATCAAGGTTCTAGAACTTCCACTATATGTAGATTTCTCACACCTTCTCCATCAGCATCTCTGCAGCATGCAATGATTAGGGGCAGATTTTCACATGCTCAATTTCTTTAATTTTGAAGAAACTATGGCTAAAAGATTACGTTATATTTTCTATAGTTGGTCACTAGAACTTATCTTAAAATTCCAAATATCCTCAATTTTAAGAAGCGCTATCACACTATCTCCAAAGGCCTTGCAAGTTCTTCTTTTAATGGAATTTTTTTATGTATAGGAATATAATTATATATTCACTATTTATGTATTTGCTGTGAAGATTTAAGCAGTAAAGCAAATATTTTTATTTAATTAAAGATGTGTTTTCAGCATATTAAACACCAAATACAAAATTTTAGCTGTTGATTTATAAAGTCTCCAAATTATCTACAGACCTTTCTATTTCTTCATTGTATATGGTTTGTAAAACTTTAGGATGTACATTTTAAATTATCATCAATCAATACTAAAATCAAATAATTTGCAGATAACTCATTCTAAAAACTGCAGCCATGACATTCATGTTCTGCCATAGTGGTTAGGTCAAAGTAAGAAAACAGAATGAACTGATGCAGCTAATTACATCCTAATTCCAGCTTCCCAAATTGAAACAAATGACTGAGCTGTATCTGCCACATTGAACTTAACATCACTCAAGCACTTGATGTTGTACCAGCACGATAACCTGTTAGAAAATGGACACAGATTATGAATAAGACAATCGTGAAGTGCTTTACAGGTTTGAGATCTATGCATATTATATTCTTTTGGGCAGCTTTTAAGAAGCATTTGAACGTATGAAAAAGCATGATGGTATTCTTTCAGATAGGTCTGGTTTAAAATTTCTAAATGCTAAAAGTAATTTCTCTCATCATATGTAGATTTCCTGCCTCTACATTCAATCTCATGATGATACCTGATTACAAACCAGACAGGTTTTCTTCCAATCAGTTAACTTATGCGTGCAAGCAGATACTCACAAGTATGTAGTGTGGATACTAAAACAAAACCTACTAAATTTCTTATTAAAAAAACCCCTTTTTTCTTCAGAATGGAATAAGAGAAAAGACAGAGAAAGGGCCATAAAATCGCAGGAACACTTCTGTCAAGAGATGAGGAAGAAGGAGCAAAGTCCTGCTTTGTTGATTTAAAAAGAAGGAATTACATCTTTGTCTATGTACCATGCTACCATATGTTGGTCAAACATTAACTGTTGCTTAATATTTATTTCATTCCTTCCAAATGTGATAGATCATCTCTAAGATACTAATTTATAGCATGTTAATCAATGCTCTTTCCTAGGGGATAAGAGACTATTGCTACAGGGATAAACTCTAGCACAGTTTCCTGATGCCTCTGACTTCACCAGAAGTTAGATGAATGCATAAATCCTGGATCCAATTTTCCATATACTAGGGGCACTCAAAAACAAGTTTATCAATTTTCTGGAAATAGTTTTCCCACAAGAATATGTGGATTAGGCAACAGAAAATTTGGCCAAAGAAGTATTTGGGAGGGTGGGGGGAAGGAGTGCTCTTCCACTAGTCCTGATTAAATGCAGAACATCAAAAACCAAAGAATAGATATTTAAAAACCCAAACAATTAGCAATTTGATACTAAAAAATTAAATCTAAACTAAACACCTTCATTATACTCTATCCATGACAAACACCAAAAGGACAAAATGTCGCCTTTCCTTCAGTATCTATGTTTAGCATGAATT
Source organism: Urocolius indicus (assembly GCA_013401255.1). NCBI lineage: Eukaryota > Metazoa > Chordata > Aves > Coliiformes > Coliidae > Urocolius > Urocolius indicus. The sequence goes on from WBNH01007270.1 coordinate 621,774, forward strand.
ATAGATTGTTCTTTAATATAATTTACAAATATATGTTAGCTATTATAACATCATTTGTTTCAGTCACTCATTACTAACACTTACATACAAAGTAGTAGTTCAACAACTCCATTGACAGTGTGATAAATTACAAGAAATCACATGAGTCAAAGGTACTATACTTGCCACCACACAACTAGGGAGATCATAATAATAACAGAAATTTTTAATTAACTGAGGAAATTAAAAGATGACTCTAATAAAGAAACTTAATAACAAGACACACTCAGATGAACTCACTGGAACATGTTAATCAAGAACAAGAAATAGTTTAAGGTACACAAAGGACTAGATGCTTATACACAGTCTAAATGAAACAAAAGACAAGCAGTGTCCACTATTCTGATTTTGGCTGAGATACAGTTAATTTTCTTCCTAGTAGCTGGTATAGCATTGTACTTTGGACTTAGTGTGAGAATAATGTTCATAATACACTGATTTTTTCAGTTTCCCAGACTCTGATGGCAAGCAGGTGCACAAGGAGCTTGGAGGCAACATGGCCAGGACAGCTGACGTGAACTAGCCACACGGATATTCCATACCATAGGTAGCCATGCCCAGTATATAAACTACAGGTAGTTAACAGGGAGGGGGAATTGCAGTGCATTGTGCATCACTTGGGTTTGTTTGGTTTTCACTTGGGTTTTACCTTCTTATTCTATTCCTTTTTGTTATTATGATATGCTATTTTTATTTTATTATATTTTATCTCATTTTAGTTACTAAACTGTTCTTAACTCGTGAGTTTTACTTTTTTTTTTTTCTCCCGATTCTCCACTGTGGCTGGGGAAGTGAGCAAATGGCTGTGTGGCGCTTAGGTGCTGGTCTGGGGTTAAACCACGACACACTTAAGTGACGGATCTATGATATTAAAGACTATAAACACAGACACTGACCATAGGTGTCTAATAAATAACAAATGGAAGCAGGGCTAATTCCTTAATGAGCACATGTTAAATGACAGTAAAGCTACACTGATAACCTCCTGAAATCAGAGCACTTAAACACAGATCCATAATATAAGCATGCTGAATTTAATGGTACAAAACTATCACTAAACTATTTGTTAAAACTTCAAATATTAGTATTGTCCTTCTTTACCTATATGTAGAATATTAGGAACGGTTCAGTCTCTCTGTCTTCCAGGAAATAGCCATAGGCTTCAGCAATTCACACTTCTATGATAGATTTTCAGTTCCAAAGGTAACTTTAAGTCTAGTCTAACTCTCATGAAACTGCTAACAGTCAGAGTATTCCAGATGCTGCTTTCAGTGACAAAATGCAAATTCAGTTCAAACAACTACATTGAAAAAAGTGAATTCTATTTGAAATATGTCTCAATATCTATGGAAATACGGCCTTGATAGTTATTAACTACCAAGTGAATTTTACCACTATAATGCTATTTTAATGAACATTTAGAAAGGACCTCTTGGTTTTTCTAATCTCAATCCATACACAGTTTAAAAATTCTTCTGCTTTTGTTCTTCCTACAAAACGTGTTGTGTGAGTTATGTAATTAAACTTATTCAATTTATACACCATGTTTTTTAACTCATTCAAATGAATTTGGGGAAGTACAGTGGTACTACATTTATTCTCAGCAGCCATACCTCCCCCTCCCCACTCCCCCCACGTTTATTCATTTCCTAAAGGAAATTGCAAGTTAATAGAAAAAGCAGCACTGGAACTGCCTCACATCCTATAGTTATTAATTAAGCAAAGCCTGGTTCAGTAACTCTGGCTACTAAAAATACAGAGTTAAACAAAGCCCAGTGCTTTATGAAATGAAGTTTCAACTCCATCATTCATTCTACAAAATTTACACAGTAAGATCTGTATCTTTTCTTTAAGAGGTTTTCAATAAAATCTGAGTAAAAAAAAAAAATAACAGCTTTTGACCATTCCTTCTGAAGGACTCGTACAAAACACAATACAGAAACATCAAAGTAACTTATATCACTGTTGTGTAGAAGCCACTGGCAACATAATTCTCCGTTATTACTATATGCAGATTATTACCCTGCAATTAATACGACAAGAAGGTGCACTACCTGGTTCATTGCTGATATACTGTAGTTAGTAAAGCTTAAAATGCACTAGTGTGAGAAACTTTTAAAATGTTCCTGATATCTGTAGCTCTTACAGGATAATTTACAGTTGCATTTGGTATTGAATGTTAAGTGAATAGATAGCATGCTGGGAAAAATGCACATAAATTCAGGTTATAACAACCCTGCTCCTTTATAGTGAACCTTTTCTTAAAAGCAAACAGGTTATTATTAAAGTTATTTTTTTGGAATGAAGGACAATAAGAGCTTCAACAACTATGTCAAAGATCTTTTAAACGCTGAAAAGAATTATTTATAAATAACTTACTGAAAGTTTAAAAGTTGGAAACAACTGATGCTATATAGTGAGACAAAAAAATATTGATGAATTTAATCTGCGAACATGTATGCTACAGAGAATCCTTGAAAACAAATCAGTTTGTATCCTACGGAGGAATTGAGTCCCCTTTTACCTTGGGCAACTTAATTGCTGAGAGCTTCTAACTGAAAATCGATGGCAAAGACAGAAAAATGCCTTAACAGCCTGGATTTTATGAGAAATTAAATGAAATTGCTCATTATACATATATTCACCTTTGATTAAGCAGTAAATATTTTGTTTACTTTGCTGCTCTTATACTCAAAACAAAGTATGTGTCACATGAGAGCGTTTGCCATATTTGTCCAAAATTAAACAGTAACTGATGTTGTCTGTCTTCAAGGTATCACAACTTAAACCATCAGAAGCAGAAAGGAGAGGTTCTGTTAGAGGAAGGAGATCCCTCCCCATGGGAACAAAGTGGAACAAAATTACTGGCTAGTGAAGGCAAAGTAGGTGCAAGGCAAACCCCCTGCCTTTACCCCTGAAGCTGCCTGGGCAGCATCAACACTTCTATTCAAAAAGAGCTGCCAGGTTATGCTCCTCTTCTTCAGCAAGAGGGTTTTGGGGGCTTTTGTGGTTTTTTTTTTTTTCCCACAAAGTAAGTAGAACCCTGTCTCCAACCTTGTCTCTGGCTATTAGCACCTCCATCTGCCAATTTCTGTAATAACAAAGTGTCTGTGCTCTGGTAGGCTGACTCCTGCAGAAACAGTCTGTGCTGCTGTCAACCTTACAGGCAGAAATGCACACGGGACCAAACAAATGACACCAGATCACAGTTTATAGCAAGAAAAGGGAAAAAAGGGAATAAAAGACCACTCAAAACAATATAGCACAGAAGTTACATGACAGCCAGCATCAAGATTTCCCTAACTATGACCCTAAATGGAAAAAAAACAAAAAACCAAAATCAAAATCCCCAAAACCATTAAGAGTTGTTCCTTATCTCTTAAGGGATAAGTAATGAACAACTACTTTTCACATTTTCTGTTGCTTTTCATGTATTGGGAGTTTTAGCCCTGCTTTTTCCTTCCCCTCAAGCAGATGCAAACAGAAATGTTTTGCATCAGCAAATCTTCCTGTAATTTATATGGTCACCTATGGTAACAGTGCACAGCAATTATGAGGCCTTTTAGTTTGCTTTCTTTTATTGAAAAGCTCTTATAATGAGCCACAGATATAGTGAACACATCAAACAGTACAGAAGTAAGGCCATTAACCCAAATTAATCTCAATTTTTTCATTCTTTACAAATACTTTTGCATTACCGCACCTGAGCTTTTATTCCTTTCTCCCCGACAAACACTTTTGGGCCCTGAAGTCCTTAGGATACTTTTAAAAATCTTTCTAATGGCAGTGCTGAAACTCTAGTTCAAAAGGTAAGGAATATATCCCTATCTGCAACATGTGCTCTGCCATCCCATGTCTGCTGGTGGTACTTTACTGCAAAAACTACCATAAATTATGTACTACCAAAACCCCTATAGAGTTAAGATATTAGTTCTGGAGCACAGTATCTCCTTTAAAATTCCATGTGTACCAAGTGCTTGGCTCTTGGGATGGGAACTGGTGTTACCTTCTCATCTCAGCTTTGCAGCACACTGGCCTGATAGGTTTCCCAGCATAACTATTAATCTCACCATACTCTAGAGAGCTGAACTGCTGAAATGATCTACTTAAAAAATAAAGCAGGTTGAGGTTTAAGAGTAGGATAACTTCCCCAGTTCATGTAACAGAGTGGTTGTTCAAGTAGTTTTGGTGGACAGCTTGTCTTAGCTTTCTCTGGAAAGTTTGTTTTTTTTGTTTTTAAATATTGGCTTTATCTTCCCTGATCTAAAAATCTCCCTCAACTTTACCAATTAAAAATCCCAGTACTCAAATACAACTTTTCTCACTACTTGCTCACAAAAAGGTATAAAGCACTATGCTTCCAGAGCTCTGGGGCATTGCCTCACTTTTCTGCAATTAGAAACAGGTTCCTAGGTACTGCTGTTTTGGCAGAGATTGCATAATGCAGACATACTTAAGTAGAGAAATAAATTAGGTACACTCTGTCATCATAAACTTCAGTTATGAGTGAAATTATATCTTTTTATTGGCCTGGGACATGCTAGAATAAAAAGTGTAGAAATGGAAAGATATTACTTTTTGTGAGGTTTCCGAAATCATAAAATCTTCCACAATGTCATCTCACTGAAGTCTGCTTTTTTTTTTTGGAGACAATTTAAGAAATCAAGTTTCCCCATAAGCCGGTGAAGTAATCCACTTTTAAATTTTGTTTAGATTCTTGGAAACAAAATTACAGGTTCATATCTGTCCATTTCCTTAATAGGAATCTATGTACAGGACTCAGAAAAGAAAAAAAAGGCCTAGTTCTTCCTTTGATGTCATAAATCCATATTTTAAGTAATACCATCCCCTCCACCAATGAATCACCACAACGATGGAAAGTTCACGTTCTTACATCTTTTTATTACTACAGTCTATATATTATGTGTATGTATGTAATGTTATAATGTTCTGGGGTCTATTTCTACCTGCACTTTATAGATCATGAAAGAGAAAGGATAAAACTTTTATTCAGCATCAGGATTTTATGTTGGTAAAATTTTTGTGACACACCACTTTTCCAGTTCCCAGAGACTCTGACAACCAACAGCTAATGCATTAATACGACTATTTTTATCCAAGAGAACAAAGTGTTGCTGTTTGGCAGTGGACAAATTGTAATCAAGAGTCAACAGAAACAAATACCTTTTCATTCTGTGGATAAATCAGTGGGTTTCTCTGTTTCACTATAGCCAGATGTAAGAAAACAAGCCTATGTATAAGGGAAAGCCCATGTCCAACGCAGGTAAACCTGTCAGTAAAGGGACAGATGTTCATCAAGTATATTCAGATACTACAGTGACTGCAACACAGTTCTAGCTAATGAAGATGTGTGGCAGAAATGAGGTAGTGCTCAGAAGGAATGAAAGAGGATTTTCAGTCACATGGGAAATTAGAAGTAGATGGGAGGTGAGGGAAATTGCTCTCGAGACACCTATGCAGTATGGCAAGAAAAAAGACTTAATAGGAGATAGTCTCCTTCATGAAGATGAGTTTTATCACTGTGATGGTTAATGAAGTAGCAGCTTGGACATTAGGCTACCAAATTTCCCAAAAGAAACAATGCAATAGGTAGAATAAAGCTAAAAATGGCTGCCAAGGAGATAAACCCAGGTGAGCAGTCTTTTTCTACCAGCAAGAAAGAAAAAAAAAAGAGTAAAAGAACAACAAAATAATATTCAGGCCTTTAACTTGCTTATTACAACACCTACAATACATGCCAACAGGTTAATACACTTCTCAGTAAGCACATTAAAGAATGAAGAAAAGGAAGATGGAACAATACATTCATTCATACAGACACGATACAAAATTACTTTAAAAACTGCAGATGTACTTGAGTTACTGACTGTTGCCATGCTTAAAGACTAATTAAGATGAGAGAGAATATACCACCAAAATTTTGCATTTCCTGCAAGGTCACTTCTAAAAATTATTACTATAATCCAGGTAAGATTGCACTCTTTAATGCTTTTTTGGCCACTTCATTCACTTTCTCTTATTTAATGACAATATTCAGCCCAGTATTATTTAACTCTATCCTTCAGACAAAATGATGCACCATCTAAAAATATTAACATAAATTTCACTGTAAAAGGATTAAAACCGAAGTAGTTATATCCAAATTAATTTAGGTAAGTACACTAGATAAATAAATCAGCACCCTTCAACTCTCAGAAAGCACTTGAAGCAATTTCAAGTCATTAAAAATACTTTCAGTTCCCACATTTTGGCTCTTAGAACAGTCTTAATGGTATGTTCTACTAGTGGCTGTATAGCTTTTATTACACACCCTGATCTATTTGATGATCATGGCAGCTTTTTAGAGAACTACAAAGAAAAGCTAAAATAATGAATTATTTTTTAGACAAGTCTAATAAAAGTGTTAATCAAAAATACCATAAATGTCAGAAGCTCTAATAAATCCTACATTTTATATATTTCTCTTTCTAAACATTCAACCAATGGAAGAACAATATTTGAAGGGGAAAAAAAAAAAACCTAGACCAAGCCAAGGAGGAGAACAAAAGCACTCCACATGCATTTACAAAATCTCACCAATTTATCTGAGCTCATTTACTGATTTATGAACTAGCCTTATTCTCCCGTGACTTAATTTCTGACAGCTTATAAACATCTCATTTAGATTAATACGATTACATTTGATTTCTGGTTAGATTATAAGGTAGTCCCATATGACAAGTTACAGTCAATCATTACGCTACTATTTTGAAATGTTAGTGGATTTAATACACTTTTCCCAGAATAAGAATCACTTCCCAAACTATTTTCCGGTGACTTGCACATCACTGATCCTGAAACAACAAACACATTTTAAGTTGTACTTCAAAACTTGTATCTATCCAATCTATAATGATAATTTTCCCTTTTTCGGGTGACATTTATCAAGACTAAGTGAAATTTGACCTTCCTTCCATCCATTTTTAAATCCTCTGTGAAAGAATTTCTTTTTGTTAAGTGAGGAGAATATAAAGACACATAACAGTGTAGATCTGTTAGCAAGAATTCAGTTTGCATTTTTATGAGGAACCAAGAATATTATGTTGGAAGGTGAAATTATAGAGCTGTCAGTTATGTCTGTTGGTTCCCATACTGATTTTAGAATGATGCTATGAAGTTTTACAATTTTTTTTGGTGGAGTTTCCATAGAGCTCTACAAATGCTTTGTTCTACCTGTGGTGCAAATACCTGCTAATTTCCTTCACTTTTTAACTGAAAGTACTGAATTAAATTTTTTGAAAAGGAGTAAAACTTGTCAGATGTATAATGCACAGGCAAAAAGATGGAGCTCTGTAGCAAAAAGCAAGCAGAGACCTTCAGATCCCTTGGTAACAGTGCTGCAGTAGACAGAGCAAAACATATATTGTGACTGAAAATGGCTACTATCAACACACAGAGAACATACAGAGAAAAAAAAAGTTGCCAGTTGACTTGAGCATGCATTAGCTACTATTTCTTTTACGTTATATTCTTCATACATACATACAAACTATGTATAGATACATATTTTACACCTTAGAGATTCCACAGAACTCTTCAATAGACTGCATACCCAGAGGAGAGTCGAGTTATTTAAAACGCATGATTCTTGGTGTGAAAAGTGGAATTACATGAGAAGTTCAATGGAGCATTCTTAGGAGTATCAATGTGACACTCATCTGAGTGCTATTCTAGTACAAGAGCATAAGAAAATACACACAGTTCCTCTGTTTGATAACATTGAGGCACTGAATGCCTCCCTACAGTTACCTGTTTTATAGAATAGCCAATGGCAGAAGTTGTCACCGTCTGCTTCATGTTTCATCAAAAATTTTCTTCCTTTCCCTATATGTTTCCCATAAGCAACACACTAAAGTTTAGCATTAAACTTTGCAAGAATACAGAAAAATGACACTGAATTTTCTTCCTCCACCCTTTTTCACCAATTTATACTTATTCTTTTAACAAGTGTTTGTGATAAGAACATTTTTTAGCTAGTTATTGAAAAAAACCATAATATCTATTGGATTTCACTTCCCACCCCCCCCCCCCCCCCCCATTTTGTTGAAGCACCATTATGGAAGAATAAGATCTGAGAACTCAGGGAATACAGGTATCTAAATATTACACTCTTAAGTAGTAGAAGTCTTTACTCATCTGAATAGTTGTTTGTATCCATATTTTATTAAGATTTGATGGATTTAGAGTGACAGGATTGATACAATAGGATAAAACTCGTATATGAAGGTGCAATTACAAACAAAACTTTATGTCTGGATTCACTGCAAACTTGAGCTTGATGTTTTTCCCAACATATGTCCAACTGCACGTTTTTCTGAAGAACTATGACTAACCAGAAAAGCAGCGTGGTTTCTTAGATCAAAGTCTGTGCTCCTGTGAGTTGAGAGATGAAATGCTGTGCTTTTAGTCAGCACAAGCTACGTTAACAGGGACTTTTCAACTCAAGCTTCACCTCCTGTATCTGCTATAACAGCAGTTCCAATGGGATACAACCCTTTCAAACTGAGATTTATTTCCCTTCATTCTAATTAATCTGATCAGTACCTAGCCATACACATCTGTTAACACCAAAAAAAGGAGTTTCTATTGTTCTATCATCATCTGCAGAAAATGCCATGCCACTGACTAAACAGCAGGCTGTCAAAGACTCAAAATGTCAGAGGAAGATGGTGAATCAGACTATCAGACTAAAAGGGAGTGACATGAGTTAGGAAACTAATGAACATTGTAAAGTTACTGAATTCTGCTTAGTTTATCAGATAGAAACCAGCATTTAAGTTTGAATAATACAATACAAATAAATAAAGGACAAATTCACACCTATTGATTACAGCATTAGCCTCAGGAACAAAACATAAATTACTAGCTATCAAAATTCAGTTTCAGCTTCCAATGAAATAAACATGTTAAGTGAGGTACTCTTGTCAGTGTCCAACTTGGAGGAGGAGCATATAAAAAAAAAAAGTATGTTATAATATTACTTGTAATTTGGTACGAGCTTTTCCAAAAACATTGGAGGAAATAACAGGGTAAGTTTTTATATCAATTTCACTGATCTTAGAAGAAAAATAGGAAAGCTGCACCATCACAGGTTTTTACTACTTATTTTATGCCTCTAGAAGTGCAGGTCAGGAATCAGAAGTGGCCTACCATAATCATTGCAAGTTCATACAAATGGAGTAATTTCTGTATTAAAGCAATACGTGACTCTTATAAAGCAAAATAAAAATGTAGGAACAGAGTATCCAAGAGGGGGAATTCACAAGTTTTTCACTTAAGATGAGTCAATGTTTTTCTTTGTGCAAACTTACTTTGTTTTAAAAGATCTCTACCTAAATCAGAGAGATATTCCACACTGATGAGATCAATCTCACCTAACTGATCAACCTCAAGAAATTTAACTGAAAAAACCTCTGCTCCACCACTTAAGTGCTCTGTGACTTTCATCAAGTAACTTCACCTTTGTATGTTTCTGTTTCCTTGCCCACTTCTGTTCAACTACAAACCAAATACTTCAATGTAAGGACTCTTTTAACCAGATGCTTGCACTCTGTGTAGTCCAGTGGGAATTCTGATCCCACTTGGGACTGTAATATGTATAATAACCCCAAAAAAGCATAACAGGACTTCACAGAATTATTCAGCCACAAAGTTAGGAAAGAGCAGCAAGAGAAAAATGGTAATAAACTAATAATAAAATGATAAAATTTGTATAGTGTATAGCACTTTGCTTATTTATTATTTGATTACAAGCAGACATGCCAGTTTTTAATAAATGCCTCCTTCCATGATGACACAGGATAACTTGACTTTGTTAATCCCAGAGACATTAGCCTCGCTAGTCTCTGTCCCAGATGGAGGTCTGGTGGCAGATGTCTGCTTGTATGCAGAGATCATTGATCTCTGAAATCTGAACTCCGTATTAAAGACATTGAGGATGAATCTCTTTGAGTGATAAAATAGAGTCTCTTTAAGGAAGAGAAAAAACACACCAAACTTTAATTTATTGTGGCCCTAAGACTCATTAGAATTTACTCCCCTGGACTTCACTTTGATAATAAAAAGCTGCAGTGTCATTTTACAGAGGGTTCACGCTAATGAGTCTGAATTTGTACCTGAAAATTTAGAGAGTTTTACTTAAAATTTCTATTTTCATCAACCCAGATTTGCAGCAAGATCATGATCACAGTATTCTATCCCAGATCTCCCGTGATTTAGAAAGTCTAAAAGGTTTACCGTTCCAGCCAACAATACTTCTAACTCATCACCCCTTGTTTTACTCATCCTGTCTTTAAATCTGACAGAGATCAGGCTGCTGTGAAGGGGCTGCCATGAGATCATGCGAAACACACCAGCAAAGCTTAATGTGTGCAATGACAGAGGTACAGGAAATAACTAATTTCTCATTTTCTGTCTCTTCCTCTCTTTCCTGTCAAAATTCTAATTATATGAAGAAATTGCATTTTACTGACATTGTGTCAGGTAATCGTAACTGTTACCCAATGTAAGTGTGTGACTCTGGCTCCCAAATAATAATGTTAAGGAGATAATGCAGAGCAGAGGGAGTGTGGGCTGCCAAGCCTGTGCAGCAAGCTACAGCAAAATCTCTAATGCAAATGATTTCCTCCTGGACAGAACTGCATTTGATTTGAAGATTTTTTAGCAGCTTCATTTTCAGGCTATATCATCCAAAACGCTGCTTATGTCATCAGCATTTTGCACAAAATTGCTTTCTGCCAATGAAAGTCTCTCTTTGAAATGTTATTACAAGAACTAATCCTATTTGCACCTATGACTGTAAAACTCTGCTTCATGACAGAAATACAGAGAGACCCAAATAGACAAAATATTGAGGACTAGGGAGGCCAGAACTGAACTGGATGAGAACTCTGAAAGTAATTTCACACTGTGAGGAAAAAAGAAGTTTAAAAAATACAAGTCATGGTAGATATTAGAGCCATACTAACAAGTCACTTCATATGTTCTTTCAACACTGACTTGCTCCAGATCATATTTTCAACCATAATTTTCATCATACGACTTTCACGTCTCTCCAGCAGCAGTACTTATATTATTTGTCTTGGGAAGCTATTCTACCATATTGCACCATCATATCCAACAGACACCTTTCCTCCCTCAAAAAAAGTGTGATATGCTCCTTTAATGTCTTTGGATTTAACTGTAGCATCATTCTCTGCTCTTTCACTACTAAAGAAGAAGAACTAAAGCAGATATTATTGGACAAAACTAAGCTCTCATCAGATCTAAGTTTCTAAAACAAACAAAATTGTACTGCCTCCCATTGTACTTCAGTCATATCCGCACCAAAAGCCTTCAAGTTAACTAGTTTAAGATAAAGGGCTTTTTAGTAACTGCACAATCAGCTGGGCTCTTTGCAATTCTGTCTCTAATGGTACTTGGAGGTCCCTTGACTCCTAGAATTCTGTACAGCCATCAGGGATGGCATTAAGGGACACGGTCATGTTGGTGAAAATGCAAAGCTGAACAAAGTCAGGGTCAAAAGCACAAACTACAAGTTGCATACAATTTGCATTCCTTAATGAACTGCTGGAGGCAACTGGGACATTGTAATGATGAAGAAAACCTAAACAAAATAATTAAAACTCCTCTTTTTTTTAATTTTCTTAATACTTCAATATTAAACAGCCACAGAAAACAGATCTGTTTAGAAAATGCTTCTACAAGGAACCTTTCATCCTCAAAGATACACACTGTATGTCAAGCAATCTATGTAACTATCTGTGTTCCCTTTTCTGATTTAGAATTAATTAATTTCCTTTCTAGATAGGTTAATATCCTAATAACAGGCTTTAAGATGTTCTATACCTTCTTCTTCCCCTTTCTGTCTGCTCCATTTCAACATTTAGTAACCACAGGTATTTGTAACCACTCTCCCCAGGGATTACTCTATTAAATTTTTTGTTAAACAGGCAGGAGCTGCACCCCTGCAGTTACAGTGAAATTCATCATTAAAAGCAGAAATTACATTTCTTCCCTGTACATAAATAATAAACCAAATAATTATATAATTAATATCACAGTGTTCGCCCTTTTACTAGGCTGATTCTTTATAGAACTTAGATAAAAAGTCAATGTTTATTTTAAAGTTAAAATTAGTTACAGTTGGATTAATTAACTAAAAAAAGGAAAAGCAATTCTAACAAAAAAATCCCAAACACCACCAAAACCAGGATTTGGTTCTGAGTGAGATAAACCATATCCCTACCTCCTCCCTTGCCCCTAATATAAAGTCTTTAAATCTTGTGCTTATTTCTCATAAAGTAGCAAGTCCTCCACAAGTCTTTAAAACTACCTATTTTCTTTTTTGCTATTTTGTTTTTCCTTTTTACCTTCAGTATAACCAAATAATAATGTTCTGTTCCAGAATTTCCATGAGGAACCGCTCTGAACAAAATACCTATCTCTCATTGCTCTCCCTGGAAATGAAACAAGATGCTGCCTGCAAGTGGTCACTTAGAGAAAGACTTCCGTCTCCTACAGTTCTCAGTGAAGCTGTTTCTCCCTGTCTTTGAAGCCCAAGAGACCACTATCTAAAGGCAATGCAAGAAAAAAATCAAAGGTGATGGCCTCGCTAAAGAAGACCAGTTCCTTCTAAGCTTTTCAGACAGGCAAAGTGTTTACATTTTAGCCTTTTCTGACATATTTCCTAACTCTGTTCAGGAGTGACATGAGCTGAGCCCATGAAGCATTCTTGATTTGCCATAGAAGGAATAAAAATACAGGATCATGTACGACATAACTGGTGAAAAAGGGGATGTCACTATATGGAAATAAACACTCAGGCACTATGAAAAAAATCGTTATTTTACATGTAGATATAATGTGTTTTGCAGGAAGAATGTAATACATAAAATAGGAAACTTTTCCTTTGAAGTTATTAACAATAATTCAGCATCAGTTTTTATTTTTAGCAAAGATGACCTTGGAGAGCCTTAATCTTTTTTTTTTCTGCAGCTCTATAGTGTAAACCAAGACAATTGAACCCTTTTAGTAGTAACGCTGGGTGCTCAGAGAGGAACTCTCAAGTACTATTATCCCTGATACCCTCAAACACACTGTAATTTGTGCTGTGTATAGCAGTTTTGAAATGTGTTGTGGAGATGCAGTGATTCATACTTTTTATTTTTCTTGACAATAGATGTTAATATTTTCTGGTATTTAGAGTGTCAGCTTTTTGACAACTTACATTTTTGGTTAGGGATTTTTTTTTTTTCCCCTGTGTTATTTGAAAACAAAATTGTATGACTTGGTACAAAATAAAGCCTATCACTTGAACACCACTTCTAGTCACTCTTCTTGTGGATACTTTCACAAAGTAAATATCTTGTGAGGACGCAATGAATTTTTTTTTGAAGGGAGGAGAGTGAAGGAGAAAAGTGGGAAAAAAATGAGGATCATGAAAACATTTGGATCTCAACTGGAACATTGGCTTTTGAAGACTGTTTTCCTGAGGGGGTGAGGATCTACTAATTTGTGGTCACTAAAAACACTTCACATCTAGTTTTCAGAGCTACTCACATTAATACATTTATAGCAGGATGTTCATATGGTACAAGCTAAGCCATAAAAGAACATCTGGCATCCTTCTTCATAATATTTGAAGATAACATTGAAATTGCCAGGAGCAATACCTGAAAATTTGGTAGAAGCCTCTATGGAAAAGATAGAATAGAATTTCTGTGGGCATATGAATTCCCCAATCAACTTCAGAGTGTCCTTGAAGGCCTCATGAAAGGCTTCCAGATAAGAGTGAATGTGCTTAAAAAAAAATAATTTAAGAAGTCTCAATATGCAAGTCATAGTTCTGCTATTTTAAAAATTACATTTCATCCTTCTTACTTGGCAGCAGGAGTATGGAACAACTCAGGTGTTAGGCTCTGAAGCATATACCTTTTTTGAAGCATTGTTGAAGAGCAACAGAACACAAAAGTTCCTACAAAGGAGGAAGTATCAAAACGTGACATTTTTAATAATGAGGAGGTAGCATGGCTTGTTACAAAGCTCTACATATAAAGAAGAGTTACAGCCTTATTTCAGAACTGCAGCACTGTCTTCTACACCCTGAAAGAATTCAACTTAAAAGCTGCCTGTGACATGCTATATGCATGTTGGACAACAGAAGAAAGGAACAATAAGACTGACAGAACTGCTGTGTTTGGTAAGGGTGGCAAGATCATTTTAGAGTTCATGGTTTCTCTGCAGAAAGTATATAGGAGTAAACTGCATTTTTAAGCTCTCAAAAAACTGTTGCTGTAATGAAGGAAAAAATCATTCCTCAACTCCCAAAGGAAAATTCTCCTCTGCAGATTCTTTTTACTCTCCTTTTCTCCCACACGATGCAGCAATAGCAGTTAATGAAAGCATAATGGCTCCACCTATCAGAAGGATAAGATATGTATCAATAAAAGTTAATAAAATATGATTGCATTTACAGTAACAGACTTTCACAACAAAGTAATATACAGTAAGGTAAAAAAGAATCCAAGTAGAAAAGAATGATCATTACAAATAAAATTATCACCTGGCAATTTCTCTGTTATGTCCTACCTAACAACCGAGGCTGTAAAAGCGAAACTGAAGAGATACCACTGCTTGGAAGACCAGATCACAGATACTCATTATACAAGGTCAAAGACATGGGATCAGGCTAAAGAAAAGGCCCAGAACATCCTAAGATTGATTCTTCTTGGGTATTGTGGATATTGTCTCTGAAGCTTATGTTTCCCAGAAACACAAAAGTAGTTTGATCATCACAGAACCTTTAAGGTTCCAGTTGTGTGGAAAACAACTGGAAATTTGTGTACTTCAAGTGTGTCCTTCTGTGTGGAAAATATGAGCATGCCTGTAAAACCATAACAATTTACGAAGACAGTCTCCCTTCTGACAATAGTGGTCTCTGTGGTAATTGAAGATTTTATTAACTATGTGCACTAACAAGAACTCTCAAGAACAAGACTGTGATGTTACATAAACATTTGTAAGATAAACATTTGTAAGGCATTTAAATCTGCAAAATTAATTCTGTAATTTGGTTAATTTCCAACAAAATCCCCAGAACTGCCTAAAGGAGATGTTCTGTCTAGCATTAACCCTATTCAGGGTCTGATGTTACAATATGTTTGTAATGCAGCAGTGAAGATGAGGCTATGTCTGAAATCCTTAACAGGCTTCATGTGACAGCAGAGTTCTACCTACCAGAAATCCTGTGATCGTGTCTAGTTGAAATTTAGGCAATTTAGCCTTCTTTTGGAGCACGGGTGCCAGTGCTGTAGGCCTTGGACATCGTCTCACAAGAAGCACATCCCAGGCACTTACTTGCCTGGGGAGCACTCACCAGCCCACAGCCAGGCTATGGGACAGCAGCAAGTGGAAAGGAGCCAGGAAGAGTGCAGACGAGGTGCAGCCTAATTCTGCTGTGAGGAAGACAGGAGTTTGCACCACGCTCCATGCATGTACATTACATGATCTCATTTGTCTATCATTGACTAAAATAAACAAGAAAAACCCATCACCCAAAACCCTCAAAACAGACTCAGAAGCAAGAACGGGGACTCTTTGCAAGTCAGCAAAGCTTAATGCCCTAGCTCTAGTCTGACAGAAGGTTCTCTGCTGCTGCTGTGCTGTTGACCATTGGCAACTACAGTGGTTCAGCATCAAATAAGGGAATAGATCATACTTAGGCAACATTTATATATTGACATGACTGTAGCTTTCTTCTGACACAGTTAAACCCTCCAGATTGAGGGGGACCTAGAATCTAAATCTTCCTTGTGTAAACCATTACAGAAAGTCCACAGAACTTTTAGCTCTGACCCACAAAGATAAAAGCTGCTGCAATTTTTTCTAAGCCTCCCACCTACACAAAAGCGCCCACCTCTCTCAATAAGCATTTCTAAGGTTGTCCAGACACAAGGCTACTTATAACAAAGTTAACTATAACATTAATCATACACAACCTCTGATGCCAATAGCATGAGGTATAGTTGTTCCAGGATCCATTTTAATAATTTTCTCCCAAGTGCCACTTCTGTAGCAGAAGTCTGAGCTCACTCTTCTACAGCAACTACTACTATTTGTGATATTATGGTTCCTATATCTGACTCATCCTGCATTATATGAAAAAAAAGAAAGGACACAAATCTGTCATTCAATAATTCTTGCATCAGGTTGAGGTGCTTGCTCTTGAGGCAGCTCTTCTTTTACAAAGATATGCAGTTTTGATCAAAGACTTCCTCTAATGGAAAATCTATCATATTCCCTGAATGATGCATTCCAATAATAAAATACTTTGGCTTCTTAAAATGGACATCATCTTTCCTGATCAAATTCTCCTTCAGCCTCAGGATCTTGTTATGTTTTGTCTTCATGATAAATGAACCCCCAATACCAAGTATCTACTTTGTGTGGAGTAGATATGTCACCCCTTACGTTTCTCTCTGACAAAGAAAAAAACAACATAAGAAAACAGAAGTGAAAAGAAAGACCCTGCATGAATTTGTTTAAGGTTGGCTCAATGTTTTTAACAAAGGATGAGTATGGGTTTCACTCTAAATACAAAATAGTGGGTTTTTTCCACCTCCAATTCAAGAGTCAAGAACAGAGGTTCAGAGGACCTAATAACAATTGTCTGCTATGTTCTTTCTACATTACAATAGACCTATCAGTCTGAAGCAAACAACTTCTTTGCCCATGCACAAAAGAGAAATACAAGGAGAAACCCTCTTGCACAGCTTTAAAATTAGGAATTATCTCCTAAAGTTGCTTTACAGTTACATCATAGATTTATAGTGCTTTTAATTAGAGTAATAGTAAATAAGCACAGTGAATTTCTGTCAGAGGAAGCCACACGAGTGACCAAGGAGATGAACACACGCAGTGTTTTGCCCATTGAGGAACAATCAGCACTTATCAATAGAGCAGTGTAGCTGATGCTCAACATGAGGTGAAAACACTAAGTAAAAGGAATTCCTGGAAAATACAAGGAAAACCAAATCTCTCGTGGTTTGAACTGTCTTGACTATTACTGAACTTTTGTAAGTAGCAACAGATATTTAATAGAGCATGTTTCTACCACAAAGACAGCAAAACACTAAGCAGGACTGAAAGTCACATACCTGTCCAGAGAAGTTTACTGGTTTACACAGTCAGCAAAGTTTCTCATACAAATACATGGAAAACCAAGTGGCCCTGTAATAACAGCAAATGCTCTCAGAAAGAGACATAGCCCCAGTCTTAAGAAGGGCTGCACAACCACACAAAAACATTAACTGACATGGAGGAAACAGGTAAAAATCAGAAATGCTGGTCAATTTTAACAGTGGTCAACAGAGAGGAAAAATTCTCACAGCTATTCCAAGTCAACCCATGACTGACTTCACTTGTTTTGTGCATAATCACTGTAAAAACACTTTGCTTTGTTCAAGCCAGACATGTCTTTCGCTTCTTTTCTCTATTAGAGAAATAGCCTGGATCTCTTAGCCATACATATTACTCAATAGCAAAGTATTGGTAAAGGTTGATTTTATTAAGGCAGTAACAAAACAGTATCAGTACATTAATAATCAATAGTAAACAACTGAGTTTTACTGTCCAGCATCTCGATGTCTGAAGTTCTAGCTATAGCTTTTGTCACATATACACACATTCCAACAGTCTCAATGCATATTTACTAGGTAGTAGCAGGTTATATTAACATCTTGTACTCGCAAACACATATATATATGTATCTCAATATGAATTACTTTATGTTTATCAGCCCAGCACAGAGATCCTGCATTAACTGACACTTCCAATAGCCATGCAGAATTTTTATGATCAGTTAAGGCAAGATAAGGGGTGGGTGAGGGTAGGAACAGACAGAGGGAGCTCTGAGGAGAAAAGACAAGCAAGCAAAATTACTGACTGAAAACAGACTTTTTTTCTCCAATTTTTTCAGGTCAAAAGCTACAGGTTATTAAGAAACAGTGTCCATCTTATCATTTAGACAAGTTATTTACTTGACTAAAAACAGCTTCTAGAACTACGTAAAGCTAAAGAGCGTGGGAGAGCAAGAAGAAACAGCCATTAAAGAAAAACTTTCTTAACAAGTTGCAGAAGGCATTTAGGAGAATTAGACAAGTAAGTCCTCATTTGATAAGGCTAGGTTCACTTAAGCAACCCTGGTGGAAGATACATTTTCCAATTAAATATTTTCTGTTCAAATCTGTCCTTTGAGTAGTCTGTTTGGTGACTAATATGCCAGTGGCCACATTCTAGAAGAGAGACGCTGTAAATGCCTCAATTCTGGCAGACCTACTGAGTAAACCTAGCTGGCACAAAAGGTACTATGCTGTAGGAGTTGGTATGAAAACACAGTAATTACAAAATTCTGCCTAGAACAGAGGAAAAAGATAAAAATAAAATGATAAATAAAATCAGCAAGCCTCTCTCTATGGAGACTGAGTCCAAGAAAGACAATGGCAAAATAAGCCTTTGAACTTTGGTACAGCATTTCTCTGTTTGTAGTTGTGTTTTTTGACATGCTAGCAGAATTTCTTAGGTAACTAACACAAAAGGTAATGTGCCTGTATACAGACACGCTTTGAAGGTCAACCTTAGCAAACCCTACTACATGAAATTTATGGTTCAAATGATAATCCAAGATACTAAACAGAATCAGTCTAGTAGAGCTGTATTTTCTGTATTTCACTGTGAAGTGAAAATAAGGACACTTCAAGAAGTCAGTTAAATGTCTAATCAAGTTTTAAGTATATTGACTATTTAGTAAGGAAAGTTGCAAGTCACTAGATGTCTTCCTATTGACTTAACATAAGTCAATATGTTAGAATAAGAAATCCATTTGAATGCCCAGGTAGCCATGGTTGACCACATTGTGAATGTCAGTTCATTGACTCAGTTAGTGAACTCTTGCCATTTTAAACTTAGGCAAGTCATTAACCATGAAGAAAAACAAAGATTATTACTTAACTACCAGTTCAGCTGCAGGTACAAGCACAGTATTACAATTTGATGAACCAAACATAATAGGTATTTTCTGTGTTTACCTTTTGAGCTACACATGATATACATAAATAACAGAGGTGCTAATTTCACTACAGAAACTATGCAATTAAAGTTTACTACTATAATTTGTAAGTAGAAAGCAGCAAAAACAAGTGTGAGAGGCTTTTAGGAAGCCTTAGGAGACTGGTTAAGGGCTGTAAGCATGTGACATTCCACAGTAATGAGGCAGGCTGGCTGTGTGCCAGCATCAGCCACTCTAACTGCACCCTGCAAGAATTCAGCTGCAAATCTTTGTTTCCTTTATGTCTTTCATATCTTTGCAATTCTCAAGGCAAAAAGGCAAAGACAAGTCTTTCAGCTGGAGTTCTTTCATCCAAGTACATTCTTCATCCAAGGCCAAAGGTTCACCAAATCCTAAAAGGCCTTTGGATCTGCATGCTCAGTCATCTTCATCCAAATGTATTTCTTTGGGAGCATTATTCAGTCCTTGTGGCCGATCCTAAAAGAACACCAATAAAAACTATCTTCATTCCTTCAAATACAATCTTCAGTGGTTTTACCTCTAGGACCACTGTATGAGAATATTGTGTCAAAGGTGCAAAATGGTAAGTGATTCGGAGATATTTGGATTACAACCACATAGAAACAATTCTATAGCTTTAGTGCTTGTTTTTTAGTCAATTCTTTAAATAAAGGTTTCCAAGATGAAATAGACTTTCTGGAAACCCACACATATGAATACAGTATTTTCCCCTGTGCTGACAGCAGTTTAAAAGGACTATTAGCTTTCCCTGGACAATATTTCTAAAGTGACAAAAATTGTGATACAAGACCCTATCTGTATACTACAATACTACAGTGTTTTGAATATAAAACTCTAGAATACAAGGAGGTTCCTTCACTCACGTGTATTGCTTTACTGGAATAGGGAGAAGCAGAGTTTCTTCTGGGAGGAAAAAAGTCACTAACCGTACTATATAATGCTGTAAGTAAAAAAATAACCCACCAATATCCTGCAATTGCAAGTTGTGATTGCCTAAAACCAAAAGGCCTCAGCTAATCTATCTTGCTTAATTTTCTTTCATCTTTTTTCTTTCTTTTTCAAGATGAAGTTTTTCAATATTTTCTTTGCCTTTTTTTCCTTTTAAATTATATTCCCTGAGCTGTCTCCACTTTTTCTTTTCATATCTCCTTTCCTTTTTCTCTTCTAGTAGCCTCCCCTGCTACCCTTCTCTTCAGGTCCTCAAGCCCCTTTGTGACTTTATTCTTTGCCTTTCTCCCTCTGCATCATTCACAACTCTACATCAGTCTCCACAGTCTCTCTCCCTCTCACTTCTGTGTCTCCCGTCCCTTTTCCTATTGCCCCATGATCAGTCTCGGTTCTTATTTACCCTTATTATTTAGCAGTCTTCACTTTTCTTCACATCCTTCTTTCACCTAAAAATCTCATAATTTCCCACCTTCCCAATTATTTTTTGCATTCTCCTGCCAAACAACTGGGTCACAAGCTGTTTCTAAAACAAAGGACCAATACTGCCTAGCAGTGTACCTAACAGTGCCTTGCTCTAACAGTGTCATAAGACTAAGTTGGAGCAGAGCTGATCTTCAGCCTAATTTTAAAAACCAGAAAACTTTCTGCAAGCAGTACTGAGAGTTCTCATGACTTCCTTACAATACTTGAAATAACTTTATTAATACTAAATCTGAGGCTTCTGAAAAAAGAAAAGACAACTGTAAGAAACCTATCTATAAATAAACTTTCAAGTTCTGATGATTACAACAGCAGTATGAAACATGCTCCTGTCTTAACTTTGTTGAATTACAGGTGAGAAAGGGTATGATTAAACCCTAATATTTCAAAGTCTTACAATTTTTAAGCTGTGTAACTAGTAGCATTTTGACTCTAGGGACGCACATAAACCTGATCTGAGAAGAAAAGCAGGCTGCATAACAACAACTTAAGTTCATACCTGAACTTTTTAACTATTCCATGCTAGCTCTACATGCTACCTGGTCAGAATATTTGGGGGGGGGGGGGAAGGGAGGGAGGCTAACCTCAAGCTTTCAGCACCTAAATGCCAATAAAATGACACTTGTTACACTGAAGTTGTAAAAACAGGTAGCACTTGTCTCCATAACTTCAATTTTGGACAGAAATGATCAGAAGTGACAAGTGTTTGGTTCACTGCAGATTTCAAAACAGTAACTTGAAGAAAAAAAGTCAAATTTCCTCATTGTTTTGACAGATTTGTGTCCATAAAGGGTAATTTCTTTACATCAAATTAGGAGTTATTTCCCCTGTAATGGGAAATGGACAGGGGAGATAAAGGATACAATGAGGATTACTTTTTCCTCGATGGAATGTAATCAACATACCTCCTTAACTACCTCAAAGCAAAATGATGGGGAAGGAAGAGGGGCTGGATTTGGTTATAGTGGGGTTTTGTGTTTTGGTTTGTTTTTTTTCTTTTTTCCACTCAGCCACCACAAAACCTTTAATTGCTGTGTTTTCTATTTCTTTTCATTAAGTCGCCTTCTGGATTCTTGTTTTATGTTCCTATCTACTTTTTCAATGTAAGAGTAGAAAGGATTAACATTTTGCCTAGAAACACTTCAACATCCGTTTTCCAAAACAAGTGATACCCCCCCATGACTAGGCTATGTTTGCATAATTAGTTTAATTACTTAGAGGAAATATTTATCAATTCTGTGCTGAGGTGAATTTAAAGACACTGAAGGATTCAGAAATCGAATCCTTTACAACATCAACTTTTTAAAAGATGTTAACAAGACATATTAGCTCAAACAGAAGCTTTCTATTGACTCTCTATTATGCCTTCAAGGCCTGACCAAAGGAAACCTCAGACTTTCAATCTCATAAAACTCAGATGGGAAAAAAATAACTGTAGACTTTAAAGATTATTAATTCCTTAGCTTTTAACATGTAAGCTGGATTTCTGTGCACTAGAGTCAATAAACAACTTTTAGCTGAAAGGGGATAGTGAAATAAGGTACTACACATCTTCTTGTAAAGGCAAACAACATAAACTTCTTTTAACACCAAGACAAATGTAAAAAGAGAAATTAAGATAGACTGTGTCAGCTGCAGCTCGGAGGAAGACTGAATGCAAGATGAGGGAGTGTGCTCTTAGGTAAATTTTTACTAAAAAAATGAATCAGGCCTATTAGACATTGGTCCTGACGTATTAGGCAAAAAAGAATCACTTTCTGATGCTCAGGCCTTCCCAAATTTATTCATAAACAGATTTAAGATATTGCTTTCTATCCTGACACCTGACAGTAAGCAACCCTTGGTTTTCCCCTGCTGACTCCTCCTGAAAAATGCAGCATAAAAAAAATGTACGTGTACCAACAGCAAGCTTGGTGCTGGTTCAATGTTTTCTCTGCAGTGGTGAAATACCATGAAGTGTGTGGAAGCACTCACAAACAATTTTCTCAGCGTTCAGTTCTCAACACTAAAGCTAGCTGTGGGGTCAAGTCAATGCTAAGACAAATCTAAGCTTTACAGCTGTTGAAATACTTAAGCCATACCAGATTTTAAAGTGATGTCATAGCAATGCAGTTATTACTTGCCTGCCACAGGATTTGCTGATGGCAGTTGAAGTTCTTATTCATCAAGGGGCCCAAATAATTGAAACAATCCATCTGTTCTATGTACTCCCTTTCTGCCTATACTGTGATTACATACTGCCTTGTGATATTTGCCAGTGATGTCATACTTAATCAAGCAATTGGTAGTCTGTTAGACCTCCTGAGAACTGTGCTGCACTCCTGCGATGGAGCACAGGTAACTAAAATAATCCACCTGTTCCAAGCTTTCCCTTTACAAAACCTGATGTGACATGATATTTGGCAGTGACTGTCATAACTGATCAAGCAATTGCCAGACTCGTGCATATTTCCTGAAAGCTACTGCTGTTTTTCATCATGAACTCCAGATAATTGAAATAATTGACCTGCTCTAGGGCCCTGCTCTGACTCGAGCATTTTCTGCAATGGGACATTTGCCTATTGTCATATTTGTTTAAGAACTGCAGTAGGAAGAGACTTTGATTACTTTTTCACAAGATGTCACAGCACCACAAAGGGAAGTGACATTATTTGTACAGTTTGTATTACTGAGCTGCCAGACACTACTCTGCTCCCTGTACCATGACTCACAAGTGCATATGCTATGCTATATCCATCGAAGTCTTAAAATGGTATAGGAAGAGGAAATGAGGAAAAGCATGCAGGCTACTTCTTGCAACCAGGTTGCTAGGATTCCCACTATCACTGCTCCCATGTGATGAGCACTAAGTAATTTAAACACTCCAGTGCTCTGTTGGTTAAATGGACTTCTATTAAGCTTTTTTTTTTTTTTTTTGCTCAGTAGTTAAACAGTCTACAAATGTTTTACAGAGAACCAGGTACTCAGACTCAGGCTGTTCACCACTCATTACAAAGCTAACAGCCAGACTTGCCTGTTGATTGATATAAACATTTTTAGAACAGACCAATTAAGTGTGCCAGCCATAAAAAGATTTTATGTGTTCATCTGATAAGGTGCATAGATATTATTTGTAGTCATATTCTATTACTCAGCTTCATTTGAGAAGAATGAAAATACAACATTAGCTCAGTAGATCACATCCCATTCCTGAATTTACTGTATTCATCTCAAGGATGGATGTTCAGTTGTGTTCATTACTCTGCTTAGTATCTAAGCAGGTCACAGACTGACTGTCAGTGGCTGTAGAAGTCTAGCATATCTGCAATAATTTTGCAAGTGTCAGTCAGACTTCCAGCACTTTCATTAAGATCTAACGTTTCTGCATCTGTGCTTTACGGGGTCAATATTTTACCCTGCATAAAGTACAGAATATAGACTTATTTTTAAAAGACCTCTTATAACACACCATTCACCTCTAGAAATGCTCAACTTTACTAAAGTCCAAGCTTTGCTTTATCTGCAGCTTTTTTTTTTTCCCCCCAGCTCTTTATCTTCAGGTAACACAAACGACTAACAGAAGTGCTGTTTTTTAAAGGAAGAAAGCTACCAAATCTTATACAGATGTACAACTAGGAACAATATCAACATTAGAGTTATAATTATCTACCCACTTCAACATAATTTTCATGGATTTCTTAAAAAAATGGATGAAAATGAAAACAATTTGGAAGTCAAGGTGATCTGTAAAACGTTTACAAGTAAACTACACACTAAAAGGAACACATTTTAATCATCTTACGTCAAGCTTTTTACAAATGAAAGTCCCAAGTGTCTCTTGATTAGAAAGGTTTGATGTGTGTTAGTTTAAAGTCAGGTCTTGCCATTCAAGAGAGATTTATGTTCCCATTAAAAATGAAAGTCGGTGCTTGCATCCAGGGACAGATAATCACTGAGGTCTCTTGTCCAGAGAGGAGCTAGGGATTGCTCTGTTTCCACCTTCAGTGATTCCTTGCAACCTTCAGGTCCCAGTAGCATCACGGCACGTTCTATCCAAGCACTACAGCACTACTCCTGTGCTTTTCCCTCATTGAGAACCTTCATTATAGGAAAGAACCACAGTTAAAGTGGTAAAGTCTGAATCTGAGCTTCATAGAGGAAAGCTTATCTAGGAAGACTTGATATACTACTCCAGGGAGTGTCTGTCAATCAACACTTACTTGAGGAAAAAAGATTACAGGAAAGACACTGTTGTAGGTATGCACACAACTGTGGGATGGGGGAGATCAACCTTTTGATGAAGTAGTTCTTTTTTTTCCATTTTTTCCCCCACCACATACATAGGTGATGATTGAATGTAAATAATTCAAAAGGGTGACTTTACAGATAATTAGCTCTGACTAACAAAAGAAAACAACACTGCAGCTTTTTGTCAGCAGTGGGATGTAATTATGCATCATTAATTATACTGGCATGTCAACGAAAGGTCAGACAGCACAATATAAGGAAGAAGAAAGTAGCCCTATACCCTGGCAATGTTATTGTTTGAAAATGTTAGTGCTTATTTAGCACTCTTGGTGTGGGAGGAAACAATTCTTGATTTAAATCAGGTGAAAATCTGGGGTCATGTTCAGATCTGATTTAAAACAAAGAACAGGCAATAAAAGAAGGTGATAGAAAACAAGGAGGTGCTGCAGACTAAACTAACCACCTACTCTTTCATTGTGGACAAACAGGTCTGTTCATGAATGGGTATATAACAACAGGCAGCAACACTTTGCTTAGTAGGGGGTCAGTAACAACTTGCCAGCAGTGGTACAATTCAGAGCAGAAGACCTAATTTCCTTATCACAGTGCAGACTTTTACTAAGATAAAAGAACATCCAGAGCAGTATTTTTCTTGTACTCTCCCAGTCACTAAGACTGATTGCTCCCAGTGCCAAGTCTTCTAGGAGGCAGGTTTGCCATTTGTGGTGCTGTGCCTCGCTGCAAATAAAACTGTGCCTTATTTGCATGTGCCTATTTGACCCTCCATTAAGAAACAGGAAAAAAAAATCACAAGGAATTTCCAGCTTCTTTTGCAGTGAATAGTTGGTTGGCCGGATTGGGGAGTTTTGGGGGGTGGTGGGGTTTTTTTTCACATTTTGTGCAAGTTTAGGGGGGGACTTTTTTTGTTTTGTTAGTGATTTGGACTTTTTTTTTTTGTAGGAGAAGTCGCTTTCAGATAGATACTTCCCTGTCCATATTGCCCCTCCCATCACTTTCTTTGCACAGAATACTTTGCCAGCACATGATAAATTTTACCCTACCAAGTTTACTCTAATAAATAAAAGACACAATAACTGACATGATGTCATCTCTGAATGCAACACACATCACTTTTCCTGATTCTGGTTTTTTTTTTTTTTTTTTAAATTGATTAAAAACACTTATAGAACATTGAAGGCCAAAAGCTTCCAAAGTAAAAAACACACAGTTTGTTACTAATGGAGTAAACAATGCCTTTTTGACACGATGACAGAGACTTGCAAAGAGATTCTGTTACTGCTGCTTCCTTTCCCAAAGCAGGACTGAGAATTTGCAATAGGTAAAGGTAGGGGAAAGTATGCTAAAGAACATCTCAGGCATGCACCTTCCCATTGATGGGCTCGAACTGGGTTAGATGATCCCATTGGGCAGGTAATGTAATAGTCTATGTTGGTAAGATTTTTCTTCTTCAAATTCAAGATAGAAAGTTTGGAGCCTTGGTGGGGGGCAGTTCTTTAAAAACAAACACACAAAAAAAAACCAACCCAAACCGCACAACAAAAACTGTTGGAGCAAGTGCAGAGGAGGGTCACAAAGATGATGAGAGGGCTGGAGCACCTCTTGGATGAATAAAAGCTGAGAGAGTTTGGACTGTTCAGCCTAGAAAAGAGAATGCTCTTGGGAGACCTTATAGCAACCTTCCAATACCTAAAGGGGCCTACAAGAAAGCTTGAGAGTAGCTTTTCACAGGGGCATGTAGTGATAGGACAAGGGGTGATGGCTTGAAAGAGTGCATTTAGATTAGGTATAAGGAAGAAGTTCTGCCATGTGAGGGTGGTGAGGCACGGTACAGGTTGCCCAGAAAGGCTGTGGATACCTATCTGTGGAAGTAATCAAGGCCCGGTCAGATGGGGCTGTAAGAAACCTGGTCTAGTGTAAGGTGCTCTGGCCTGTTGCAGGGGAGTTGGAATTAGTTGATCTTTAAAGTCTCCTCAATCCCAAATTCTTCTGTGGTTCTATGAAAAAAAAAAAATACACCACCAGTTTACCCCATCTCCTCATACTCAGATATATTCCCCTTGCCTGCCAAAAGAACACTAGATGCAGTTAACTAAGTGATTCGTGTTGACAAAGAACAGAAATGGACTAGGGAAAAAATACTTCTGTTTTTCTTTCCAGCTCAATAAAGAAACCTTGTTTTCAGCAGCTGCATTTCAAACACAAACTCCCCTTGAGATAGTAAATTCAAAGTCTGAAACTGTCTCCTTGCCTCATGTTATTTTATCTTTTAACATAATTGCAGAGAAATTGCTAATGGTCACGCTGAACGCTTAAATTAGATTTATCAATAGGGCAAATCAAACTTCCACAGCAAGTTAAATTACGCAAGACACATTTTTCAATACAGCACTATACCACCACAGTTGGTAACTTAAAGGCAAGCATTTAATTGCATGAAAATTTGGAAGAGAGGCTGAGGAAAGCAATGCAACACTGTCTTTGAAAAAATTTTGTGGGATAAGCGTTGATAAAGGTATCAAAGAAATCACGTTGGAAGTGAAATTAAGACAGAATATGGAAACCCCCGATTCCTGGATTTTAACTGGGTGCAAAAGTGTAAGCAGAAGTGAACCTTAAAACTAGGTTAACCTCTCTTTCACTTGGCATTTCTTTTTACAATGAAGCTGTGAGGTTTTTTTTTTAAACCTGTGGTTTTGTCTAACTGCACAGTTCTTATAATGGCTAATGCATCTTTCTTTTCAAGTCTGTCCAAGCTACTAGAGAACAACTTAAATACTATTCAGTATATCCAGTCTTTTGCTTAGGCAGCAAATGCTACTCTTAGGCAATGGTTATCCTGAGTAGCTATAGCATCATTAACTTGTCTCAAATGCCCCATTTTCAAAGATTGTTCCTGTTAAGAACAATTTTTGAAGAGTACAGAAGAGCTGAAAAGGGCTGAGTGTTTTAGATTAGGCTATTATAGTAAAATTGAGCATCCCAATCAAGTTCTCTGGCATCTAAACTGATTTATTGCATCCTAGCTCTTCTGTGTTAAAAGAGGTCTGACATAAAGTATGCATCAGAAATTTCGTAGTCGTGTTAGGCTTTCTCCATCCCCACAGGCCAGATTTCAATTCAGATTACACTATTTACTAGAAAAAATTAAAAATCCCCTACCTCAAAATTATATTAATAACATCAACATATCCAACATCTCTCCTGCTCCAACTAGTAGATAGTGGAAATGATTTTGAGAGAATCCTTGATTGTTTCTGAGGTAAGAGAGCAACAGTAAAAAAGGTGTTTGAGGGATTCTGAGACAGCACAACTACTACACTACCTCTTGCTCAGACACAGCACCAGAGCCCTGGTCTTCTCTCCAGTTTCTACTCCTGCCAGGTCTGCAAGAAGCAAGCTGGCATTTGGATGACTGTACTGTACCTTACAACCCCCGAACCAAAACTTGTAAGATGAAAATGACCCTATTAAACTTAAAATTCTTGTATGTATTTAGTTTAGTGACCAAATACAGGAGGCAACTTCCAAACCTTATGTATCATTATAATCTTGATCATTCACTCAGTACAAACTGCAGTAGAGAACCAGAGGTAAATCAGAACAGTGTCCAGATGGTTATATCAAGGATACAACCTTCCTGATTGGCACCTAGACAAGATCTGGAATTCTTTCAGAAGCAGCAAGTTCTGCTTCTTTCCATAGACAAAAGCATCCATGGTCTGAAAAAGCAGTATGTCTACCCATGCTCATACAGGGTAAGATGCACAATTACAGTTCCACAGCCTTCATTTCACCCAAGAATTCATTTAAGTAGATGGTTCCAGTGCCAAGCAATGTTGCGTTTCCACAATCAGGTTCTTCAGACAAGCACTCCAGTCTTTTCCTTACAAAAGAACTGTGAAATGGAGATGGGATTAGAACTCTCTTATACACAGCCTAGTTGCCACAATATTAACAGAAGTGGGAGATGCCTGTGGCAAAGGATTAATAACCTCTGTCTCCCTAAAAGTTATCAATATCAATGACCTGGCAGTAGAATGCAGTTACCTCTCTGCAATTATGACTTTTAAGAAAGCCTTATTTAAATGTGAAGGATGATGCAAATATTAGGTAGAAGAACATGATTTGATGATGCTTTTCATCATAATATTAACGATGATTACTTCCTCAAGTCTACTGAGAAGTGGCTATGTCCTTGCATGTGCGCCCAAGCAGTTTTCAAGAGGGAATACAAGACTAAATACTTTCTTTTGAAATACTGCATAATAGTAAGTATAATAGAATTAAGATTTGTTGTGTGTCTTGCAATTTAGCACACATAATTTTCAGGTTTGCTAGTAATTTAGAAAGACTTAACACTTATTTAACAAGTCTAAGCTTTGTAATTCACCCAATGAAAACTGAAATGTTTATTAATTGAAAACAATGTTAACAGTTAATTTTCTGAATGATGGAGCAACATAAAAACAAACTTAAGTAATGCTATGATTAATTAATTGATTAGCTAGTTCCTGTTGAGAAATTATATTTAGTAAGAGTCTGCCAATACAAATTGCTATCAATTGCTACTTTATGAAGTGCCAAGAATAATAGGTTCAGGTGCATATTAGAACTAGTTGTCATGAATGCCAATTTACAGCAGAAAAATGGATTGTTTATCACCTAATTTCATTTCAGACAGTTAACTTACTTGTAATAACTCATTTTAGCATTGAATTTTCAAGAAGTTGAATGTTGTTAAAAGCAGCAGCTTGTAATAAGTGTGCAAATTTAAATTCTTCTGTAAATAATTTAAAGCTGCTTATAACTCAGTTTTGCCATTGATTACTTCAAAAATATTTAGCAATTGTTTTCAACATCTAGACACCTCCAGTTCCTCCCACATTTCATCACAAATGCTTCCCTACTGCTGCTAGACCTGACTGTGCTTTTAATAACATTCAGATAGATGCAGTGTCCAATTTTGCTTGTGAGTGACTCTAGCCAAAATACTTTTTGGGGATCTCTTAGGTCAGATAGGCTATCAAATATACCACATGTGGAGGCATTTACTACACTTTATGTCAGCACATCTGGACAGTTTGACATTCAGATGAAGAACAACATGCAGAGAAAAGAATTCTGCTCACAGGTTCATAAGCAGAGTTGTGTGACCTACTGTAGGTGGTCCTGCTCTGGCAGGGGGTTTGGACTGGATGAGCTTTCAAGGTCCCTTTTAGCCCTTGAGATTCTGTGTGAAGGGATGAAAAGTTGTTCTGGTTTGGGGCAAGGGTGAGGTTTAGTTCATCATACACCTTCCTCATCCTATTAAGTCCAAACAGGCAGTTACATTCTAAAGAGTTTTGCCATCTTAGTTTATTGTTAAGAGTTTATTAATCTACATAAACCTTTGCATCTAGAGCCATGCCAATTTATGTCTAAAATTGTAACATTGCTGCAACAGTTTGTAGTTTCTGGAAATTAATATACTATCAACCTTTTTCTTTATTTTGTAAACAAGGCTTTGAAAAGAATCATGTTCCACCATGCTTGCAATAGGTACCTGACAAAGTTCACCAACTTGTATCTGTCAAACACCAGTGAATATAAAGGTTAGTGTCACTTTAATTCACTTACTGCAAGTATCTTACATTGGTATACAGTATATTCATTAGCTGATGCAGATCACTTTATATTTCAAAGTAACTATTGTATTAATACTTTCCTGTAATCCTTCAAGAAAGATCAACCACAGTTGCAAACAAGCAGATATAAACTAAAAGGTTTCAAAAGCCCTTTTCAACTCTCCTTTAATAACATGAATTGATTTCATAAAGAAAAAAGTTGAACAGCAAAGCCTTTGAAATGCCACCTCAAAATAGGTCAGATTCTTACTTTCCAGCTTCTGTTTTACAGCATGAAAGGCTGTCTGTGTTTTGCCTCATGACTTTTCTCCTTATGGGAGCTCCCAGGGATCATTTCTATTGGCAGAAAAAAAGAATCCATTGACTAAGCCTATCCTAGAGCTAACAGACTGAGCTGACAGTGTGAAAATGCTTCAGGCTGAACACGGATATTGACCAACCTAGTTAAAAATGCAACAGAACATAACCAGCACTACACTAGCACAGATGTTTATTAGATTTTACACAAAACTTCAAGGTAAAACTAAATACTTCTTCTCTTAGAGTCAGACCAATAACAGAACATTTTACTTCCACTCAAAAAAAACCCACCCCAACCTTGTTTTCTACAAGTCTGATACTTCCCTCTCTTAGAATGTTTAACTGGATTTTCAAAGATCCATTTGCTCTTACTGTTCCAGGAACACCTGAGTATGACCAGCTTCAAGAAGTCACTCTGTTCTTTCCATGACCATTTTGGAACACTCTAACCTGCAGTCAGCACACAGCACAGCAAGGACAGATTACAGAAGCCCATTTTGGAAGCAGATCAT
This sequence comes from Urocolius indicus, assembly GCA_013401255.1. NCBI lineage: Eukaryota > Metazoa > Chordata > Aves > Coliiformes > Coliidae > Urocolius > Urocolius indicus. Next base: position 653,072 of record WBNH01007270.1, read on the forward strand.
TGCAGAACAGGTATGTCTTAGCACATTAACATTACAGATGTAAAAAATTCAATTAAAAAAAAAATACTGTCAAATAGAGTGTTATTTAGACTGTGTTCAAAGAGTCTTTGTTAATAACAGAAATAATGCTTTGCCTGGAGGATTACTTTTGAACCAGACTGTTTCAGTGTTTTACTGTATTGATCCACAGGTACAGTAACACAAATGAAGAGACAATCAGAGATGCAAGCTTCTTCATCTATTTTCATTACCAAAGCTAACACTTAACATACCTTTGCTGTCAGTAATCAAATGGTTATTCCCAACACTGACAGCAAATGTTTGATACCTGAAAGGCAGGGGAAGGAATCTGGCATTGGAGTTTTTCCTTTTAGGGAGATGAAAGTACTCTCAATTAAGAGTTTATCTATTTCTTATAACCACACTTAGAAGGTTACAGGAAACCCTATCCATATTCACTACGATAATACTGTAGTAGGCTTAAAAAGCACTTCCCTCTGTCCCCCAGCCTGTTGCAGACTTGTAAGAAATTATTTAATGTTTCAGTTTTGAAAAGAAATTGTTTGGAAAAAATCTTTAATGTAAACAAATTTGGCCATACTTCATTAATTTGAAGTCAGTATCACATCTTAAACCCTTATAAAATTAGAACCACAAGAATCTGTAATTACATCAGAACAAAAAAGATAGTATTACAAAGGTTGCAAGGCATTACTGCATGGCTGAAAAACATCAGTAGCTCTTACAGTTTAACACCAGAAATGACTGATCCAAGTAATAATATACATTAAAATAAAGGCAGATTATAATAAATTGTATTTGTGATGAAGTATCAACTATTATTTCTATTGGCATTCCATGACAACTGATACTTGACTCCATATTTTTTTTTTGATCAGAGCCTTACTAAGCATGAAGCATTAGCAAAACCATATCAGCTTATGATCAACTCTCAGATTTCACCCTTTGGCTCCAGTACTAGTACAAATGAGGAAGACCGAAGAAATGCATTGCATTCAGAGAAGAGCTCCATAACTATCTGCAGTCTGGGAAACATGCTTTGAAATGTAAAGAACTCTGTTTTCTTTACTGAAAAACTTCTAAACAATTATTAAATAAAAACCTACAATCGCCAATAAAAGTACAAGACTTTGAGACCACTTTAATAGATGAAGTCAAAATAAACTTGAGTGGCTCTTAAATTTATCACAGCTCAAGCTGATGCATTACTTTAAATAGATCCATAAAAAAAGTATTAATCATGAAAGAGTGTAGATCCATGAAAGACTGGACTGAAGATGTGTACAATTTAGACACATGTACTCCATCACCTAAAAAAATACAAAATTCTGACTTACTTTACTGACACCTAAGTCCAAAACCAAATCAATTCTTGCTGGTACACAGAGAAACTTTCATACATTCAGAAATTTACTGCAGCGCAAACAGAATCAATGGCTTCAATGTTCTCTTCTTACATAAGCACATGCAGGAATATTAAAATAAACATTCCTCTGCTGAACTTGCCCATAGAACATTGAAAAACTCAGGGCTAATTAGTTAGAACAAAGTATGACTTTTTAACCTATTGTTAATAAGTCATTAGGGAGTGAGAGTTTTAAATTCTACCTTGAAGGGCAATTCATGAACTATGCATTACATCAGTACAAGTGGATTAAAAGCTTGGACATCACTTGGTACAGAGATGAGAAAACCCATACTCAGTATCTTCTGTCTCCCAGGACAACAGTCTAGGTCACAGGTCATTTTTTCACCAAGTCTGTTGAGGTGAAGAACCCTTTTCTCTACAATAGTAGTCACAGCTATGACAATAAATGACAAGAGCAGCCCACAGTCTTACATTCAGGTCAGAAATGATTCTTTGATGGTTGGCTGATGATGGCCTGTAACACCCATCTCTTATATTTTCAATGACTGTTTGAGGCACTGAACTACTGTGCAATGTATAAATGTCACAGGATTCCCTCTGCTTTCAAAAGAAGCAGCATGAGCACCTAACTTCAGGAGACCATTTTCAGATGTGAATCCCGACTTGACAGAAGCAGCCTTCTGCAGCCCATTTTTGGTACTTTTGAAGAGGTATTCCTTTTCAGTATTCCCTGTTGGCTCTGCTCCACATATGGCTCTGGATTCAGTTCTGAGTCAGGCATCTAAAAACAGATTACTACAGCAATGGGCATTACAATAGCAAAATCTTTAGGGATAAATTTATGTCGACACTTCATTTGGTGTTTTTAAATTGACAACATATTTCTGAATGAGTTTGAGATAAGCCTTGATTTTTAGGAAAAGCTGTAGTAATTACGGGGTTATATTTTACAGCTTCTGTTATGCTGAAAGCCATATCCAAACTGAAGATAAAAAGGGCCAATATAAATACTGTAATTTATGAGCCCAGGTCACTGGATAGGGAGCAAAAAAAGACCTGGGCTCACTTCCAATTTTTCTGTGTCAGTTTCCATGTGTGTCAAGTGCGATAGATAGATACTAATATATAAGATGCATTTTTATATGTACAGATGAAAATGCATATCATTTACTAATAGATTGTTGCAAATACCTACAAAGCTATTGAAATACTGAATTACTGTAACATTTCTATCCCTCAAAGGTTCTCATTTCCATTGCATGGAATTTACTACTTAAATAATGCTAAACTATAAATCGATGAAAGGACACTCACACTTGGAGAAGTCTGACTGCATACTCCAGAAATATCATTTAGATTATAACAATGATTCTCAGATAATACTGGAATAATCTCACTTTGTTAATTGCAACTCTATAAATGAGATAAACTGGAGCTTTGCCAGCATTTCAAAAACACTTCAACCTGCATCATTAGTACTGTGGTAACTCACCTTCATGTAATAAGGAAGGAATGTGAAGTATAATAGTGCTGATTTTCTCTGATAGTGCAAACACAACAACAAGATTTGTTCCACTACAAACAATACCTTCTATTCCTTTGATATGACCCCCTTTAATTTAGATTTCTGCTCTCATCATGTAATATACATTTGTATTACTACCTGAATCTGTGACAAGTACTTTCCACTCAATGTAGAAAGCCTCATTCCCATTGCATAGGTTGTTTCCAAGGTCCCCACACCATAGGGTTAGTGATGCATACTAGACTTTAAGAAGAAAAGAATTGTTACTTGTGAACAGCTATTTTATTTGTAGCCTCCTAAAAAGACAAAGCTAGTATTGTTTGTCTCCCTGTGGAAATTACCAGGGGTAAACCAAACTGGAATTCCCCTACTAACAGTGGGGAAAACAACACAACAAGGATGTAAAGACTTTCTCCAATTCCCATAAGTATTCCCTTAACCCTTAAGAAAGTAAACACTAATGCTTACTGCTCACTAAACCCATCAATTTTCAGAACTTCTCTCTGCCTAAAACCTTATTTTACAAGTAGCATTTTAATATCATATTCTGTGACAGAGAGCTTATAAAAGACTGTAACGTGAGAGTTCATTCAGCTCTATATCTCTGGTAATGGGCACTGTATGAAATATGAACTTTCTTATCAGTGAGAGATTATCTTTTGCTTGAAATATGGCTAATTACTGTCATTTGTCAGACATGAGACAGCTGAGTATTATCTCTTGTGTCACATTGATTTCAAGTTGCTTATGATTGCATGAAATCAATGACAGTGAATTTCTGAACACAAATTTTAGAAGAATCACTCTGTACTTCATAATTATTAATACACTGCCTTCATTGAAATTCCCAACTGAAAAACTTATTGTTAGCTTTGGTATCCTTTTTAATGCTCAAATTAATTGTAGATTAAAATACAGAAGTAGATCAGTGGTCTGCTTTAGGAACATCAGATCATATACAGCATGCAGTTTCTCAGTTTGTAGGTTAAATAATTCATTACTTTTGCTTTGTTAAGTATATTATGCAATGACAAAAATTCACTTTCCAAAAGAACCACTTCTGCATTTTCATAAGCTGTTTTATATCATGTACTCGAGACTTTGCTTCCAAAAGACAGATACAATAATCAGACAAGTAATTCTGTCTGTAAATTCTACCATAGTGCAACTGACTATAAAATTGATCCAGCTAAATTTCATGGCTATACTTAGCTGCAAATGCCTACTTCCTTTTAAGACAGATGGACTATTTTTGGAAGGGCAGTACTACATATGAAATTGTTTGAAAGATTAGGACATGCATTACGTTATTGACAGCTACGAGTTAATGTATAGCCATGACTGTCATTAAATATGATTTATTTGTTGCAAGATCTGAAAAAGAAGACATACTAGATACATGAGAATAAATCTTTTCATACAAGGAAAGGCTGTNCTTCTTTGGAGGTCTTCAAGACCCGACTGGACATGTTCCTATGCCACCCTGCTTCTGCAGGGGGGTTGGACCAGATGATCTCTATATGTCCCTTCCAACCCCTACGATTCTATGATATGCAAAGTGATCACTAAGACTATGCAGAAGACACATTGGAAGGATATAGGCCCACAGACTTCATGATCATCACACTGACTTTTTTTCATGCTGATCTAACATGCTTAGGAAAAACATATTCGGGCTGATTCACTCTGCAGTACCTGGGAATATACAATTCTATCATCTCTCACATCCAGAGGCAGTAATAAAATACAGTTCATGCTATTCAGATGTTTGTATGTATCAGTTGTATTTGATAACATACCTGTTGATGTAAAATGTGCAGTCTAGATACTTAAGGACTGAAATGTGTCAAAAACACCCGACACTTAAATATGATGATGCCTTTATGATGTGTCAGGGATTTTCAGTTATTCAGATAACACACCTAGTCCAAAAAAGGAGGCACTGTCTATTTAAGGGAAACTTTTTTATGATAAGAAGAATGTCCAGCTTGTTTCCTGAAGACAGAACAACAACAAAAGAAGGACTGGGGAGAAACATCTGCTTGGACTACCTGGTAGGCTTCACAGGAAACACTAGCAAAAAAATGCAAACATGATTTTTTAATAGTAGTCTCTCTTAAGGCACAGCTGGTACCACAATTAAGAACCATATGACCAACATGTTACCAAGAAGAAAAAAGAAAAACTAAGCAAACAAAATCAGACCTAGAGGGAAAAATATCTCTCATTTACTCTTAGAAGTACATACTTGAAATCTATTTTTTCTTTTGTTTCCTCTTTGAAAAACTAAACCAGCATTGACAATTTGGCAAAGAAAACAGCTTTAGCACAGTTCACCTTAACTGTACTGAACTCCAGTCAAGATGCCTTGTATTAAACAAAAAAGAAGACAGACTTGTTTTTTTCCACAGCTCACCCTTTGTAGGCTTCTTTCTGTGGTCAGCCATTTCTCTTCACACAAAAAGCTCTTCCTGTAGCATTTCTCAGCACAACTCTACAGCCTTTTCAGGAGCCTGCAAATTTGCAATTTATTTGGAGCCAGGCTTTTTCAGCTGCTGTTTCTAATTGACTAATTGGTCAAAGAAGATAAAGATAGGTAAAAGCCTTCCAATTGGGATCTTCATTAACCCTTTCTGGTTTGTTACTCTATGAACTGTGCTGAGTAAACCACAAGACCTCTAAAAACCCTTTGAAAAACCAAACTCATCTCACCATACACGAGCCACAAACTCACAACTGTGTTTGGTAACTACACATGTATTGCCAATATTTAAACACATTCATTTAAAAACACTGTGCCAGGTATACAAAAGGTACACATTGCAGCTACTACAATGCAAATGGGAAAAAAAAAAAAAGATATTTACAGGGTGGTATAAGAAGAACAACTCAAAAAAATTTATCTTGCAAAGAAGTATCAGCAGAAAAGCAGACATTGACCACTCATACATGCTGCTACTGAGAAAAGTGCCTTTACTGCACTGGCTCAGTGGAAGACAGCAGTGGATGGTGTTAATCTGCGCTTTGGAATGACTCTCAGTCTTCCATGGTATCTTTTCAAACCAAATGAGATATAGGTGGCCTACGAGTTAGAGGAATGCTTGACAGTGCAGAATTTGTCCAGTCTTAAAATGAGAAGGTTAAATTGGGATCTAGTTGCTGACTGACTATGCCATGCTTTATTTCACCAAAATAAGACAACGGACAGAAGAAAGAAATTGTAAGAAGGAAGACCACGATAAGATATTAGGAAAAGGCTCTTCACAATGAAGGTGGTCAAGCATCTGAACAGGAGCCAGTGAGCCTGCAGAATCATCACCCTTAGAAATATTCAAAGCACCACTGGATAGCAACCTAAGCAACCTGATCACAGGTAGCTGAACTTTGCTCAGCAGTTTGGCTTGTCCCCAGTCTCTTTGACTAACAGAAGACAGTGAGAGATTCCTTCCAGCCTACGTTTCTCTATGATTCTACTGTGTATGATGAATGCTGCTTTCTACAGATTAGATTTACTGCCTACTTCAAATTCAGTAAGGAAAAATACAGAATTTCAGTTTAACATGAACTCTCCTAACAAAGATCAGTTCCTTGGGCCTATTACAGTAAACTCTCCAAAAGAGCTGATGAGAGGATGAGATCACTAGTTCTGTAAGTAGTCAGCTAAGAAACAGTCACATCTCCTTGTCAGAACTGCTTGTAACGTTACTATCTTAGTGTTCATAATGCTGAAACAGAATGGTGCTTGGAGAAGATCTGCATACTGATGAAGACAAGTTGGTTAGTGTTAAAAATGGGCAAGGCAGAGGTGAGCAGGGGAAAGTATTCAGAAGATCCTACACTTACAGAGAAGACATGCGACACAATGATCCATATAACCTGTTGTATTGAAGAGTTTTTTAATTTCTCATTCAGTTACAGCTCTCATTAAGCAGCATTTCTGAATTAAGCTTTCTGCCTTTCCCAGGTGATTTAAAATTGTTGCCCAACATTCTGGAAGATAATGAGTTGATTGTACTACTTTCATCTTTTGGGGCAATTACAGTTCTGTGATATACTTTGACATTGTAAGCCCTTTGAAACAGAGTAATAGAGTATACCTCAATAGCAAAGGCTATAGCAGAGATTACTGTAAAAACATCAGACCTACCCCATGCTTTCCGGGCTGGCTTTCTAAAGACTATAAATTCAAGGTTGCAGACCTTATCCTCAAGATACTTAGTGGCTAAGACAGTCCATCTAAAACACTGCCTAAAAGTCTGTCATCAAACCTTTTTTTTTTTTTTTTTGCATTTTTCTAATCATGCACAGTGGAACTCTATGGAACAAAACCAATTTCAAGTATTTCAGGAGACATACATTCCTTAGGATGAGGTCAATAACATTACTGAAATATTGGTCTGCAGACTTTCACAAACTTCCCTATGCTAAAAACTCTAAATGCTAAATATGTTTCTCTTTGTCCCCTCTCACATAAATGAAAACAAATTGTATACATCAAACAAAACAAAATATGACATCACACTCCTACACTAAATGCACTTGGTTTTATACAACTTTCTGTTGAGAATATCAGCAGCTTTATGCATTAATTATCACTTTCCTTCAGGGTCCTATATTGTTCACGTGCCCCTTGCAGTTTACATTTTACCTTAAGTTGTTACAGTTTCATATAATTAAAAGTAAAATAAAATCACAAATAAGACAGACATCTGAGTTAAAGAAGGCTATTTAAAATCTTCTTTAGCTACTTATTTTGCAAAGTAATGACAAACTGGTTATAAACTGTTGCTAGATCACAACCACACTGCACTTCGCACTTACTTCAATTGAAATTATCCATGAAAGCTTCCTGCTAGAACAGAAACAGATGCTGTAACTGTTCTGGAGAATAAGACATAAAATTAAATATTCAGATTGTAGTATTACTTTTACCAGTTACTTACACTGAGAAATGGGAAAAATAAAAGTCTATTTTCAATTTTTAAAAAATTTTTAAATTTGCTGTTCCTCAATAAATACAACAAAGTATATTATTTTACTAGTCTAGTTTTAATGGTGCTCTGGCAGATACACGCTTTGCTGGATTTGGACCTGATGCAACTCTACTTTTCTTGAGTTCAGCAAGTGAGTGATGGGAGAATGTAATTTAAATAACATTCATGATTAAGCTCTGAAGGTACCTAGAAATACACAACAGTAGGTTTTGGAGATTTTTTTAACGCATATTCCATTTATGATGTTTAGCTGACTATTTATAACAAAACAGTGATACATTTTATTGTGATATGATTCTGAAATGTTCTTCAAGCAAAAAAAAAAATTGAAATACACACTTTACAGCATCCATACGCCTGGAGGAAAATGATCTCTCTGGATCTTATTGCCAAAGTCACGTGAGCACCTCTTGATATGTTTAGTGGTGATCTTAAAGTGTCCTACCCTTGAATATTTTGTGTTGCAAAAAACAAATTATGTTTGTGAGTCACTGGATAATGCTTTTCTTTTTTGCACATAAACAGATATTTAAGCGTGTTCAGAAGGGTACATTTCATTCCTTCTGATTCCTACCATTTCAAAAATTTCTCAATATAAAATAAATTGCTTGTCTACTTTTCCAAAAGCCCAGTGGCTTTCCCTTTAATAACCATTAAGTTGTTTGTAGAACAGAATAACTTTATTTATTAACTCCATCTGGTTCAATATTTATGCATCATAACTAAAGGCCTAAACACTTGAGACAAGAAGCTGATGGCAAGTGTCTCTAAGAGTTCCCAGTCTCTTAGTGAAAGCTGGATAATAAAGATAACAAAAAGGTCATCTTGCCAAGGATATAGTATAAGGAATAGGACTTGGAAAGGCAAAATTCTACTTTAAATAAAATTCCAATAACATGAATGTATACCAAAGAAGAAAAAAGGAAAATTTCATTTCATGCACATCTATTAAAAACTTTACTGCTTCATACTAATGAACAATAATGTTTTACAGTCTCGTTATAGGAATCTCTAATAGATTTATAAAGCATATTATAACTGAAAGCAATAACATATCACAAACAGTGCTTACTTTTTAAAGGAGTTCCTATTGTAGAGATGGCCTTGATACAGACTCACTGAGCTTTCCAGTTTCACTGCAATCTAACTGCCTTTTTAACTTGTACTTTACTACAGTTTCTACTGCAGTGTACTGTTAACAATCCTTTGATTTCCAAAAGAAATTGTACAATGAGGAGGCTCCTTCAAGGACCAATAAAGAATTGTACCATTGGGCCTTAGATATGACTGAGCTCACTCATTTTTAGAATTTTAACACTATGATATTTTCTGCAATCAAAAAAACCACCCAGATTATTAGTGGAACTAACACCTTATGTAATGTTTCTACCTCTGATTTGCTGAAGTCAGTGAAGTGAATCCACGCCCTACAACTTACACATGCAGCTTCCTCATAGCCTCTTTGAAACGTTGGGTTACATACCCCACTTCCTCATAGCCTCTTTGAAATGTTGGGTTTTTCACACCAAACAAGTGTGCTTATAATTACTACCATACTTTTCTAAATAAGCAATGTAGAAATGGAAACTGTATCTCACAATATACAGATGGGAAAATAGGACTCCTCTTCTTCCTTTAGTTGTAATCCTGACTAGACATATCATAGTCTTTACTGTGGGCACAGGCAAAGGTTAGTAACAGCTCTTTGAAAGCTGAATTTATAGACCAAGTAGGGAAGTGCCTGCTGGGTTGAACAGTCTTGGAAAGTAAACAAATGGGATGTTCTTCTGAAGCTGAGGTGAGGTTTGGGCATCTGCTGTCCAGGGCAGGTGTATTACCTTCTACATAATTAATTAATGTTACTTCAGACTTCAAGTTAGTTTGATAGATGTTATAGAATAATAAAACTTCAGTGAAAACTGGCATAACCTATTAGATTACCCAACAATACACCCAGGTTGTCAAGTTCTGTGAAGAAAAGCAAAGGCACTGTACTTCTGTCTCTTGTTTGCTGCAGTTTCAATACGTATTGTTGTTGGCAGGAAGAACTGAAACCCAAGTACAGAAGTAGGTAAAGTCTCTGAAGCAAAGCTAAGGACTATAAGTTGCCAAATATCAAACAAAACTATACAGTAGCCAGTTCTACCTGGAAATATGGAAAATAGATGATAAAAGACTACAGTTTCTGTATCTATTTCTTCTTCTTCTCCTTTTCTTTTAAAGAGAGAAATGTCCTACTTTAAAGATAAGAAATAACTTTTCATCTAAAACCAAAAAGAGATATTAAGAAAATATATATAACTAGAAAGAGCAGTGTGCCAGAGAGTGGCATAAGGTGTACAGAAATGCCCAGTCAATCAAACCAAGAATTATTTCATCTATGTGTTTTTTAGTTATCCAGATAGCATAATTATTTCCATGCTTTGGCACATTTAGTTTAAAGAATTCTGGAAAAATCACATTGTCATGGATTTGCTTTGCTATCCAAAGGCTAGATTTCCACAAGCTAACCTTGTTCAAAGACAGTCCTGGAGTTACATACACATTTTGTTTTCCATTCACTGAATTTAACACCTATCTACTTTATCAAATAAGATGTCAGAAAAATCTTATGTATTAATTTTAATGATCATAGAATATTCACAGTGTCATTATTCATAACATTTACAGACACATCTAAACACTTCTGCTTGAAAACAATATTTATTTTGATACTTTCATTATGCAACTATGCCCAATACAATAATTTAACAATCTCTATTCATATCATGCCAATACCACTGAAACACCTACATTTAGCTAGTCAGCCAAAATTCCTGCTAATTGTTCCAACTGAGCATGAAATTTGTTGGCAATCTTGTTCAACACAGATCATATATTTCCATCCAAACAACTTCTAGACTCATCTGATTATGCAGTACATGTGCCAAATAAATTTTGTGAAGTGGAAAGATATATTTTTATAAAAAAAACCTGAATAAAATCAGGTTTTCAGAGCTAATTGTGAAATCACAGATCCTACAGCTCATAAGACAATAAGCAGAGGCTTTACTTTCTTGTTAGTATGAAATATTAGGACTTAAACCTGCATGTAGACCAGTCTCCTCTGTATTATGTTTAAGACATTCTTACAATGTCCAGGAAAGTAAATGAACAACAGAAATAAGCCAGCAAAGAATACAGGACAAAAAATGTGTTTTCTGTAAATTCAGAGCCTGGATACATTTCAGAGCCCATCTGAAACTTTTAAAACTTACTTTAAGGATTCTGTCAAAACATCAACCAGTTTTGAAGTGTTAATATATATAAACACACACAAAACTTGGTGTATATGAAAAAAAAGATGTGGCTTATCCCAGGCTGCGATTTTCAGACTATTTTTACATTTCTCATGTGCCAAAGGAGAAAACTCAGAACCCTTAAGGAAAGAAACCTTAGAAATCTTAAATATTGTTAACTTCATTCTGTGCAAGGTTTATACATTTTCCACTGAACAGCATTAGTATACAGAACACATAAAAAAACTACAGCTATGATGAGTATGCAGAAGCAACTAGATTAGGTATTTCTTATGAATCACAGACTCAGAACATTCACACACTGCTAGACATGAATTTTAAGAAAAACTACAAAAATCTTATGCAATTGTAAAGGTATCTAAATCTAAAAATCTTATTTCCTGAGAAACAGTTCATTATATGAGTTCATTACAGCTTTCAGTTAAATGCTTTTCTCTAATGGAAGAACTACCAAATACAGAATACAATATGCCTCATACATGGCATCACTAAAGGATACCCAAAATGAATCAATTACTTGCAAAGAAGAAAAAAAAAAAAAAAAAGAAAAGAAATAAAAAGTTTTAAGGCACAAATGAAAGTGACTCAATACTTTAAGAGAAAATTCTCCAGATGAACAAGACACAGGTAGTGGGCAGAGAAGAATTAATTGACCCATTAAGGTCAAAGCGTAGCACAAGACAGCAGAGTTCTTGAGATAGTGGACTGCAAATGTAGCATGATCTTTGAGAAAAACAGAAATTGTAATCCAATATAGATTCTTCTGTTCAGTGTCAGGTGTATCATTGACTACATTTCTCTGAAATCTAGCAGTGTAGGATGCATAGATTTTGAAAGGCTGTAAAAATATTAACTCACTGGTGAAGCCAAAACATAATTACATCATGAATACAGACTTCCAGGAGAATATTGAAGCTATTCCAGAATGGATTTGAGATCACATTAGGCAGATCTAGAGTCATGGAGAGACTGTGGGTCAGGGATGACAACAGTTTTTGATCTTGCATGAAAACTGAGGATGTAAATCAGTGAAGATAACAGGAAAAGTGAAGAGAAGGGTCAGGGATATTCGGTAACAAAATTAATAGTGCAATGAAGGTAATTAAAGTGTTCAAACAGAAATGGAAAATTTTCAGAGGCTATGTTAAAGAAGGAGCTAGGCAGCAATCAGAATAACAACACAGAGCTAAAAAGATAGAAGCTAATGCAAGTATGGGTTCATGGTACCTGGGCAACGTTCGTCCAATCCGTTCTAAAAAGCTTCCAAGAAAAGAAATGCCATCACCTCCCCAGGCAATTGCTTCCAGTGATTCTGCGATTATTAGAAGTTTTCCCTGATGTACAGCCTAAACTTCCTCTACTACAATTTAAGTCCATTACACCTTCACTGCCTACAGTGCCTGCAAGAAAAGATTCTTGCCCTCCTGATTGCTACTAACCTTTTGCATATTTGAAAGTTATTATTTTGACTCCTTTCAATAGTCTACTCCAATTTCTTTTACTTTTTCTTGTAGTTATATTTTCTAAGTCTCTGATTGCTCACATTGTTCTCGTCTAGATTCTCTCTCCTCTTGTCCTCCTTAAGCTGCAGTGCTGCAGACCAGACATTGTACTTAGCAAAGCCCTTTCCAACATTAGGCAGAGCTTGGCTTATAGACACAACATATGGAGAATCTGGATAATGAAAACTTGGAATTAGCAAATCTTGGAATTGAGGTTAAAAAAAAAAAATCAGAAATTTACTAGGAAAGAAAAACATTAGGAAAATGTCAATTAAACTGGGAAATGAGAGTTCTAAGAAGATTAACTCCTCAAACAGACATCCAAAGCCTTCTAAGGGGAAAGTTAAAAGAAAACAATGCAGCCTTTGTTGCTGAATGACATTAAAGAGAACAAAGCGGGTAGGTCACTGTAGTTTCTGCTCCCTTGAGTTCAGCTACAGCTTGTGCAGTCCCTAGAATCACTGGGAACAATCTGTAACGCGTTCTATGTGATCGTGGTTAAGCTGCCTCACAGGCTGCATCCCACACTTAGCATTACACCTTCCTCAGCACTAAGCGTGACAAAGATAGAAACATGGACTAGCCAGTGAAACTATCTTTCCCTATCCAGTAGAACATCTAGTTTACTCACAAGATGACAATAAATAAAGATCAGATTTGATCATATTTAAAACAGAATTTATAATAAATAATTAATATACTAATATCTTCCTTGAAATTCCCAGAGTTCAGCTCCCCAATAAGCTTGAATGAGCAACACTTGCAACTTTGTATATTATATAGCATGACTTTTAAGTAAGCAAGAAGTGCCAGCATAGCTCCTGTTGCTAAATATGTATTGCCTTTATGGTCACTGCAAAGAAGATGACCATTTTGGAGACTATTTCATCATTTTCTTAAATAAATTGTTACTTTCTGAAGTGAAGTTATCCTATGACACTGAAAGTAAATTAGGAACTGGGAACATCAAGGGCCAATCTGGTGACCTGTAAAAAAGAGATGGGAAGAGTCTGTTCCTTGATATGAGACATTATGTCATCAAAATAATGCAGGCGTAATGCTGATGAAGCATACAACTAGTTTTATTTTGTACAACATAATGAAGTATGCTTAGGTTCCAGCTTCAAAACTTACTCACTGAATTATTCAAATTAAACAAGAAAATGAACTCAACTTAACTGGATGTAATTGTAAAGCAAGTTAATAAGACCTGATATCTTATTGGCAGGAGGAACCAGTTACACAGCTTATGACTATAAATTTCAATTACTTAAACCCCACAATTCTCTGGTACAGGATTTTAATGTGTTGTAATAAGTCACTCTGATTTCCAGAAGTCATTCTTGGTATAATGATAGCTACTGGTGTCAGTGAATACCTTCAACCCTTTTATTAAAATGAATCAGAAATGATGGCAGATTTTTGCTTCAGACATAACAAAAGTGCCTGAAACTCAAAACTTTTTTAATGTACCATAAATTTATTTGAAATTCAAAACTCTTGAGACCATCTTAGCTTGTCAGATGTAGAGAATTTACAAATATCTAAATGATGGGTGTCAGGAGGTTGGAGCATCCCTTTTTTTTATGGTAGCTAGCAACAGGACAAGGGGTAATGGGATGAAGCTGGAACACAAAAGGTTCCACTTAAATATAAGAAAAAAACCTATTTCACTGTGAGGATGACAGAGCAGTGGAACAGGCTGCCCAGAGGGGTTGTGGAATCTCCTTCCTTGGAGGTCTTCAAGACGTGCCTGGACATGTTCCTAAGTGACCTGATATAGGTGAACCTGCTTCTGCAGGGGGGTTGGACTAGATGATCTCTAAAGGTCTCTTCCAACCCTACCATTCTGTGATTCTATGATCCATGACAATTCTACAGAAAATGCAGTAACTTGATGGAAAATTGATTGAAAGATTTACTTCATGTTTTTCTGTAGAAATAATTATTAAAGAATATCGATTAAAAAAAAAAAAAGATATCCAAATAATACTGTTAAGATATCAAATGGATGATCTAATAAGAGGAAATCTGCACTTGGTTCTTCTGCAGGCAAAAACACATCTGTTACTACTCCAGAAGACACAGCACAGTAGATGCTGATGTTCAGAGACTTAGAATGACCACACACTGCAGGTTACAGTGGTGCCCACCTTATAGGCCTAAAGAAAGAATCTGTCCCTGTTTCTAAAAACATCATGGGCTCTGAATGAACTGACAAATACCCAGAAGTTAGGCAAAGCAGGACAGAAAAAAACATGTTTCTGACTTTACATTTCACATACACATTAACTAAAATGACTGTCAGCAGCACAGTGGAAGGAGGTCTTCAAAAGCATTTTCTATTTTGGGGGGGAAAAGAAAAGATGTTGCCTAAAGGAGGCTTAGAATATGAAGCCAGTCTAAGTGGTTTGGCTTTTGGTTTTACTGAGCGGCAAGAATCAACCAGGTCTGGAAATAGCTTAGATGTCTAGGAAAAAAGAAATTAAAGGAATAAAAAACATTTTAACACTGAGGGCACTCTGAGGGTGTTTTAACACCGAGGGCATTGTATCTATTGATCTATGATACTACTTAAATTTTTTATGATTCTTTTATTGAAAAAATTACAGTGGTCTCACAAAATATCACAATATTCTCAAACTCTATGCACATGATGTTTCTGGTGTTCTCTTAGTTTGCTTTTTAACAGTCTGCACTATGTGAAACCACCAATGAGGAGACCTTAGGAATTCCTTCTCTTCTTTTACTTGCTCCTGAGACACTAGCCCCTTCATTATAGCCCTCCTTGCCAATGTACTTCTTGGCATCCTGAGGTTCACTCCCTTCCAGACTTCCCTTTCTCTCCTCCATCAGAGTAACTTTAGGCTGCTCTTCTTACGAAGATGGAGGAAGAAGAGTGAAGGGTGTCATTCTTTCAGTCCCAACTTCCATTGTAAGAGCTCATTCAGATTTCATCACTTAGAAGTAGGGAAATGGAAATTGTAATGGAAGCAGTTGAAGATCCAGATTAGTGAAGGCATGTCTTAAATAGGATAATTATGCACAAGATTAGTATCATGAATACCATGGCACAGCAGGAGCAGGTACTGCTTCATAGATTTAAAATTAGGATACTACCATGCTACCAATATCATTAGCAAGACAGTGGCTGATGTGATGCTAAAAGCAATAAAGGTAAGGGAAAAACTAAGTTTGATTTCTTCTGCATTAAGTTTAAGCTGACAATAAGACATTTAATAGTTGACATAAGGCCAACAGAATGGAAGACAAGATGAGAATTATTTATGCCACATTGTAAATAGGATACACAGAAAGACAACGTGAAGAGGTAAGGATTGATGAATAATATGCTTTAAATTGGGAAGACCATAGGCTATTACCTGAAAACCAGCATTGCACAGAAGGAATATGATGCAGATTAAAGTTTTTTGAAGGGGTTAATATCTCTTTGTTGGCAAAACATTAAGACAGACAGACTGGCTGGTAAAGACTCCAAAGCAGAAAATAATAGCCCAAAATAACAGAAATCCAACTATTCAATTTTTTTTATGGTTTTATTTAAATCTGTTGCAAATTGCTTCTAACGGAAAATAGATCCAAGTATTATCAGTTGCATTGAAAACATCTAAACTAGGAAATCCTTTTCAGCATCCATACTCTTATTTTTTTACATATGCTTTCCAACACTAGCAAAAGCTGCCTTACTACTGCAAACTAAAACTAAAATGAAATGGTTGTTCTGGATGCTTGCAAATAAGTGCAAAAAATATGCCACAAGGTAACAAAATGGCATATTGGAATTATCATGTAGATAGTCATATAAATATTGACATGTATCAGACCATCAATATTAATATAGAACATCAGCTGTACAAAATCACCATCATATAAACCAAATGACATTAATGAAGAGCAGTCTGACTATGCAGTTGAATGGGAGACTTGCAGTAATGCTGGGAATAGTTTAGTGACATCCCACTATGCTCAAAGACCCATGGATCAATACAATGTCATTGGAAGTGCTGGAGATGTTTCTGCAGTGCCAATAAAAGCATGAGGTGAGGGGTTGCAATGCACCACCATTAAAATTGTAACCCCTGGCACACCAGTGCCAGATCTCCCCAGCAACTCTCTTCGAGTTACTGCATATTGCTCATTATTTACCAAAAGATCTCCAAAAAGACCAGAAGTTTCCAATGGTCATCACGTATCACAGAATTAGTAAAATAGCTTAATGATACAACCTTAACACATCAAAATAAATTTATAGCTACTTCATGCTATCCTATTATTTAAGCATTGCGTCCTGGAAATACACGTGATCCAAACTTCCTTCAGAGAATGAAGAAAAGAATGCCAACTATAACTTTCAGTGTCCTTTCACAATTGAGGATAGATTGGAATAAAGGCCTGTATGTAGCTCTTTCTTACAGAATATACATCAAAGGACAATCAATACTCTGAATTACATTCATTTAATCCTCAGCACTACGCTTTGTTTTGTTATAGATCTGTATATTGTACTTCCAAAGAAACTCTGAATGGGCTTCATTCTGAGTATAACTATTAATTAGGAAAAACTACTATGGATACTGAATACTAAACAATTACCAGAAAATGCAAGGCTAGGAAGAAAAATCTAATAAAAACTGTAAAATATAATTGAAATATTTCAGCATTTACCTCTTTTAGTGCTAAATAAATATATGTGAGAAGAAAATGCAGCAATTAACTTGTGATGTTTACTTCTAAAGTTTAATTAACTAATCAGTATGTACAGAATTACAGTTTGGATTGCTCAGCTCCCACTCATTGCCTCCCTCTAAAAGGACAACAGAGAAAATGTTTCCAGATACCAGTGTGGAAACAATGAAATCACATTCAAAAAAAGTTAACTTTAAACTAGTGTAATGTGTCCTCAGTCTTGGAAGCTGGAGAGGTTTCTTCCATGATAAAAGGAGACATAAAAATTGTGATATCAGTGAAGAATGTGGGGGTTCTCATATTTGGTCAGAAAATAAAGCTTCTTCAAAGAGATATGGCATTTTTATGCACTATTCCAAGTATTTAAATTATGTCAGTAAGAACAATTGTGATTGCTTCCTATACAGTAGCAGGACAGAATGCCACAATTTGGTAAGTACTCAAGAGCTTATTCTTTTTCTTTCTGCTATGAATCTGTTTTTCACATTGCTCACTTCTCCATGAACCTGAGAGTTTTGATAGAGTGTATTTAATCTTCTATTGAAAGAGGCTATTGAGAAAAGTAAGAGGAGCTTTGAATTTAAGAGGAATTGGCAGCAATGAAAAGTACAGTCTTGAAAAATTTCCTAGATATCACATCTCACTCCCAGGTCCCACCATAAATCAGATAAAGTAATAACTGTAAACACAATACTGTAAATAAAAGTAAAGGAATAGAGGATTACAATCTACCAAAAAGCTCAACATAGATTAGATATTCATTATCATCCACATATTGCAATTCTGCCTCTATTTTCAGGTGAAACTTCCAGCATCCATTTCATGCATTATTACACTACTCCAATATCACATTGCCTTGCATATGATTTTTTTTTCCAATGTACTGCAATTACAATAAAAGAAGGCAGTAACGTGGCCATTATCTACAAATAAAAATATGCAGTGTAGATAGAATCTCTGTTCTTTGAAACCTGTACGTATGAAACGCAACACTGAAATTCGACTCACAGCTGTTTTATTTGTTTGTTTGCTTGCTGTAATCTCTGTTAATTAAGATAGATGTTAACTAGGGGCACTGTGCACTCGAAGGACTGAGCGTGAGGTTTGCTCCCTCCTTTATGCCTGTGTCTTGCATTCCATCAGCTCACATCCATCAGGAAAGGACTGCCAGGTGAGCTGGCTGTCACTTCAGCCCAGGCTAATAGATTCTCCAGTGGCTTTTGTTACAGCTCATGTCATGCTATTAAAGCTATGCGCCTTGAAAATGGCATAACATATGTAGCTGAGACTTGTCAGCTCCAGGTAGTCAGACGCTGCTCGGTTTCAGAAGCAGATGCAGATGAGACTAGCAATATAAATATGCAAATCACAATGGTCCCTTGTCAGCACCACTGTTCCTACCTCTAATGGCCCTCGTAGAAAGTCTGTTTGCTCAGCTCCTACTTCCAGTGCTACATCGACAGAAGCAAAGGGGCGGCTGGCCATCTGCTGTCGCTCCCGCATAAGTTGCTGATGAGGAAAAAATGATGTTTTAACAAAACATTAAAAAATGCACCAGATATTAGTCTGCCCTACTATACCTCCCATTAAAACATAAGAGTGCAAATAGCATGCAAAATCACCATATTACAATATTAAAGAGATAAAGTTATACTAAATTATCATTATCTATATTTACTCGAGAACTGAGCCCAGAGGGCTTATGTTGTCTGCAAATGGTCTTCCAGCTTGAACTCTTGACAAAATCTCCAAATGAAAGCTTTCCTAACTGACTGTTCACTCTAAATAACTTTGCTATTTGTGCAAGTCGCAATCGAATATGGGAAATGGTTGGTAAAAATAGTTTAAGTCTAATTCCACTGATAATGCATGCATTAGAACACCTGCCAAGAGCAAGTCCACTTGGCCTTCAAATTTTCATACTTCACTACTAAGCCAGATGGAGTTAATAGTGTCAGGACTCATAATTTTATGCAGTATCTTTCTGCAGTTGCTTATATATGAAGAATAATGTGTCAGGATTGGGAAGCCTGCATCAGTGTATTTGAATATGAACAGCTATGCTCACAGAGCTTGTATAATCCCTTACAATCATACGAGTGTGCACAGAAGTCTCAAGTAAAACCACAAAGCTAACTCTTACTCCTTCCTCAATCTGTAATTATAATGCTTATTAAACCGTGATGAATAAAAATGATCACCAGCACTAGATATTACAGATCTCACTGGTTCAGTGCAACTAATAAAAGCATTATTAAATATTTAAAGTGAATGAGTCGTGCAATTAAAGTTGTCTGTTCCTTCAACTGAACAGGATGTCACAGCACCTTGAAGAGACAAAACGCTTGCAAAAATGTTTATTAGAATAGATCTAAGTTTCAGTTTCATAGTGTTTTTCTCCCCGTCATATCTCTGGAAAGCTTAAAATGTTAGAAACTGGTATTTGGATACAAGTGTCACTAGCACTCTTGTGGTACTGGTCATATAAACCTTGGAAATAATTACAGGTACACGAGCAACATTTGTTGTCAGCTTACTAATAATAAACACTCTCAATTTAAGGTCTGATACAAAGCAAAAAGCTCATTTTGTAACATCGCTCATGCATTTTTTCTTTACTTGCATTTTAAGCACAGAAATCTAAAGAAGCACTCATAAGGTTAAAATCCAAACAGTAGAGTCGCCTCCCAGCGCATACCAGTACATTCCCAACGCGTGCCCTTTATCAACGTGCAGTGTATTTGTCAGTAAGCACCTGTGCAAATGGGCTCCCAGTATATCATACCAAGAGGATAATGGTTATGTCTGTGGGTGAAACTGCATGTTTTATGTTCAGAATAAATAAAAGTCTGGTATGAATATCTAGATGGTTAAAAATTACATTTTAACTCTTCATTTAAAAATGAAACTGGCAGTCTCTGCACACTGATTTACATCAGCACTTATTTGCATCGATACATCACTAGATTTCGCAACCAGAGAGATCAGACCCTCCAGCCTTACTAGCAACTTGACAGAGACCACAAAAATTTAAAGCATAAATACTGAGTCATGACATGCTAAAATTACTATATCTAACTCCTTTTCTTCCTAAAATAACAAAAATTAAAGAAAACAACGCTATTAGAGCTGTCCTGCCATATGGAACTCATTACAGTGTTGTAAGTCTACAGAGCTATTGGCAAATGCTTACTTTTTAATGGGAAACCAAACATTCCTTTAAACAAATAGAATTGCTTGAGGAAAGCACTTAAACAAGCAGAATAACTTACTCTCCAAATGCACAAACAATTATTTAAAAGATTTACTTAACACAGACCACAAGGGACTGTATATTTGATATGCTCTCTGTTTTTTAAGGCTAGAAGTTTTCTTCACCTCTGCTCCTGGCCATACATTCAGTAAAACCTTTTAATTCACAAGGTAGTCACTGTAATTTTGATACTTAGTCATTTGAGAAGAGTACTATGAAGATTCTTGATTAGCTCTGTAAACAAGAGTAAAAACTTTAAAACGTTTGGCTGCCCATGAAGCGTTGCAGAGTTTGGCAGCTGAGCACTTGCACATCAAAGAAAAGTGCTCTATTCAAAACGCTGCTTCTCTCTGTTCAGCCTTTTAAAGCTCCCTGTAAGGTGCAGAACAGGAAAAATAAGATGCAATGAAAAATACAGGAAGATACTACAACGTTTAAATTCACTTCTGTGGCTGCAAAAGTTCGCTAACTCCCACCATCCAAAACTGTGTATCAAGACTGGGACAAAGGCAAAGTTCCGGTCACAGAAAATCTAGTGAGATTATCGCCTGGCAGGTGATGCCTTGTGCTTCTGTCACACGTTTTTTTCATGTATCCCATGCAAGTGTGGGGAAATTCCTGTAACTGGGCAACAGATGAGAAAGAAGGATACTCTCTGGACATGGATTGTTATAAGAAAAGTGAAAAAACACTTCCCTACATTTTTCTCAGCAGTCAAAGAGATTTAAAAACCACACAGATTTCACTACAGCTGAGGTGGTATAAACATGAGATAGTGGAAAGAGGAACCACACCGGTCTTGGTTACTTACTCATATCCAAAAATATTACTGCAACTAAAAATCATACCAATAAATAATACATTCTTCTTCAATAATTAGGGACATTTACTTGGAGACAAAGAATAAATGAACATTATTAACATGTAATATTTCAATATTTTGTCACATATTGAATTTATAATACTTAGAATTAAGCATGCCTAAATATTCACTTAAAACTATGGGAAATTCAAAACATTTCCTTTACCAGCATAGAACTGAGAAATTTAATAAGCATTTATCTGACTGACCAGACAACCACTTTCAAGGTCTACCATAATTTTAAATCTCATTAAGTACAAGAGTATTGACAAGAATAGTATTTTAGGCATCTCTGTTATTTTGCAGCAATTTTAAGGTATTAATTTATATCCTATTGAAGAGTTTTTCTTGTACAGAATTACATTTGTCATTAGTGAAGAACGGTAAGATGTTAGGATACCATAAATTAGTTCAATTTCTCACTCAAAAGCCATATAACTTGAGAACAATTCCTAAAAAACTAACCACTTTGGCATAATTAGTCCCTTGTCATAGAATTACACATTTCACCTAATTCTTCCTGGACATATAGATATCTCCATCCAAAGATTATCTTACTTTTGAGTTTTGGAGTGGTAGTTGAATAAACATTTTTGAAATAGAACCTGCTTCCCCATTTAGAAGTATATCACAGGAAAGTATTTGCCTGGGTATACAATTTAATTTTATCATTGACCAAAGAAATAGTCATGGGGGATACTTCTCTGATCAATGCAGTTGGGAATGATTAAAATGTTCCATTGCATCTTGGATAATCTTCTATAAGAAAAATCAATTTGAAGCAAAGCTCTTAAGTGGAAATGTTTTGATAATATTGATTATCAAAGTTGATAATATTTAGACTTACTTTCAAAATATTTTAATGGCCATACTGTATTCATGTACAATAAAACACTCAATGCAAGATACATGTGGCAGTGATTTAACATTAGTATAATATATTTTAACAATCCCCATCTGACATGTTTCAAATCTTTTGTATTTTAGGGAGTGTTACTATTTTTCTTCATTTTCCTATTTAGAAGACTTTTTTCTTAAAATATATGGTCTCTCAAGTGGAATAGATACTGTTGTTCTCACTAGCACTGCTTTTTCCATGTTCTTCTCTTCACCTTCTAGCATAACTGTCCTAGAATAGCCCTAATTGAAAAAAAAACTAATAAAGTGTCTGATATGTTAGGAACTAGGACAGGTGTACTTTCTCTTTGTTACACAGAAACAGACATTCTTGAAGGACTGATAGATTAGGATAGCTGAAAAGGATGTGAACACTTTAGTACTATAATAGGATGAACAGAAAGAATCCTTTCAAAGATCTTTCTGTTGCTGTTTGGCACATTTATGGGCTAGTTCAGGCCACTGGCAAGCAAGGTTCAGGTTGGAGTGTGCTGTAAAATATGCACAGACAAGTGCGTATGCCCAAGTTCATGGGGCAGCTTGACAGCTAGAGTAGGGTTAAGAGGTGGCAAATGCTTGTAAAAATGTGAGCAAGAATTCTCACTGCCAGGCCAAAAAGTTTTCCTTTCATCTGTATGGAGCCAGTCAGCCTCACTACACTATTTCAGAAGTAACAAAGTTGGCAGGTGAAAGGCTGCCTATTATTTCAACAGCAACAACAACCTAGGTGTTCTAGGTTTTCTTTCATCACATTTCAGAGTTTTTTTCTTTGTTGGTGTTGTTTTTCCTAGATCAAATTACTACCAACATTGCACCAGGACACCCATGACTGTCAAGGTGAGTACTCAAAACCAGGAAGAATGGTAATTATGCAATCTCCATGCCAACTGCTGCCTGGTTCAGTGCTGCACTACCCTCTCAGTGACAAAAAACTTTTCAGGTGTCTAGTCTGACTTCTCTGCACTTAGAATCTCATCTCCTTCTCTCCTGTTTCTGTGCTGTCAACTGCTGCTGGGAACAACACCAAAAGCTACAACAAATGCTTTAACAATGCCAGGACTTAAGTCTGAGCTTTATAGGGAAAGTGTTCTCAATGAGGAAACATGGCAAAACCTCATGGAGAGTTGCATGGACTAATTTCTGATCACACTGCATTTGACAAACTCCAAGGGTTAAGAACAATTAGAAGTGTATATAAATGGACAGCCTGTCTGTATGAACTTTGCAATTCAATAATTCATCACATACCCTCGAGATTTCTTTACTGGCATATCTAATTGACAGAAGTAGCTTAAATGTGTTGAAATGACTACACACGTCCGAGTGGACCACAAGCATTTTAGCTGGAAATGTAATTTCATTCAGTTCAAAAATCTTAAATTCTCATTCTCAAACTGAATTACACATAGTGACATTTCAATGAAGCCCTGCTTATTTCCTTTGATTTGCACAAGACAGAAATTGCCTTCTCTATAACTTTTCCCATTGTAACTCTTGGTGTTACAAATCTCTTCAAATTAAAATAGCTATTTACATAGCTGGAAAGGAGAGCATTTTCTCATTACATGTTAAATAACCTGTTTGACTTGGATAATTTCCAAATCAGTTGAATTTACTGGAAAGGCATATCATAGCCTTTAAACTACTCGTTGGGGTTTAGGTAAAATAAGCTCACCATTCCATGACTGCAGGAGATAGAGTGACTTGGAGAGATGGACGAAAGCTGGCTTAGGAAAGCAAGCAGCAGGAATAACCATACTTACAACAGTAGTCTGACAATCTGGATTCACTCATTCTATTCATCATGAACTTCCTAAATAATCCTGGTCTCTTGCTTTCCCTGTGACTCATTTCCCACTTTGTGAAGTGGAAAGTGCAATGACATGAGACTGCATTCCAGTAGGCAAAGAGATATTACAATGATAGACATAGTATAACATGTTATTTGTACTGCAAAACAGACTGTATGGAAACTCCCTAAGATATCTGGGCCTATTCTTTGCCACTTTCTTTTAAAATTGCCTGAGGAAAAACTGTTCTGAGGTGTGTGCAAAGGTCTGTCACGGGAAAAAATGAGAAGAGTTATACTTCTTGTTCTAGCTTTATACTGAATAAAATGAAGGGTTATTTAAACTAGACATAGTCCAGCAAACAACAGCTAAGACATACTTAAAATACAGTGTACACATCCAAAAAAATAACAGTTCCAAAAGGTCAAGTTTTTATGTATCCCTTTTGGAAACCAAATACCAGTCGTCTGTAATTTCCCTTGAACAAATCAAAAATGAGAAAAAAGGATGAGCCCTGAAAAGGTCATTTTGTTGGTAGATCCAA
The DNA here is from genome assembly GCA_013401255.1 of Urocolius indicus. Classification (NCBI taxonomy): domain Eukaryota; kingdom Metazoa; phylum Chordata; class Aves; order Coliiformes; family Coliidae; genus Urocolius; species Urocolius indicus. The sequence goes on from WBNH01007270.1 coordinate 677,835, forward strand.
GGAACAGACGTTTAATGTATTGAACATTAGCAAGCAAAGAACAAAATGTGAATCTTCTGTGACTTCAGGTCTTGGACCTTTCTGATTCTGGAATAGAACTCCTATCTCTAAAACACTCAGGAGTATGAAAATTTGTTTATTACAATGAAAATGGCATCCTGGTTTATGCTTATTTGCCAGTAATTTATGGGGTCTCATATTACAATAAAGTTGGGATCTGTCCTTCAGAATTTTTCTCTAGAGATTAATTTAGCATGGGAAGATCTGTTGGGTGCTAAGAATCACTAATCTCAAAAATCAATTAATTGCTTTCAAATTTAAGTGTTAAACAAGACCTAATTCTATTATCTCCTTCACTTAGATCACTATCAATCCACATTGCACGTTTACACATTTCTGCAACCATAATAATTTCAAAAGTTCCTCTAGACACACTTAAGTCATTCTGTAGACCTTGGTAACCCCAGAACCCTGGTAATCCCTCCTCTTCCTAATCAAGTGGGCTTAAGAAATCCTTTCAGCAAACTCTTGGTTATTTTGCTGTTTTAGCTAGCAGAGCCATTTTCAAGTCACAGAAAAGTTCTAAAGATATTTTTTTGCAAATCTGGGTACAAAGAAAAAGAGATATATCTATTAATTATATGTGTTAAAATGTTTCAACACAAGATACTCTACTGTATATGCTCTACAACAGTTATTTATAAATGAATATATTAAAATATATGTTTAATTTAATTATTTCAGACTATGAAAAAGAGATTCCAGTATCATAATATGCAAACTACTCCTTGGAACTCTTTCATTTACAATGGTGTCACAAAAATAATGTTTTTCAAAATGTCTTCTAAAGAATTACTAACACTGATACCTTAGTACTTGAAACACAAGTGCCATCTTTTTAAGTGCAATAGGCACAATGTGAAACTACCTTCTATTAGCAAAATGTCAGTGCATCCTATCCACACTATTAAGCTACTGCTTTTGAAATGAGGCATTATGAATATTACTCATTATTATCACAACTGTTAAAAACTGCTTTAGTTACTTACCATAGATAATGAATGTCAAACTGATAATTCCCAGCTCTGAAATAGTTTTATGCTGTTCCAATAGCAATTCAGATTGCTTTAAAGATAGTAAATATTGTCTAATAAAAGAAACTGGGAATAAGTGGTACCTCATGAGATCAGTTTGTCCACCTCTGTCCATTGGCCCTATACAAAGGCAATGTGTTTATAATCCTAGCAGATTTATACGTTCTTAAAAAGACCCCAGTGACAGAGGCTCCACAGTCATCCCAGAAGTCCTGAGTTCCTGATGAACTCCATGCTGGAAAGGTCTTTTCTAAAATCTAAATTAAATCTCCATGTTGACATTTAAGCCAATTGCTTCTGTCCTGTCTACAGTGGAGAGTATTCCCTATCTAAAATAAAGCCCCTACTAAAACTCTCTTCTCCTTTACAGTTCTTTATAAATGTGAGGTTTCCCTTTAACCTTAGAAACTGTAAAAAACATATGAGTATGTATAATCTCACCACTCTTGCTCCCATTTTCAGTGCTCCTTTGTACTCTCCGAGTGCTAGACACCCTTGTCACAAAGTGTGGCCCCAAATCTTACACAGTAGAATAGAAGGGTTACTTCTCAGACTTTTTTGTTGACAATATTGTTCCAGCATCTTTGCTACAACAGAAGTATGGTGACTTATATGCACTTCTAATTCATGATCACTCCACTTCATTTTTGAGTGTTCTTGGCAAGCTCACTGCCCATTACCCTTTACAATTTTTTTTGTAGATGGTTACTTTTTTTTTCAATGCAGAATCATGTATTTGGCAATTACAGAACTCTGGAAATGCAGCTTTCCAGCCAATTATTTCAGATTCTCCCATATTTTCATAAGGTTATATTTCTGTCCTGTAGTAGGTTTGCAGTGTCTCTTACTTCAATGACAGTTAAATATGGAACAACTATGGTCTACCTCTTAAACACCAGAATCAGATCCCAGCAGAAGGCCGCTTGTTTCCCTTTTAACAATTAACAGCTTATCACTATTACTCCAAGAATGTAGTTTTACATTTATTTCCTTTTTGTCTGAAAGGTCTGCTAGTCTGTTATATCAAGAAATCAGTGTGGCTCAACATGATTTGAACTTGGAAAAAGCAACACTGAATGTCACTCATACTCCAACACCTCTGCAGAAGCAGGTTCACCTAGAGCACGTCACATAGGAACATCTTTGCTTTCTTCTAAATTCTTACAGATAATTAAATTTTTTTTATTCCAGCAATTTCCTAGCTGTTAAAGATATACGGGCTGGTGTTTAATTGTCATGCCCTTCCTTCTAACCCTTCTTTTATAAGATAGGTATTATCATCATGTCTTTTATCAACCTTACTTGCCTTAGCTGAAGTCTCAGAGATAATCCTTACAGGCTCCAGAACCCCATGCATGCTCATCCAAATTCCTTAAATATTCTAGAATGAATTTAATCATGTTATTGAAAATTTTTACCAAGCATTCTCTAACTCATCTTTTTACATTACTGCTTGGTATTGTATCCCTTTTTCACTCTAGGCAGTGATAGACTTTAATTAAAGCCCTTCTTAAAGCAGACTCATTTCCTAGCACATACAATGTCAGAAAGATGGGGTGTACATCCTATCACTTTGAAGAGAGGTTGAAGTTCCAGACAAATATATTTCAATTTGCAAATAATGTCAATGCATTTTATTAACTTACAAGACAACAAAAAGGGCAGGCACTGGATTTGTTTCCTATATGTGAACTGATGGGCAAACACATGGTCCAAATGATAATGATGGAACTGAAGCTATGCCAATTTTGAAACAGCTGTTTCTGAAACATATCTGCACTGTAGACTTCGCAGTGATTTCAGATTATCAAAATCTTAAAGGTCTTTTTTTTTTTCAGATTACATTGAATCTAAGGCTTATAGTTATTTTTCTTCACTAATTCTTTTCTACATTTTTAAAATGAACTTGTGACATAAAAAGAAATTGTGAAAAAAGAGAAAAAAAATGAGCACGAAAACAGTGCTATACTCCAACAAAGGTGAAGTTTATTTTATTACTACCCCTAATTCTTTAAAAACATCTATTATTTGAGACTACTAGTACACTGACAAAGCGACAACGTAAATGAAATGTTTCAAGTGCAGCATCATTGCCAATTATACAACTATTCTAAAGTGGTACTTTAGAAGCTACTTAAAGCACAAATGACATTACCATTAAGGAAGGTAAACTGGTGATGTACCATGACTAACTGATGCCTTTAAATGCTTTCAAGATTTAATTCTTAGAGCATTAAGCAAAATATCCATCATTTTCACTGCCTTGCAAAAGGGAACAAAAAGAGGTACACTTACTAGTAATCCTGCCTGTCTCGGGATGGAAATCCCCTGATCTACATAGATATGTGTAATGAGCAGAATAGCACTTCTATTATAAGCTGAACAAGCACACCAGAGTACCTTGTGCTAGTGCTGGGTGAGTAAAGCTCTCCTAGACAATCCTTACCAAAACTTGAGCCTGTGTTACTTGGTTACTTGCCTCCGTTTAAATTACAAAAATGAGGCTCATCCTGTCAAAGATATGCTCTTTAGTTCAACTGCCGCACCCAGGAGAAGCTGTAAGACCCAGTATTTTCCACATCAACAACCCAATTATGAATCATTAGTAAACCCATATCTTTAAGTTACAGCTAGGATCAGGTAGTGTTAAAAAAAAAAAAGTCTGGTCACTCAGAATGTACAAACTATCCTTATAACAAATCCTGTCCACCTGGCATTTTCAGCACGAAGGGGTTAGCTAATGAACATAAAACTAGAATACCAATTTGAAATCTAGGTGCTTGTCCAAAGAAATACTCCAAACTTCATGTATCTTTCTCATCATAACTAGTACATCCAGAGAGGCAAGAATTTGGCACACACTGTAGTGGGAATGGCATGTGGCTGTGTGCAGGAGTGTAGTAATATACCTGAGGGAAAAGGGATGTGGCCCATCCAGACTTTGGTTATGTGAGACTGTAAGTTGCATGGGGCTCGGACACAGGCCTCAGATGCAGGCTCAGACTTGGGTTACACCAGCCTGGGAACAGTGGGCCTGAAGAATTGTCAAGGACAAGTTGCTCGTTATGAAGGCAGCTGTGTGTGTGGCAAAGAAACTGAGTAAGCTTAAAAGAATGTAGCAAAGCAGAACCTGAAGGAGTATGTGAAACTGCTAGACTTATCACAGTTGCCCTTTAGAGAAAAAGATCAATTAGAGTTATTGTAATCAAGCCAGCTTTATATTGCTTATAAAAGCCTGATGCTCGTGAGTAAAGTTTGAGTTATGACCTTAACCATAGCGGTGTCTGTCATTTCTCCGTAGTGCTCTTTCCAACATAGGAGAGTGAAAGGCTTTGAAATAGATGCAGTTCTGCTATCTGATTGGAAAAGCATGACTTAAAGCAGTTCACATTGTTTTTGAGCATGAAAAAAGTGATTTAGCAGATGTTAGATGTTACCCTTTTTAACAGCGGTTGCTCAAGAATACTTGAACAGTAAGTTGAACACAAAGCTTTCCATTTGTACTAGAGATCTAAGAAAGCAAGACAACTGACCATCCCTTACCTTTCAAAGAAACCAAAGCACTAGTGAGTTCAAGGACCTTGAACAGGAAAGTACCAATTACAAGAAACTGATGAGATAAGTAAGTCTGAAGCTTGCATTATTTTAACGGAGAACTATTATCTTAAGAGTAGAACTACTAGCTAGTAAACTACAGCTCCTTAAGTGACTAGAATTTTTCTGATCTCCTAAAATAGTTCATCTGCACCAGAATTTCAGAAATAGAGGGAGTTCAAACATTAAATACCCTAATCCTACAGTTTAACTACAGTTGTGAAATAAAAAACAAAACACTAATTCCAAGAGAGTATCTTGGCAACATCTGTAGCAGCAGCAATCAGGTTATTGTTTTCTTTATCTTGATAATACTTTTGTGCACAATCCAGTTGCAAATGAGGAAATTCAACTTTCCCAGTAGGGTTCCTACAAGGGATTGCACCAGACTCTGTGTGTATACAGATTACAAAACAGATTACAAAAAAATACTGTGAAAAAGTTAATCCCTCATTGCTGCCACACTAAGACTTCTAATATAAAAGTGACACAGAGTGTAAATCAAAGTACTCTAGCATTTTGAGCTCCAGTCAGACTGTTTCAAGAGAGAGAAGTGGGACGATTTAGAGTTCATCAATTATATCACATCAAATTAGCCTCCATCACTGGCTTGGCTCGACAGCTTTCATCTATTCTAATTTACAACAGAAAGGACAGCCAAGAACAAGACTGTGACAATGACACAGTCAATGGGAAGCACAGAACTCTTGCAAGAACAGTAGGTTTTTCTGGACAGTCATTCCAGCTGGGTCAAAATCTCCAGCCACATTTAGCTTCTTTTATTTGCTTTGATCTGATGACCCTCATCCTCATTTAAGGAAGCAATGTGCTAAACGTCTGTTTAGCAGCGCTGCAGTCACTGCATTTCTTCAGATACTGCTATGTGTACATCTAACTTACACAGTGATTTACCTTTGTAGTTAAATCCTTAAAATAGGTGAGTGCACTACTCATCATACAGGAATGCTATAGTAGCTGTGTGTGGTTAGGACATGGATTAGCTATTTTAAAGGAAAATCACTACCAGTAAATTGTTAGAATTTGCCTTCCGACAGACTTATAAATTTGAGTTTGCCATGCTTATTTGAAGACACTGACAGTGCAATAACTTAAATCACAGTGAAACACAAAAAACATGGAAGAACCTTACACAGATATTACTTTACAAAACACTTTATATTAATAATTCATCCCTTTGCTATGGCTATGATCACGAGCATCATTTAAATTGCAGCTTAGAGGCTTTGTCGGACTCAAATGGGAAATGGGCCTTGTGTTAGCCCTCTGCACAGTGGTGAATTTGCACAACAGGGATGAAAAGCCAGCTTTATTGTTTTTATCACAATAAAAACTAAGGAAGCAAGTAAAAGAACAAAAGACTGCTGTCCACATAGCAACCAGTTTCCCTCTTCTCCTAAGAAACCCCATTTTTGAAAACAAGCAAATGAAAATGAGCATCTAAAAAGCATATATTACAATGGTTACTTCACTAGAATAAGCAGGATTCCAAAAGTCTATTTCAATCCTCTCCAATCACAGTTTCTGTGCATATTGGCATTACATGTGTACCTCTTTACCTGCTTTTGTCTAATAAGGCCCATTTCCAAATTAAATATTGCAAGCTTTAGGCAAGTCAAGGTTATCTCTCCCATTCCTTCACTTCCTCCTCAGGCTTGACTTTGCTAGTAGGATTTTAAGTAGTGAACTACTAATAGGATTTTTATGGCAGTCTTAAAGGTGTTTTAATCATTGTATCAGATTAAAATACTTAGAGACAAATTATCAGAATTTCTGACTTTTTTTCTGATTTTTTTACCAGTGACAAACACTAAGTAAAAACTTAGAGACAGTTTTGTCTTTTACCTGGAATCTTAACTGGCTCCTTTTTATATGCAGTCTTACACAGTTTGTAAAAAGACTGAAGGAACACAGCAAAATGCACAACAAAACTTTCCTCTTACAAAACTGAAAACTGAAAACACCAGACATTTTTATATTCTACTACAATATGCCTCTTTCTCCATAGGAATCTTTTACCTGTATTAGAGAGTGACATAAATTTTTCAAGAATGTAGACTTGTTTTCTGTTATTTGTTCCAGCTGGAGAGATATTGGTTTAAAATGTCAGGGAACCTGCTATGTGTTAATGGATTTTTATATGGGCATCTGCTAAATGCTTTCAAATTTACACCACCATAATGTATGAGACAGCTGGAATTTCATTAATTGAAATTTATTTACCAAGAAAGAAACAACAACATCCTTAATTGGGAGACAAAAGAAAACAAAGATATGATCTATGAGTCAAAGGTGTGACACATCTCAGTGATTTTCCTCAACAGACCTATATTTATCACAGTGTATGCAAAGCAAGGACTTGTCCTCAGGGGTTTCTTCAAAAGAGCATGACAACTATGAGTTGGCTAATTAGTTTTCCCCACTTATCTGGAGTTGAATGAAGTATTCTGGTATGTAATGCTCAAGCCCTTCAACATAAGTTTTTATCTTCTGACTTGGGGTTGTGGTGATTACTTGATTATTAACATGGAAAAAGTTATTTCTTGATTACATGAAATATTGTTGTTTAAACAGATGTGTTCTAAATAGATACATAATTAAGGACCCATTCTCTCTCCCATTTAACTAGGCACCAATAAACCTTCTATCTTTCTATCTGGGTAAGAATCAATCCCCACATCAGATGTTGCACAGCTTTAACATGCCAAATAATAAGTCCAGCGTACTGCGGAGGAGGTAATTACTCTCAGTGAAGGAAAGATCAGACTCCTGTCAGTAAAAGTGAGCTGAATGACCACAAATACACAAGTGCAAGAGCAATGGTGGGGTGTAGTAATCTGAAAAGATTTTCTTATCCTTCCCTGCCACACATAAATAGAGGTGGAGTCATTAAAGGTACCACAGGAAAAACTTGGATAATGCCTCTATTGCACCTTCCCTCCACTGGTGGAGAACTCGTTCTCTGTCAGTGTTCAATGCTTTTGACAGTGCTTCTGATGAACTATTCTCATTTAGCACTGGAATTGAGTACATTGCTAGCAGATTGCAATGGCCTCAGCTAACGCTATCAGGAGATGAGAAAGATGTTTTTCCTCACCTGGTTAGATTGAATCATGTAATAAAGGGGGATTTGCAGCTTCTCATCCCCTAGGAAATCTTGCTTTAGTTGCTCAGTACAACCATTCTTTACACCTCAACTGCATGAGTGCAACATGGACTACTAATTTGGAAAGTAGAATTTTGAATCAGAGTCCAGAAATCGACACAGGCAGCTTGGCATTGTTGGGACGTTAGTCTGAAAGATTAGCATCAGTCCTGATTCTTCTTACGTGTAACCTTAACCCTTGTATTATGTAACATGAAAATCTAGCAGCAGGGAGAGACATTTTGATGTTGGGCAAAGGGAGACTGACCAGTCACACTCTGTGGATTAGTAAACTCAGCATTCCTAAATTAAGAATGTACACAGATACAGATTACTCTGACTATATTATGTCCTTTATGCCCCATATGGCTACTTTCGAGGGTCAATACACAGGAGCTTCTTACAGCTGGGTAAAAGGTTCTAACAAATAAATTTGCTATACTATGTAACTGAGTTTTAAAAAAAAAAAAAAAAACAACAAACTTATACATTGTTCAACACGCAAAAATTTATATAGTTCCACAGGCTATTTCTTTAACATTCTGAATACTCAACTAAAGTCGGAAAAGTGTTACTATTTCTGTTTCTGACACTATACATATTTCAGATGAAGTTACAATTGCCAATATCCGTGATTCAAACATAAAACCTATTCTGTATGAGTAAAAAATGGCCGTTTAACAAAATTTACTGCTTTGCCCATGCAGTGATAGAAACGATGGGCTAACATAATATTAGCAAATTGAGTTTCACACGGAGATACCTTTGCACCTACAAACCATTGATTGTAAGACTACAGCCTGATTACAGAAGAAAAATTAATCATTTTGAAACAGGATTTTGGTATTTGCCTTGCTTTATAATTTATGAGCATTTTGATTCTTTTCCATTTCAATTCTGATGAATTAATGTTATGATTTCAACAGTGAAGATTTGCTTGCAGTTATATTTCACTGGCCTTTAAACTAATGCACGTTCGTTCCTGTCCTACAGGCAAAAGTCATTTCTGCGTTTCTCAGTCTCTGATGGAGGGAAATTTTGACCTGATTTCCTGCAACTTTAAAGACAAAAGATGTCAATGATTTTTAAACACAGCTTTTTAAATGCAAATGTAATAAAAGCTACTCCAATCAAATAAATAAAATTGTGGTAGATTAACTTATTTCATTTGAGAGTGGAACCAGTCACATATCACAAATGCAATCTTCCATTTGACTGAACCAACATTTTAGATCCACTGTGACTATACCAATTAAAACAATGTGACAGTATATAGGTTTTTCTGTATTATATAAGCTGGTATCAGAGTCCTCGTGTTTTTTTTTTTTTTTCTGAGAAATGCAAACATTTCTAAAATATACACCTTAAAGTGTGTCTCAGCCATGTCTCTTTCTTTCTATGATGAAAATAAAATAGGTTCCGGAGTCCTGATGAGCACCCAATATTCCTGACTGCTTATGTATGCTCCAGGATGGATTTAAAATATACAGTTTTCTTTTAAAAGCTCTGGTTTCTTTGATTGCAAAAGTACAGGTCATACAATTTAGTGCTTAACTCAGAAATGAATGGTGTTCATTTCTGAATTAGTTCAAAGAAAAAAAAAATCCTTGGCATTTACAGATGCAGGAGCACAGATTCATGTACATTAAACAATTCAACTACTTAGTCCTCTTTTCTTCATTTATATTCAACGAGGCTTACTGCAGCTGAGGATCTCAATTATTGGGTTTTTTAAAATTCACTGCATTCTAACCATGTTACATACACAGCAGAGATTAAGTCCTTCCCTAATCATGTTTTGCCTAATTTTCAGGAAACGAAATGTGAAACATACAGTGTGAACTACACTGATAGTTGATCTCACTCAGACTGACAAGGTCCAAGATATGCTAAACCAGAATCATGTACACCAGAAATAAAGTTAATGATGAAAAGCAGAATCAAGGAAAATGCTCAACACAGCTGCAAAATGTCACATTTCTCTTTTTCAGACATATGTCACCAATGTGTTTAAAAAAGTACAATGGCATTATACATCTTATCAACGAAAGAGACCTTTTGTTTATTTATTAATTATGGCAAATTCTGATTTGTTTTTCTGACAAATATTTTTGCATTCAATCATGCATAAACAACATGGAGACCTGTAGATATCTTTTCATTTGCCTTGTCTTAATACAACAAAATATTTAACCAGTTAGAAGGATAGGCATAAAGGAATACTCTCTAGTATTTGGAAGTAAACGAAACACAGCCAAACCTCACAGAATAAAAATGTTGCCTTTAGAGTTTCATCCACTACCCATGTTGTGCATCTAAATAGTTTTTATTTTCTATAATTAGAAAATGTAAAAATCCTTCATATTCATCTTAATGTAAAATAATGTCAAAGAATTTGTTTGCAATATGTAGGAACTTTACATAGAGAGTTGTTTAAGTGGCCACACCAGCACATGTAATAACTATAACAACATTTACTGCAACTATAGGTAGGAAAGAATGGCAGGATATTGGTGTTATTTTTCCCCACAGTGTAAAATGTATTTTAATGAGTTAGGTTTAACATATTTGCCATGACTTTTTTTTAGTAAGTCAAAGTAAAGCTTACACAGAATGAATGCAAACAATTTGCATACATATAGGTGTCCCAAATTTCATGTATGCTGCTTAATTCTAATGCATATTAAGCTTTCACTGCTCAGTGAACAGCACTTTGTAATACAACTGGAAAATAAACTGAAGAACCACATAGGCTACAGTCTGCTAGACAAGTCAAGATACCTTCAAGACAGTTTCCCCTTCTGCAAAAAGAAGTGTCAAGTCATTCAGCAATACACAATGGAGAGCAAAGATGGGGAAATCCAGAGCTAAACGACATAACATGTTCTCATGTGGTGGATGACGGTGGATGGTAATGTCAAGCTTGCCAGCCAGCTAGTGTGTGGTAGATCAAAATGCACTCTTTTGGATGGAGGGAATCAATCATATTTTCTCTACATGGTATAGAACTGTGGCATCTGAACCACAGGAAGAGACTGTACCTGCATGTAACCCAGTTTTGGAGCTGGACCCAGGTGACTGAGAGAACAGTACTTCATGCTACCTGGAATTACAGCTTTCAGAAGGTAGAACAACCTTCTTAACATTTCAGAGATTAATGTTTTTTTAATCTGCTTACTAGACATTTTGCATTAAATCTTTCTTCTCACACAAAGCTGACATTTGAACACAGTAATATTTTGACTTAATAACAAATAATGAGAAACATTAGCACTGCCATAATTTCCACTGTTTCATTCATTCTATACATATTTTCAAGTCATTTGGAAATGTTTCTGATCCTAATGAAAGTAAGAGAACAACATGAACTATTACACACAAAATAAACAAAACTGAAATGTATGGAGTAAGACATGGCCAAGATGAGAAGTACAACCCAGTCTACTGAATGTTCTCTGGGATATTTTTGCTAATCTTGTATTTCCTGAAAATATTTCGGCCCTTTTTCATACAAACTGCAGACTGTGACTCAGCTGTACAAAACAGCTCTCATATTTTCCTCTTCTGGGGCACATCTTCTCCAGAAGCAAGCTCATTTAATGTCACCTCAGCTGCCACTGGCAAACACACCAGCAATGCAGAAGACACAAGCTGTGAAGTGATGAGATCTAGCATTCCCTGAGCATATCATTTATTTTTGTGATGAAGCAAAAATAAAGGCTGGACCAACAGTTGAGTACATGTGAACAGTATATTTAATACCACTTCACCTGGATATAAATCACATTGACTTTTCAAAGTGTAAACCTCTATGCTAAACCTTACTAAGTGCCATGCACTCAGTGCATTCAGTGCTGTCAGCTGCATTTCTCAAAGCAAATTTACTTGTTTAAAAGCAATACCATCAACAATTGTACTGTACTGTGCTGTATATATATGTGGCTCAATATGAAATGGTTTTCTAACACTTTCTTACAATTTCTAATAAAAGGTCCAATTCTTAGCCATGTTAACAAACCAACCTGCATACCAAGTTGACACAAACAAACAACTGGGCATTAGTTGTGGGTGTATCACAACTTCTACTAAAAATATACAACACTTTGATGGAAAAGTTTTTAGACATCAACCAGACTCAGGATATGTGAAAGTTTCCTTAAATATCTGCTTGCTTTCTATCGAGGTGGTTTTGGAGGGTTGTTTTAACTTGATTCTGCAGACAATTGTGTACTGTGTGCAGTGCATAATACAGATCTTGGCTACTGTGTTTCTTAATGCAAAATGACATCGAACATTATTTGCCACATCAGGAAAAGCTGAAACTATGCCCCAAGGCAAAACATCATGAGTCATAATTATTCAACTATGATGTTTAAGAACATCCACTGTTGTGTGCGCACTGTGAAAATGAGGCATAATGAAGTGGGTTATGCCAGGTCTGACATTTCACCCTTCTTTCTGATCATGCTGATTTGGGGGATTTAACTCAGTTCTGTTGCATAGTTTGTGAGGCTTATTATAATTTCAATTTTAATATTAAACTGAATAATGTCTGAAGTGTTTCATGCTACATTTAAAATATACAATCACTAACCATCAAAAAGAAACATGTATACTTAAACCACTTAAAAATACTTAAAACATAGTGATCTATAGAAACAGAAGAATTATTCATTCATTATTATTGTCAACAAAACCAGCATATACTGATCTGTACAAGACTGTCTATTGTAGTATTATAATGCACTACTGTGAGTAAGATCACTGGGGAATGCCACCTAAGAAAGAGATTATAACCACACACAAACTTTGTCCAAAAAAATAAGCAATAGCAAATAAAATCTGAATGGAAAATGTTTACGAGATTGTTTCTCAGCTGCCCAGCACCCTTGTAGCTGCTTTCAAATGTATTTAATATTGTTGTAACAGAATTCCTAAGTAGCAACATGGCTTTCAGCAGAACAGATTTTAGGGGGCAGTAGCCTCCACTCTGTCGGAGTGAGGTTCTGGCTTCGCAGCCCTTACTCTGTCACAGCCATGGTGAGTTCAGGGGGGCAGAAACCACCCTTCTTCTCCCCTCACGAACCTGTGCTGTCCCACCTGACCTACCCTTCATGCACATAGTACCATAACTCGGTTTTCTGCCACGATATCCCTTCCCTTCCCTTTTCTCCACCAGACAGGGCTGATTTGGATGGTTTTGCTCTTCACTGCAGTAACAGCAGAACCTGCTCAGGGCAGGCTTTCCTTGCTGTATTTTCTCAGAGACCAGTTGTTCTGCACTTTTGACAGACAAGGATGGGTGTGAGGAACACGTCTTTCTACACTTCCTCACACCTCTTCCATCCTGATGGCCTGCTATGGCCATGATGCAGTGGCAGCAGTGGTACAAGGAAACCAAGCTGTACATTGGGTGGTGGTATGCTATTTGGGTTGGTTCACCAACTATTCTGTCAATTTAGGCATACAGACAACAAGAGTATCATGTCTTTGACCCTACTTGGGAGGTGCTTGGTAGACCATGCTGGTAGTGTACTCAAAAAAATCAACAAAACAAAACATAGGATATTTAGTCACCAATATAAGAATAGCTTAAGTAGCAAAAAGACATTTACTACTCCTCCTCTGTGATTGTTATAAGAAAAAAAGAAAAGAAAGAGAAAAATCATGATAAATAATGCTCAAATAGGAAAGAAATACACTGCAAATATACAGACGATTTCTGGAATGACAAGCTTTTCCCAGAATCCATACACAGGTCATAACATAGCAGTGAATATTTTTCAATACATGCAGATACATACACACAGCTGTAACTCTCCAAAGAAAAGAATATTTCTGAAAATTTAATCTGGTTTCTTCTTAGCTGTGGGGCAAAAATTATGTGGATTTTAATAGAATGCTGAGATAAATTAAGATTAAAAAAAATATATATGTACAGGTAGATGTCTCTTATTGAAATAACACATAAAGTGTTAATCTAAAAAAGGGGCCAAAAAGCAATTTAGCTGAAGAACAAAGATTTTAGGTATTAATTTACGGCCACAAGTATGAGTCTACAAGTAGCAGAAGCATGGAACATTTCCTATGCAAATAGGCAAGACAAGCTAGTCCTATTTTCCCTGGACATGTTCAATAAAAGGCAAATGTAATATCATGGGATGAGTAAAAATCTACTCAACAATTTTTATACTGTAATGTTTTAAAAAACTACAAGCATTTAAAATCTAACACTTAAGGTACAAAGAAACCAATTGGGACATGTTCCTAAACGTGACACGATACTTGTCTCTGACATTATCCTGTGAAACATTTATTCAGAGTCTGTGGCTTTTGATAAGAGCTCAGCACACTGTTGCTGTTCTCCAATTTATTCTTCAAGTTTTTGATCTGCCTGCTGATTATCTCTAAGCCAGTGGTTCAGAATCTTTTTTCCTTTCTGCATCTTACCATCAGCAAACTCCTTAAAAAGAGAGTGGTCTCAGTGGATGATATCACCTTCTAACAGCATCCTACATGTTTTTAGTTAGACCAAGGCTGCTAGAGTTACACAACAAATAAAGGCTGTTATGTCAGAATTCACTGCTTGCAGGGATGGAAAAATGAATTTGGTTTTATATGCAAGCAAACAAGAAGAATCTTCTAATTTCCACTAGTGCTTTTAGCCACAGAATTAAACACAGTGCCTATGTACTTACTGGGGGACTGTGCTACATGCAAGAGCAGGAGACTGATTAAAAAAAAAAAAGACAAAGAAAATGAATTTGCATCTGCCTTCACCTTGGGAATGTGCATGAACACTGCCACAAAGGTGTGGATGGCCACCTTGTTAAGGAGGAATAAATTGAGACAAGGGAGAACTACTGGAATTGCATTCATATCCTGGTGCTGTGTAAACAACTTAAATGGCAGTAACATGGATGGTGTTTCCTTGTACCAACCATTTTGTAAGACAACCAGTATTTATTTGGAAAGACTTGCAGACTCTGGAGTAATTTGTGTGAAATGTATTATTTCTAAAGAAATCAGACCATTAAAGGACAAATAACAACCCACAGAGGCATTCCTCACATCTTTGTAAATAGAAAACAACAACTCATGTGAATATGTGTAAAATCAGCCTAAAAATCAGCATCAGGGCCTCCTTAATTTGAAAAACTAGAGAACCAATACAATGGCAGATATCAGAAAAAGCTAAGACTCACATAATAGGTCAGTAGTTTTTATTTTGGCAAGGCCAAATGATTAAAATTTCTGTTGATCTGCACTGCATATTGCCATTTGTTCTTTTTCATTAGCTTTGCCTTAACAGCAGTAGCAGGATGGGAAGCAATGTGTGAAGGCAAATTTCAAGAAAGAAAAATGCAATTCTTTTAATAA
This sequence comes from Urocolius indicus, assembly GCA_013401255.1. NCBI lineage: Eukaryota > Metazoa > Chordata > Aves > Coliiformes > Coliidae > Urocolius > Urocolius indicus. The sequence goes on from WBNH01007270.1 coordinate 693,066, forward strand.
AATGAAAGTAACTCCCATTTCACCCAACACTCCTGTTAATAGAGGCAAAGCAACTCGTCACGGACGTTGGTTGCATATAATCTATTCACTTTGAAGTTAAATTTAATTGTATTATTATTTTTATATACAGTTTACCGCCTAAAAGCCATGAGCCAGGACTTCTCTGCATTAGCTGCTGTGCAAACAAAGGAAAGAGGGGGTTTATGGTCCAGAGAGTTTATATTATAATTTGTTAATTTTTGATGAAGAGTAAAAGATAATCTGAATGAGGCATTCAGGCATTCAAAAACACAAAGCATTTAGCTATATAATGCAGCTCCTATTACAATTCTCAGTCTGCTTTCAGAAAACACCATTACCAGATACACTGAACATTGCTATAAACTGACAGTTAAGAGGATAAAATTCTCTTTAGGTAGAAATGCCTGAACTACTACTAACTTCAATGGAATCATGCTTATCTACAAGAGAATTTTGACCCACTAACAGAAAAAGGTGGCAGCAGGAAAAAAAATACAGTCCAACAAACAAAACACACACACCAGATTGTAAATTACTAATATCATTTAAAAGAATGTTTTTTTCCTATAACTGCAAATCTGATTTTACTTCAGAATAAAATAGAAGTAGCCATTATAATTACTACTCAACTATTATCTCACTGAAGGTTCTGGTTTGGTAAAAAAGAAATCATTTGGTGCTTAGTGTACTGTTTTTATCTGTAGTGAACGTGGGGGCAGCACTCTAAGAAAAACCTGCACAGAGCTGAGGATGTATGTTTTTATGTCCTCTATGAAACTAAAGAAATGCAAATAAAGGTATTTGATTACTATAAATTCATAAAATATTTATTTCCCTGTACAATTTATGCCCATGGAGGCTTACTATAAAGATTAAGAAATGGAAATGTTTTAAGATACAAATTAGAACATTATTTAAGAGTAGAAATGCTGAGTCATGTCTCTTTGCCCTTCCAAAATCTTTTATCTGCTGCCTATAAAGGGCATCTCTAAATTCAAAACACAATAATCTATTCATATATCAGTAATTTCCTAAGTTACTAAGCACATAATCAGCAAAAGACATTGTCACAAGTCCCATGTCCTGACACACTCCATTAATACCATTCTTGATAACACAATATAGATGTTATTTTATGTTAAAACTTAGCATTTGATAGCAATCATTACCCAACTGAACTTATTATTACAATAGAGCTAAACGAGTAATGATCACTATTGAATTTTAAATATAATACTAAACTTGAACTCTCTTATAAGTCAACAATCAGGTTCTTAAAAGAATAACGACCAGAAACTTTGTGACTAGTGTTTACAAACTAGAGTTTGCAAACATTTCACAAGCTGATGAAAAAGTTTTTAAACTGAATCTGAGTTCTAAAAGTATCTCCACAATTAAATGAAAACACTGCTGGTCTGATTCTGCTCCCTTACAGCAAATAGAAATATTTCTTTAAGCTGACTAAAATATATTCTCAAGGCGACTTGTAAGAGGAAGTAAATTGCTTACATGGTCATTATTCCCATTAAGTAATTTCCTCTGAGCAAAAGAGGAAAATGTATTTTCAAGAATTACAGAAGTAATAGAAATTTCAAAACTATGGAAGATAGAATTGGACCTAGTACAAAAAAAATATGATTTTAATAACAAAGCCACCATTCTTTCTGTATGTGCATACAATACTTTTAAAATTCATCTTTAAAATTACTTTAAGATTTAATAATTATATGTAAGTGAAAATGAACGTGCAGTGTGCTGTGATAATGCCACCACTGAGTGATATCATCTGAGTCTATTATCCAGCAGAGCAGAGAAATATCAAGAAATAATTGGCCTGAAAATTCTCATTTTAATTGCTCCACACAGCCCTGGAAAGCAAGTTTGATGCCTCTAATATCAAGGAACATATCCAATTCTGAAAATGAAGCAAAATGGATCAGGCTGGTCATTAAGAAATTATAAGCACTGAGCCATGGTATGCCAAACCACCTTCAAAACAAATAGGAATAATTTTACTATACCAAGTGACAACGAAAGAAACAGCTCACATAGGCTTGGTTAACATTAAAGTAAGATTTAGTTTGAGGAGCTGGATATGAGGAAGTTGTTCAAGGCTGGAATTCAACGGTGGAGTAAATCAGGAGACACATGTGAGCTGTGGGGGGCAGCTCTGAGGAATACCGTAAGAGACTTTTAGTCTACATAGAAAAGGATCAGTATTCTACCCTCTTCTACACTGTAGGAGTGACTACGGATAACTGCATGTGTATCTACTCACAGAAGCATCTTTCCCAGCAATCCCTTTGACACATTTTCCCTTATCTCCATTCAATTTTCCACATTAGAAAACCACATGCAATGTTTTATTAAGAACAAAATGACCCGTGAACTTTCCAAGATACAGTGTTAAGCATCACCTTAGTCTAAGCTAAGGCATGAAAATGCTTTGCTCTTTCTTTTTTTCAGCTGTAGTTTTACAGATATCATTACTCCCCACCTCCTCCAGGATCAGACTGATTTAAAAATACACCACAACCTCACTTCAGAGTCCTCTAGTTTTAAAAATCTTCACATTACTTCTATCAAACTTCTCATAACATGTCTAGTCTGTGGAAACAAAGTACTTCACCAGTTTTCAGCAGCTTAGTGTCTCTGGGGTAATAAAGAGATATTTAAGTCAATCAGTTCTATAATGGAGAACTAGCATCAATGAGAACTTGAAGAGTGACTCTTGTCTCTTCATTATAAATACAACATCTGTCTAGAGACATAATTTTATTTCATTATACGTTGTTTGCTATGTCAGAATAGAAGTGTTAGCTTCAAAATACTAAATCTGGGACTAAGTGATTAATAAATATGCTTTAGGTTTCAGTATGTGAAAAGTATTGTTGCAACTGCTTTTTTCATCTCAGGATGCCTGTTGTTTGAAAGCTTGATTTTGTGTGTCTAGAACCACTTACATTAAATGCATTTTTAACTACCACAGTCGATCATAAAAGGAAAGAGGAAGAAATAAAAAGATACATTATGCAAACAACCTTGAGATTTCTTTTCTTAATACAAAAGACAGCATTGTTTCTTTGCTTGGATTCTACAGAATGGAATAAAGTTGATTTAAGAAACTTAATTTCAAACTGGTAGCCATTTTACAACCTAAATGAAGGGATGAGTATTTTTTAAGCCTACTGGATAAAATATATTTGTTTTAGTGCCTTTGAAAAAGAAATTGGAAGGTATATCCTCCCAGAACAAATAAATTATACTGGCATGCAAGAAGGACAGAATAATGCAGTTGACCCCAGACTAACATCTGGGGTAAGCTGCCAAAACCAATGCAAGGCTTATTAGTACCTGACTGAAAGGCTCATCCTGTGTCCTGGGCCACATTATTCATTTGTTTAAGTCAAACAGGCTCTTCATCAGCTTCTGTCTTGCCTTATGTTCTCATTTCACTAGAAATGTATGGTAATGAAGGTCCTCCTAACAGATGTTCCTTTAGAATCATTAACTTCTGAATCTTCTTGTTCATTTTATCCACCAAAAGTTTATTAGAACAAACAACTATCAGAAATTAGAAAAATCACAAAGAGCTTTCATCTTGATTCTTAACTCCAGATACCGATATCAAGTCAATCTGCATGCAGATGCTAATAATTATGAAGTATGACACTTAGAGATTGTCTTAAGCGATGAGGGAGTTCCCCACGTCTCAAGAGACAAAGATATCCTGTGTGACTTCAAGCAAAACATCATAAATCATTGCTTAGCAAGGATTCTAATAGCAACTGTCCTGGTTACTGACAATAACTAAAGGCACAAAGCACTCTGATCCTACTTGCCTGAGGGGAAGCTATTTAGCAAGCGAAAATAACACTGTAGGACTATATAAATAGTACTATACCAGTCTTGATGATTTCATGAAAAATGCATGAAATAAAGTGCTAAGAAGCATGAAACGCAACTTTGCACTGTACTTACTTTATGATACCTAGAACATGACAAACAGTGGACCTTATTTAACATAGGTAAAATTACTTTACTATTTCATTGCAGTGGCAGAATTCAGCTTTAGACATTGTATTACTATATGAAATTCCAATACACGTTATTTAAAAAACAAATCAAAACATCCTTGTAAAAAGATGTCACTACTTTTCATTACCATATACAGACTCCAAATGGTTGAGTGTTGATAAAAATCCTAACAGTTTTATAATAGTTTAATAAAAGAAATGAGTTTTAAGTAAATGTAAAATAAAGACTTTAAAAAAACCACATTTTTATTGCTAATAAATTTCAGATTTAAAAAATTTTACATTATGTTATTTGAAGACTGACAGCAATGTGAGGCCAATGCCTGCCTAAACAAAGGAAAAGGTATCTTTTCTGACTAAGTTATGTAGTAGATGTTTAAAAGGTATTACTTAAACAATCTCACAGTTTTTAAATGTAACATGCTAACAGGTGAAATGCAGTTACAGAAGTAGTTTTTGTAACCTGCCTCAGCTCTTGTAATTAAAACTAACACTAGTCACTGTTGAAAGTTTCTAGTTCTAAAACCATGTACTGACAATCAGTAATTCTTGTGAATCTGCTCAACAAAATACATTGATGAGATGGGAATAACAATTCCAGGATACTTCAGCAGAGATAAGCTATAACCTCTGGTGAAACTTTTCTGTGGACTTTTGAACTGATTCTTATTCTGAGAAATACTGGAAATACAAAACAAAGTCTTCAACAAATCATTTCAATACATAACTTTTTTTTTTTGTCATGTTCGTTGGTTTTATTTGCCATCTGGAATATCTTCCAACTGCATGTTTCTAACAGTTTTCTAATATTTGAATATAATAAATGAATTTGAAGGAAATACATTATTAAATTCAGAAGATACAGTATGCATTTCCATGCACCAGTGGGAAAGCAGACTGTTACATTTCTTTCAGAAGCAAACAGAAGTCTGTTGAAAGCAGACTTTTGATATGTATTTGATAACCATGTGTAAAGGTGAAAAACCATCATGTAGGAAAATGTCTGTGATGCATTTTGAATAATATAATTGTTTCTGTATTCTTATGTCTTACTAAACAATCAGCTTATGGTTTGATTTACGCATTTACACAAGCTACGCATTCTTAGTCTGAACAAGGCAGTACTGTATTATCCTCAGTTACTAAGAATCACATGCAGTAGTGTTGCTCACTTGAATGAGGTAGAAGGAGACTGTGAGCCAGTTGCTTTTCTTTGAAACACACACACTGATCGTACAAAAATCTGAACTATTTTACTGTCTTAGTTGATCATCAGATAGCTGGTAAGATCATTTGGTAGAGTTAAGACAAGCAAAACAAATGAGTACTGTGTCCTAGGGCCAAGTCATACCCTCTCAAGAAATCAAGTTCATGGAATTACAAAAATGTTACGTTAGCTAATGACACTGTTGTATGTGAACAGTACTAAAAAGAAAGACTGAAATAACCCATTCTCTCATCTCTCCTACAAAATAATTGTCAGTTGCATTCACTACCCAAACATGCATTTGTTTATACAGCTGTCAAACATTTTTGCAAGGACAGTATAAGGATTACTTACTTCTAAGTATTCTGTATTTTAATTTAAATTAAAATACAGCAAAACATTAACATTTCATGGTAAAGAACAAAATCTTCAGTCAAAAAAAACCCCAACAGGACTCTTTTTAAGGATGGTCTCTTAATATTCATTCCATTTCACTCAACTAACATAGAGTAATTGTAGCTTTTTTCTCCTAGAATCATTCCAAACAACATTTTACCTTTCTTTACAAGTTAAAGGGTATACAAACAAAGAGCTAGGAAATGAAGTTCTAAAACCCTTATTCACTTCAATGCACATTATGGACATTCTGCATTTGGCAGTATCAAACCTTCAGGCCCAGTATCTCACCCATGTCTAACATCATGGTTATAAATTTCTTAATTTGATTTTTTTCTTTCAAGAAATATAGCTGATTATGTTCTCAAGTGCATAAACATACCCACACCCTATCCATATCCACACACAATACTTCAGAATACATGACGAAAATGTAGAAATTAAGTTGTAGCGAGAAATTCAAGTAGAACCACACAAAATTACTACAATTTAATCAAAACAACTGAGGTTTGTGATCCTATGAACATACAGAAGATGCTTTTATCCACAATGCTTCTGGGCAATTGTGAGAAAATTATGACTGTCTGATTAGCAATCCATACTTTAAGTAATAAATTTATGAGTGAAAATGATGGAAACATACTAATTGGACTGCAATCCTGAATATAAAATGTCCAAAAACTGAAAGATCTCTAGGGATGCATTGTGTTACAGCAACTAGTTAACGGTGACACTTTCAAGCACCACTTTCAAGCCCCAACTGGACTTCCTCAACACCAAGTCTTTAAACAGACACAGGAAAAAAAACATAACAAGCCCTCTACCACAGAGCTTGAAATAAGGGCATAAATCAAATAAAAGAGGTGAATATCACAGAATCAAATGTAAGTCAATCATGGTTGGTAAATGGACAGTAGGTTAGCAGTGTTACCAGAATTGAGTCATGAAAGCATCATGAAGTAAAGTGGAGCTGAAAAAGAGTATTTAATGCATAACAACAATGTGATAGAGGAGTTGTTCAGAATAAACTTCTGCTTTTTCATATGGTAGGATAGATTATGAAAACACAATCAATGTACATATAAATGGACATATCTAAAGGTAATTCTTATTCTATTCGAAATTTTCTGCTCTCTACTTGAATGTAAGTGCCACTGATCAGTCCCCACTCATATGCATACACAGAATAGCAATTTAAACCAGCGAGACTAACTACCACTTAGCATGTGTATTGGTATACAAAATGGAGGAGAAAAACAGCTGTCTACATTTTTTCACTTTAAAATCATCTTTTCATGCTGTGTTATGTATAGGGCAAACGTGTGTGTGATAAATTTCATTTTCATGGATAAATGTGTAAGGCTGTTAGCTTCACTGGCTTAAAAAAACATACCTCACTGATGAGCCAAAAAAAACCCCAAAACAACAAAACCAAACCAAAACCACAAACCACTAGGACTTTGCAAAAAAATTGGGCTGTGAAAAATGACAGAAAAGTCCTTTTGAGCACATTGCTTTTTGTAGCAGCAGGTACTATATTTGGTAAAATTCCAGAAATTTAGCTCATCTGCATAATTTCTTTTCCTAATTACAGAGTGTATAGTTATAGTGTAAGCTTCCAAACACAAAAAAAACCCCAGATATTTTCTCAACTAGTTCATCAAGCTATAAAACTTGTAGAATAATTTCTCCAATGTACAATTTAATTGGAAGTCATTTTAATAACAAAAGCAACCTTATAGATCAGATCAGATCAGATATTTTAAGGACTAATTCTGAATTGTTTCTTATATTTGCATGAAACCACAATAGCAATTAATGATTGCTATGCCAAGGGACAAATTATTTCAGATTAAAGTAATTCTATTAAGCAAATTATTTGTATCACATGAAGAAATTTTAAAAGGCTTTTACTACAGCTCATTTTCTTACTATTTAAAAATGAATGGTAAACAGGTGTGGCAGTAACAGGATTAAACTTTGTATAGTACTTCCTTTTGGCTATCTCTAAATCACAGCTAAACCTTATTCCCTACTCATCTGTTTACCATGGGAGCACACATATTAATCTCTCAGATTCGCTGCATGAGGTAACAAGGTGCCTAAACTCAGAAAATTAGGATCATACGATTAGAGTTTGGTGCATAATCTGTGATGTTATGTTGCTTGATGTAGGCAGAAGCCTAGGTACTACTGTGCTAGGCCCTGAGATAATTGCAATAAACATTAAAGAGTCTAAGAATAAAACAGAAAAAATAATAGCAATAAACCTGAATATAAGTTAAAACATCTCTCAAGTATATTAGCTCACAGTATGCTATATCAGCAAGTACAAGCACATTATGTGAAGTGTTGCAGTGATATTAGGTACTAACAAACCTTTTACCAAATAGTATTGTTACACGTTTACAAGATAGTTTACAAAATAAAGCACTGAAAGAAACATTAAAAACTGTACACCTTTCAAAATGAAGTTGAATAGTTTTATTTTGTAAATAGTTATTTGGATAAATCTAACTTAAGAAAACGTTAATGACATCATTCAAACCAGTAGCTAATCAGCAAGACCAGGTTACTTAAAATGAAAGATCCGAATACAAAAAAAATATACATAAAGAAGATTTCATTAACTTCAAAGATTTCTGTTATACTTTGCTGCCCGACCTGATAAATGTGTGCTATGTCAGTTTTCATTCAACAGATAATATTTGACTACACTAAATTAATTTGCAGGATGATAATATACTCGCAGATCATTTTACCATTATATTTGTCCATCTTAAAGCTGTACCTTACACTCTAGTTAAAGCAAATGAATACTTGTCCACAGTGAAATCTCTATTTTGTATACTTTCTTTGTAGAGTCTATTCCTTTGAAAATACAGTGTGGATCAACAGCAAAACATTTTCTGACACATTCCATGAGCTGAAGACCCTTTGAGTCTATAGTAAAACACCATCAGTCCTGAATACGCAGCTACTGCCAATATTTCTTCAAATATCTGTATAGTATCCAAAGCAGTTAGGAATTAAGTGGTAATGGTTAAAATAATTAGCTCAGCTTGTTGCTTTTCTATTTGCCACAAATACGCATGATACATTAATGTAAACATGGGTTTGCAAGAACTGGGAATGAAAGTGATTATCCTCACAGTTATTGGTTTCCATGCTGCAGAGCACGCTCTTGATGCAATGAAGAACTGGTACTGAAGCCTTTAATTCCATGCAAGTTTAAGTCATATGCATTTTAAGACCAAAATAATGTTCCATGTTTGGTATCATCTTCATCTCGTCTTAAAATGGGATCTATGCTTTAAAAGTAAAGTAAATACATTCTTTAAAATGTTTCTTTTTAATGGTGGTAACCAGCCACCTGCAGCCCAGGTGGATTATGGAAAGGAAGAGCACAAGACACTGCATGAAAGAAAAAATATGATCCAGTAACTTACTCTCATTGCTGATTTTGTAAAATGTGATGAGCAATTTGGCCAGAACTATGTGAAGAGATTTGGGCCTGGTGCTACTGTAACTGAGGTGTATATTTAGAGATATTCTGCTCATTCAAACAGAAGATGGTCTAGAGAAAAAAGGTTGTGTTTATTTCATGTAACTTTGGAAAATCATTCAAAATGACAGAACTGACTGCTTGTACAGTATCAGATCCTCTTTACTTTCTATGAGGTGTTGTCTAGAACTACAGAATGTAAATCTGGCCCTCCAGCTAGTCTTCTGCCAGGGCAAAGTGTAAAAAAAAGCATCTTAAAATCTTGATAAAACAAAATACTGCTGTAATATAACATCAGACAGCAAAGACACTTCAGAAAATAAAACAAAAGAAAACAAGAATCAAAAAAGCCTTGACGAAAACCCCACAACAACCAGGTCTGCTATAAACTTTTTTTCCTAAGGGATATACAAAAAATATTTAAGAAAGAAGTAAAGGAAAACAACTTCATGACAGGACAGACAGACGATGATTTATGTCTTAGAAGATCATTGTTCGTCCACTGAGAAGGCTCACTTTCCACAATAAAAACATTTAAAGTACAGCCAATACAGCAAACTATAAAGGTGTGTGTAGGTAATAAGAACTAAATCATGTAAGACTATTAAGGATCCACTGTGGCCCCTGCATTTCTCTAAGAAAAATAATTGAAAAGTCAAGAGATTGTCCAAAGAATCAATGTCAGACAACATTCTTGACCTGCATAACAGCCACAGAGTAGTACTCTGCCTTTGCAGCAATATCTGAGCGTTCTCTGTGCCTTCAGGAAAAAACAACAAATTAGGTCATTGCAATAGTCAAACTATCAGCTATTTAAAATATTAAACTATTAGGATTAGTGTGGCAAAGTATAAATTCTAGTGTAAAAAGTTTTAGATAACTAAAATGTATGTCAAAATGCATGTCAAAAAACCATTCTTGTCCACTATAGTGAACACACTGGTCCTTTGGTGAAGGTCCCTACAGATAAAAACCAATCTTAAATTCCCAAATGAGCAGGGTGTGCTTTACCTAGCTGGCATTAGCCAGCTCATTGTCATCCAAATCCAATTTCACAGACAGTCTGTGAAGGCAGAGACAATGGAGTCCTTTCACTGATAAATTTTAATGAAAATCAATCATGAAGCCCCAAGTCATCAGCACACTGACAATAGAGAAATCTACACTGTGTGCTTCCTTTTCCGGTGACACTGTGTTTCATGATGTTCAACAAGGGCAAGTCCAGAGTCCTGCACCTGGAGAGGAAGAACCCCATGCAAGCTGGGGATTGACCTACTGAAGAGCAGCTCTACAGAAAGAGACTTGGGAGTCCTGGTTGATAATAAACTAAACATGAGCCAGCAATGTGCCCTCGTGGCCAAGAAGGCCAATGGCATCCTGGAATGCATCAAGACTGTGTCCAGCAGGTTGAATGAGGTTCTCCTCCTTATCTACTCCACCCTTCCAACCCCTTCCGTGACTCTGTATGACAGATTCCACTGGATCATTGCAAAAAATTCTTGCAAAATTAACACTAAAATGACAAAAAGAAACTAAGGGTATCTATTTAAAGAAAACAATGTGACTCAGTCTGGACCTCAGTCAGATAATAGGAAGAAGAAATATTACAGATATGTCTACTTGAATGGCTCACTGTTTCAGAACAGGAAGATTCATGACCCTGTTGTACTCACGACATCTGATACACAGTCATAGATTATAAAAAAACATAATGAAAGATACTTCATAAAGAACTTGCCCCCTCCTCCCATAAATTACATCATGATGCATTTGATATTCACTTCACCAAGGCCTAGATTTTTATTTCTGTTTTCTAAGAATATAACTTCTTTTTGCAACATAGCTAGTACCTCCTCCAGCTTCTGCTTTAGTCAATATAGTTTGCTGAAGCCAACATACTCCATAACTTTTTCTTGTCCTATATCCACATTATCTCTTGACTTGTTACAAGAGATTAACAGTTTAATAAGATCATGGGTTCAGTAGGAATTATGCCTAAAAGGAAGTCAATATTTAAATACTTTTAAGGACTTAATTTTTCCCGATCTCAGTTTTCCATCTATAAACTATGCACAGTGGTACTTTGCAAGAAGTTTTTTAGGTTACAACCATTTAATATTATCAAGTGTTTACATAATAAAGTAATGAAAATATTTTTGAAGGAAAAGTACATGGGCTTTATAGCCAAGCAATTTAGACAAGAATAGCAAAAAAAAAAAGCTGATATGTAAGTTCCTAAAAGCAGCTCTTAAACTCAACCAAATATAAATAATCACATATTCATATCTGAACCAAAGAATCGAGTAAACGTCAGAACAATAGACTGTGCTTGCCCATTATTATTTTACAATACTCTATAATCCTTGGGGTTTTTTTAAATCAGAAATTCATATAAAATGTGAAATTGGTTCCTGATATAGAGCACAGGTACCCTGTTTATTTCTCCCTCTTACTCCTAAGAAGTGCGCAGCCCTTGAAGAGGAGCTTTCCTACTGCTCCCTAAACCCACTGAATCGGTAATAAAAGAGACAAAAGCAGCATGAATAAATATGAAATCAAACTCAATAGCCTGCATAACAATTTATACATCTATTATATACCTATACAAATGACTAGGTGAAATTGAATCAAAATGGATGACACGCCTAGCTCACAATCAGATGTCGTGTACTTCAATGTCAGTGCTGAGGGAAAGTTTTTGCAGAAGCCCTCATGTTAATGATATGAAGAGAACATTTGGGGTCTTGAATGCCTATGGCTACAACTTTTAAAGCATAATATCAAAAGTTCAGATAAGGATCACACAATCCAATAATCAACTTCCTTATTCACAAATCAATATATTTATGTGACATGTTAAAAATAGAGTGAAAACTATGTATCTTTAAATGCTTAATTGCAACACTTGAAGGAATTTTATGTATACTTATAAAAAGTGATTCTTCATTATTACAGTTATCATAAATTTCTTCATAAGTCTTAAATATAAGTGGCATTAAAAATCTACATAATTAATTTTTAAATTGTGAAGTTTTTTTTTTATTCATTCCAAATGTAACTATCACTCCTGTTTAAATGGAAAACTTATGCTATTCCTTTTTAAAGGAAATTCTTTTTAGAAGTGTCAGCACTTAATTCATGCTGCCAAACCTTTGAAGTAATAGTGCAGAAGTAGTTTATATGATATGATATGATTTTAATCAAGTCACAGCACTCCCATCAGTATTTAAGATTAATCAGAAAACTGATCCTGAAGATCAGGAAAGGTTTGGAAATTGAATTCTACATTTGCTTTAATTTTTCTTTATTTTGCCAGTCACACCTCAGGTTAGTGTAACAGTTTGCTTAAACATTTGAACAGGGCAAGCTTCAAAGATCATTTCACACACACAGACAAACAGAATCTTTAGGGATGGAAGAGACCTCGAAAGTCCAACCACCTGCCAGAGCAGGATCACCTAGAGTAGGTCACACAGGAACTCATCGAGCTGGGTTCCGAATGTCTCCAGAGAAGGAGACTCTACAATCTCTCTGGCAGCCTGTTACAGTGCTCCCTCATCTGAACAGTGAAGAAGTTTTTCCTTATGTTTTTTTGGAACCTTTCTGCTCCAGCTTGTACCTGTTTTCCCTTGTCCTGTCATTGGACATCACTGAGAATAGCCTGGCTCTATCCTCCTGACATCCACCCTTTAAGTACTCCTCTTCTCCAATCTAAAGAGCCTCAGCTCCCTCAGCCTTTCATCATAAGGTAGATGCTCCACTCCCTTAATCATCTTTGTGGCCCTGTGCTGAACTCTCTCCAGCAGCTACCTGTCATTCCTGAACTGAGGGGCACAGAACTGGACACAATGGTGCAGCATTATAGATATTAACATAAACCAGTTTGGTTTTTATTATATATTTAAAAAAACCAACCAAACAAAAACAAGCCACAGGTGAACCAGATTCAAGTAATGTGTCAATTTAATGCAATTACATGTCTTTCCCAAAGAAAATCTGAAGTCCTTACTCAATTTGGTTAATCCTTACTCATGTAAATCTCCCAGTGCAACCCACTGCAACATGAGGGTTTCAATTTCTATTTGAAAACAAGTAGCAACCATAAAAGAATTTACAGTTTGTAAACCACATGATCTACTACTAATGGGGGAGAAAAGGCAGAATTATCATTGGGAAAGATGTGGACTAAGCAACTGAAAATAAAGGGTTTGGGATGTTTTTAATATCATGCTTCACTAACTGAATACAACTCGATTTTTCCCCAAGTCATCACCTTTCAATCCCAATAGCAATTACATCATCATAATTCCTACAGACATTTGGAAATGTGTTTAGTGTAGCTGTGACAGGAAAACATCTGGAGCGTCTATAGTAAGAGGACAGGGGAAAGGCCGTACTGTTCCATACATAGTTTACTTAAACTAAATAAAATCAAAGCACAACACTCACATGACAGGCCAGAGGGAAAAAGGGCTGTCTGCAAATAATCATCTTTATCTGACAACTGGAAACTAGATATTGAGCCAAAATGTCACATGACATACTGTCATGTTCAAAGTAATTCAAGTTCTTCAATTTCTGCTTAATTGAATTTTCCTCACATATGGCAGCTAACTACATCAGGCTTGTTCATGTTTATGAATTTATCATGCAGCCTTCTTTTAAAAAAGTCTTTCTTTTAAAAAAGTATTTCAAATATTCTAAATATTTCCTTTAATTGTAATTAAATTATCATACATACTGAAACACCATGTTTAGGTGCCCAGTGAGCATTCTGGTTAAGAGAATGCCTGTTGTCATGGAAAATGTCAATGCTACATTACAGTCTGAGAAGAAACACCTGAGTTAACATGATTTTCCGTAGGAAATGCTGGGCTCATTTCTCCTGTGTGGCTTCTGCACAGAAGGAAGGAGGCTGAGACAATTTATATTGATTATATGCTAGAGGTAGTCAGGAACAAAACAAGCCATTAGGAATTGGTGAGTCATTAATAGCTGATTCAGTGTAAGAAAGGGAAACAATGTAGGCACTCATAGCACATCGCTTTGGACATCCAAGGTTGCATTTCCTTTGTGCTATACAGAAAAAGGCAAGTTCTCTACAGGGCAGGTCAAAACACATGAATTCAGCTCCTATTCTGCATGAACCTCTAGAGGAGTCTGTCAGTCACCACCAACTATAAAGTAATAAAAAACCCCAAACACAAAAAACCTGCTAATATAATGACCGACCTTTGCAGTTGCCTTTTGAAAAGTTTTTGCTTTTTAATTGGGCTAGCCTGAGATAAGTCTCTCCCCTTTAAGTCACTCCAATATCTAGTATTAAATTGTTCTCTGGTTAAAAAAAAAAGAACTTAGCATCTACCATAGCTGATGAGGGCACTAGTCATCATTTCCTGCTATTCGGTTCAATTAATATTTCACTCCAGTGAGAAACATTAACAAGACAGGCTCAGAGGTTGTGATGCTCCAGAATGTTCTGACTTCACAACTGGGGCAATTTTTTAAGAGGTATAAAGTTTAATTTCCATCTCTCTGGTCCAATAAGACAAAGTAATAATTCTAATTGTGTTTTCCTATCTTGCCTATATGCAGATGCCTTACCAATTAAACAGGGCACATAGTTAGGAAGAAGGCTCCTCCTCCTCTGGACTGTGAATGGCATCAAAGCCTAAGATTCTAATTTTTGTTTCCAAGTTTTTCTTTGCTTTTCCTAAAAGTACATGTCATGTTAAACTTGGCATTAGATTTCCACTGATATGTTATAAAAATGAGAATCCTACAGAATGAAAAAAATCACTAGAGTTGACCCAAATAAACTTCTTCTCCATTTCTAAAAAAAAAAAAAAGAACTGGAAGGATTAGTTCTGGCTTTGCAAATACCAATAACACAGATTAAAATGCAACCATACAACCTGTGGACACATTTTATAACTCTCACAATACTGTTTCTCATTCATCTGGTCACAAGTTTTTACCTCAGCCACTGCAGCCCTCTCACCAGTCTTGACAAATGCAATCCTGGCCCACTTACATCTATTCACAGCATTTCTAGAGAGACCATTATTTTGTCATCACTTGGATCATATCATCCCTTCCTCAAAACCCTTTAACTGGCTCTTTGGTTTCCCTACCATATCAAATACTTTTTACTTGTCTTCAATTTCAAAATCCTTTGTAATTAATTCTCTCCTATCTAGCACTTCCTATATGCCATCATTATGGCTCCTGAATCATTAATGTCACCTTCGGAAATTAACCAACATTTTTACCTTCCCCTATCTTCTCTCTTAGGCTACCCAAAAATGCACACCATTGTCAGCCTTCTCATCAGTCCCTGAAATTCAGCCCTGACACTATGTCTCCAGAAAACTGCACTAAACCAAGCCAAAGGTGTACTGAGGTGAATGAGTAGCATGGGCTTCCGTATCATCACAATCTTATCCAACAGAACACCTTCCAGTGTGCTTCCATCTTTTCTTTCTGTGACTTCTCTGTTTTCCAAAAACTAATCAATTTAAAACCTCTGTCAGACACAAACCAAGTTAACGCTGACATGTCACATACAAAAGAACTAAACACTCTGAGTGTTGACCACTGGAGAATACCAGATACCAAGACTTTACTAACTCAGGAAGTCCTCATTCTTTAAATTCCATTAATACCTCACACTCATTGGCATGATTCGAGAATTGCCATGAACTGGATGAAGGCTGTTATGCTGGAGTAAGTAAAACAATTCAAAACTAGAGTGGTGTTTTATGCAGAGATTGTTTTGAATTGTAGTTTTATTTTCATGTGACGTCTCTACCTTAGCTCTGATAAATTTACTGTGTGAAACCATGAATAATAAATGATCTTATGAAACAATAGGAGAGGAGACAGAAGTGAGCTGAAACACTTACAAAATGAAAGCACTTATTTTCTAGTAGCCATAGTCCTACTAGGAAACTTCCAGTGCACCAGGAGACATTCATTTAAACGCCTTGCAGCCACAAGTTCCCACGACAGATCCTGCCCTTTAATAAAATCAAGTTACTCCTTTTAAATGTTATTGGCATTTTATAGGCTGTTAAAAGGAACAGAGCTCAGAATGTTTGTATTGCTCTGAGTCTCCCTGATTGTGTCCCCATTCTGATAACCACCTGTCTGAGGATGCTTTGATTGGGTATGCATCTTCTGCAGATAATTCAATAGGAAACAAACATGTTACTGTTGTATTAAAAACAGAATGTGTACTGGGACCTAAGATTATTGGTCAGTGCAGGAATTTTCCAGGCATCTGGTCTGTAGCTCACATTGCATGCAGTGAATTATACCCCAGTAATTGAGAATGATGAATGATTTGACCCTCCTAAATACATAATGAGGGAAAAAAACATCACAGTGAGAGCCAAGATTTAGGCAATTTTAGCCTCCAGGAAAAAAACAGTTGTAACCTAACACCACCTACAAATCTCAGTGGGTGCTTTGGTTAGGTAGTATGTCATGTACCTTGGGTAATACATCTTGCATTGTGGGCATGAAGAAACACTAATATTGATCTTCTACACCATGAAAAACCATATCTAATGTCAAAGAATGTAAAGGTTTACACAATAAGGCTAAAAAAAAAATCCCACTTAATCTTTTGCTTGGGGATTTTTTTTTTCTGCATAGGAATTTTATACATCCCTATAAAAGGCAGGAGTACTGAAATCCGTGTTACAAAAGACTGCTAAATTACTCTGACACAATTTAATGTCACAATGGCAAGATAACACCTCTTTCTGCACATACCTCTGTAATATTATGGTGACTTCATGAAAATATAAAGTTAGGAGCTTATCCTGAAGTTAAAAAGCATGACAATTAGCAATTTCATGCTGACATTTCACACTGGGATACCCAGTTGAGGTAAGGGACTCTGGGACCAACCTCCTATTCATACAGATATTGAAGTCAGAGGTCAGCTCACTTCAGTTACAATTTGTCTCTTCCCAGCTGGCCATCCTCCTTCCTGCTGCACTGAGTGGAAAGAGTAAAATACAGAACCTCTTGTGAGACTTTGGAAAAAATGCTGTCTACAAAGTAGCAGAATAAGTACAGTGATTAGGCAGCCATGGAACTTGCCTGTGATTTCATATTTAGAAACACTAATCTTTATATTTATTTATTTATTTACCAGGTAATATTGTTGGGGAAATTTCATTTATAAAGTCATAGAGGGAAGTGGAAATCTGAAAAATGACAGATTGATAAAAAGAAGAAAGCTAAAAGTGTGAGAAGTGTTTAAAATTTACTAAGGTGAAATCACCCAGGTATTCTCACCTCTTTTACCTGTTTTGCTTATTTGGGCAACCAGCTGCCAAAAGTTTAACTAGTCATTAAAGTCAGTTTAACTAGTCATTAAAGAAATTCCAGGCTCTCTTTTGTCTGTGGGTCAGAGATGTGCATGCTTAACACTGTAGAAGAAGAGCACAAAATGTCTGCATTTCTGTTTTGGCACAAGGACTGGATTTAAATATGAATAGGGAGATCTCCTGCAGCTGACAGAATTGCTCACTCATTCCACCATCGCTGTAGAGATGTTACCACCAGCTCCAGGGTCCATTTTTCAGGCAACAATTCAGATAATGCATATTTATAACATTTTTACAGCCGAACGAGTTAACAAATCACAAAGCACTCGAATTACATAGGAAGTAGCAAAACCCAATCGGGTAGAGCCTTAATTTGATACATCTGTATTTTGTGATGGGCTCCATTGTATGGACTCCATCCTGCTCTATGGCAGACAGAGTGTGCATTGAAAGTCCTACATTTGTGCTCTGAAAGACAGCAGCTGCTTCCCATCTTCCATAACATCTGAAGAGAGTTTTACATTCAGAGTGCTCCCAAGCCAAGAACACACATCTCTCATACAGGCTGAGGGAGAGACTATTTCTGAGTGCCCAAACTATCTGCTACTCAGGAAAATACATATGGTATATACATGAGGATTTCCCAAGGAAATATGTTAAACACATGTTCCAATAGAAAAAGACAACACAAAATTTTACCAATATGTCTAAACAGTGTAATAGATTTGTGGAACTTTACATAGCAACATCCATATTTTCAGCACTGGGAGCCAATTTCCACAACCAGAATGATAGTTTTCTTCTAGAGCATTTTCTAATGTGCTAAAAAAATCAAACCACAAGAAAAACAGAGATGAGTTATCTTCTTTAAGATTATTCTATTGAGCAAGCCCTTATTATCTACTGTTCTGGTAAGCTTTTTCTTATAACTTCTACTTTGAAGTTGATTTACCTTTTTTATAGTATATTTTACCTGAGTCTCTTGCATTCCATAGCTATTAGTGAGACAAAGATACAAGTATCACTTTTCATTTTCTAGATGAGCCAATTATTTTTTTCTGATTTTGGACCTTAGTGTCAATATCTTTCTTGTTCATCCATGATCCAATTTCCTACACAAACGTTTCCGCTCTTTCTTCCTAGCTGCTCATGGCTTACATATCTGTAAAACATCCTCAATGTCTTCTTCCATGTTGGTTTTAGGGCTAAAAACTCATCTCCATTTCCCAGAACTGCCTCTTACAATGATTATGTAAAAATGGTGAAAACAATGGTTTGAAAAGAGAGAGAAGATATTTTATTTATACAGTTGGAATGACACATTATTATATACCATTTTCCTACTTATTTTTTAGAACATGAATGTTTGTGTATGGCTAGATAGAACCTGGCACCGAGGAACTTTCAAAGCACAAGTGAGATGCTTATTAACTTACACAATACAATGTTGATGGCTGATTAAAAGAAAACAGTTTTCTGTAAATGCTGTCTTTACATTTCTATTCCCAAATCTGGTACCTCCCAGTGTTGAATCCTTCTAGAAACTGAGGTTCCTGAGATATTATTTACCAAAGCTAGCCAACTTAATATCCAAATAATATGAATATTACTATGCTTTCATCACATTATTTTGTTGAGTGTAATGATATCCTACAATAAACAGAAAAGCAATATTGTCTACATTGGAGACAGTAAGTGAGATGCTACCAAATAACACCAAAAAAAAAGAGCCAAAACGAAACCAAGCACCTGGTAATTTACCCATATGTGTACTTTACCCAGAAGATTTTGTAATTAATAAATGAATGAGAAGCTACCAGAGTTCTCTTGTTTAAAGGCTTTTATGTTAATTGAGTTTGCTCTAAACATTTTCATATATCACATCAAGTATTCGATGAGGTGCCAAACCACTTTGTTAACGAACTTATTTCCCAGATGTGGCTAAAGCAGGGACAGAAGGCTTGAATGTTCTAACATACCTAACAATTCAATTACAGTTATCTTATGGTGCCATCACATATTTTTCTTCAACAATCAAACAACCTCAGCTGGAAACTCCAAGCAATAACATAAATAAAGGACCATCTGGCAAGAATAATTAAGGAAGGCTGGAAATAAAACATTAATTAGTGCAGTAGTTCAAACGACCTTCAAAGGCCTTATTATGAAATTATATCCAAAACAGATAATCATTTATTTCATGTTACAGTTATATTTAACTAAGCATGAATAAATAATAATATCATTTTAGGATGCTATTACACTGTTATTGACTCAAACTGATTTTGAAATTGTCTTATTTTTCTATAACAATAAAATTAGAATGGAAAACAACCTACATCAGTTTAGAATGGCAGCCTCGGTTCTCCCCTGTTTCACATCAATGAGCCAGATGAATCAAGCCTGCCTCAAAATTTACATACTAGAAAGGAATAGAATGGTTCGCCAGGACAATATGCATATAACTAATTGCTTTTAAATCATTTACATTTGTTTTCTCAGTTTTGGGAGGAAAAGAATGGAAGTCTAGAATTACTTGCTTTCTGATCTATGAAATGAAATCAAATGCCAAACAGTAAGGTTTCTTAAAATATCTTCTGTACAGAATTCTACATTGCTATCATAAACTCAGGTGAGGTAACTTCACTTATCTTACAAAATCTATGCTGCTTTTACTGAAAGGTACTTACAATTAAAAGAAATCAATATATTTCTGTGTAACCTGCAGATAGGTAAAGGTGGTCTCAAATGCCTTCATTATCCTCAAAGCAATACAACAGGAAAAGGATTCCTTGAAAATATAATATAATCAAGCTGCTCAAAAGGGAAAAAAATAAATCCCAAACCACAGCAAAACAGAGATCAGTCATTCCTGTGTTTCTACATCTTTTTCAAATCACATTTAGAAATGTATATATGAATTATTAACAAACTTACACCTATATCTTTTCTGTTTGTTCATTCAGTTGAGCATTATTGGAAAAATATGCTAAGGCAAAGGATTTTAAAGAGGTTTATAATTAAAATACATTAATTATTTTATTTTATTATTGTATAGAATTGCCATCCAGCCAATAAGATTACAGTCTTCATCATTTGGTAGAGTCACCTTCTCCTTATCCCCAGGCTACAGGACATCAAGCCACTGAATGAATTATCTTGGACCACAGCCAAAGTACGTCCTTTAGTTACAAGCCAGACAATGACAAAGCTCCTGAAACTCTCAGACATCATCTGGATACGCAAGCACAGGGTATAAAATCTTCCTTAGGGAATCTGAAGACCAGATCCACTTATGAAGATCCATTACTAACAAAGAACTACAGGAGTCCCCAATGCCACCCAAGGCCAAGGGAAGCTGGATGATTTTTGCCAGTATTATTGTTTCCATTATTGACTGTGCCTCACATAGTAAATTGTTCCAAATAAACAGTGCAAACAGTGAAAGTGTGATTCTAATGATGTTACTGAAAGTAATAAATTTCAGATTTGCTCTTTTATTATTCTTAAAGTCAGTAGCTTAACCCCACCAACCTTATTAGGATCACAGATACGCTGCTGATGTGAGAAGATGTTGGTTTTTAGATTAAGAAATTATGATGGGATAAATTAACATGTTAGTTCATCGCTGCAAAGACTGTTTAGAGGTAAATTGCTATAAGAAACTGCTGCTATTCTGTGTAAAAAAATAATTAAATTACTGCAGAACTAAGGCCCACATTAAAAAAAAAAAAAAACTTACAGAGAGAAATAGCTGTCCCTATGTTACCAGCCAAACTGTATCTGTGGGGCATCAGACAGACAAATTAACAAGAGCTGCTGAGTAACTTTGTTGACAGAAAGTGAAACCCAGACAATACCCATCCACCGGGAAAGGAAGGAAGAAAGCTCAACTACTTGAGAAAACAGCATAAAAGGAACTAAAAATGTGAAGGTCATAGGCAGGCAGCATTTACAATTACCTAAAGGAGAGGGCAGAAATTACTAGCAAACAAAAGAAAAGGCCATAGGGCAGATTGTAATAACTCAAAGATAAAAAGAAGAGGTCTGGACTCCATATAAGCATAAGCTATAAACCAGTTGCAGACTAGTGAGCTGGGAACAAACCTGTAATGAAACAGGGAATACAGATGAGGGAAGTGAAGCTATTTCTCTGTAAACAGAGCCTACCTCGTTAACACAGAGCTCTCCACAGAGTTCTCTGATCACCTTCCTGTGCTAGTTGCAGAAGCATGTCTCTAGTTAGGATGCTTCAGACATTGATTCCGCATGAAGCAGGGGAAAGCAGATGGTCTGACAGTCTGTGCAATGAGTTGAATGAGTCTGAGATTCAAGATCAAGCAAAGGATAGTGAATAGGAGAGAGACTGGTGCTCTGTTGTTCCTAGTTCCTGGACTTAAGGTGTTTTAGGCATTGCTGGTTTTTATGTGGGACAGTAGAAGAAGAGTAAGTAAATGACGTTCAGGTTTATGAAAGAAAAGACCCTTATTTTCCAACAAAAACCAAATCAACACACAGGATGGGCCAACATAACTTTAAATTTTCTAATTGTCTGTAGTCCTTGCATCTCCTGAATAACCTTCTGCAGCACTTCTTAAGAAGTGTGCAGGAGTTGAGACAGTCATATCCCCCAACGCCATTACCTGGAACAGAAATAACAAGCCAGTCTTATATCTCCCCAGCAGTCCCCAAGAGTACTGCAAACAAGTACACGTACATGTGTATGCCTCAAATGGAACAGATGTAGCTGCACTGCATCCCAAATACTTATCACATGCCAAAAATATCCCCAGTTGCTTCAGACACATGTAACCATTCCTTCTCTTGTGCGTATTCCACACCCATCGCTGAATACATCTTTGCAGATGGAGGACTTTCAGACTGCAAAAACACTAAACAAAGGACTGACCTGACAAAGTCTGCTCTGCATTAGGACGTCTGACCCACTGAATGATGTTTCATAAAGTAATAAAAGATCATGCTGCAGCCTCATGGGAGCTGGGCACTCTCAAAGAATTTCCAAAAGAATCCCACATTCAAATAGCCTTCTCATGTCAGAGGATAACCTCTGGATAACAGGAATGGAAAAAGTGCCTCAAAAATCTCACTCCTCTCTATCTGATGGGAAAGCAGAGCATTTGATTGAGAATGGACAGTCATTAGATACTTTGCATGGCTTTAGATGCTACATACCACTTCCAGGAAGGAGAAAAAAATCCTCAAAAATACCGCATTAGGTGGTACCATTGCAGATACACAAGGCATTCTTTTGATTAGTTGGTGACATTATTACTTCCATTGTAAATCTTACTAGGTTTTATGAAATATATAGAAGCATTTGTATGAAATAGTTTTATACGAAGATGAAAAGAGACTTTTCTGCTTTCCAGCAAGTCTTTTTAGAAGGTATTTTAGTACTTTTGTGTCCCTTCAAGTGAAAGAGGTAGAGAGACCACTTTCTTGACAGAAATTTGTAAAGAACAATGTTGTGTCCTCTTGAAGCTTCTGCCTGTTTCAGAGAGATTTGCCAAGGGCAGCAAAGGAACATATATAATTTTCTTAGAAGTGATAGCTTAACAAAACTTATTTGGGTTTTGTTGTTGTTTTTTTTTTCTTGTGAAACAAGGAGTTATACAGTGAAAGGTTGCTTTTCAAATCTCTCTGGCTTAAACAAAATCAGCAGTTTGAGTGTCCATCATTAGAAGCTATAATAGCTCTGCAGGAGATCCAGCTTAACACTTGGAGAGCTGTGCTCTCCAATTAAAGTTAAGAAAATGCAGGAAAATAAAACTGACAAAATATTCCCTTTGGAAGCTTTTGATGAAAAACTGTTAAAAACAATTTTCATTAACAGTAATTTATATTGTCCAACTCATGGAAGAAAGGGTATTGTCAGAATAATACCTTTGGCCACACATACCAAGACAACACTGAATGAGAATCTTAAGATTTCACTGAAAAGGAACTCTTTAAGATTTCCTTTTGTATCTCCTAGTCTCCAGAGCCACCATTTTACATGTTCAGTTTATACTTCTCTGTCTCTTCTATCCTACTCTATTGTAATTGTGAATTACAGCAAAAATGACGCCGTTAAACTGCTTTTTTCCTGTCACACAATAGAAATCACTGACAATCTCTGTTGCATATTTATCTTAATATCTATAAAATAGATAATTATGAAAACAGAAACTTAAAAATTAATCTTAATTTTAAAAGTTCAATTAACCCTGTGATCATATTGGAGGGATTTTATGTTTAAAACACAGTCCAAAGTCACTCAATTCTGAAAAAAAAAAGTTTTTTATAAATACATCATCTGGTTATGTCTGAAAAGATAAGCAAAACACACACAAAGCCACAATTCTCTGAAAGCAAAATCAAACAAAACTATTATGAGATATGATAATTACTGTGGGTAGAATTATGACCTAACTTCACAATGAACAGGATGCACATCGGCACAAATAATGTTCTAGAGGAAAACTTTCTATCACTGATCCCTTGTGAGTCTACATCATTCCTAGGAGAAGCAGCACACTCCTCACTCTGGAAAGATAGTACATCTAGCTTTTCAATGAGTGACAAGATAAATCCTCTCTACAGAAGACAGACAATTTTGCATCTATTGAAATTAAATAAACCCGATAGGAAACAATGGGCTTCAAACGCAGCCCCACAGCAGGAAACACTACACATAACCAGACAATTTACGACATATTGTCAATATAATTGTTGTGAATAAGTAATGTAAATCAAAAGCATACAAAAAAAACCCCTGAAACTTACTTTATTCCCTGTCAAATAAACATCAAGCATAAATACAAAACCAATTTTCATCTTCAGATTGATCACATTGTGAACATCTTTACGTATCCACAAGATATGTCCCTCTACTCTAAAATTTCTTTCTCTGCAGTCACCTCTATGTAAGGAAGCCACAGAAAATGGAGTGGCCTAACAGAGTACCCATAAAATTAAAACAGACTTTAATTAATTTTTCTTATGCAAAAGATGACGGTTAGTGGAAATGCTACCACAAGTATTTCATAACACTCACTCAGTTCTGTTAGAAGGAAATGAACTAGTAAATCAAAGCTTGATGGCTCTAAAGTATGATATGGCTAAAGATTCCTTAGTATGGGGACAGCAACTGCATTAGCTTTAAGGATACTCAATTATATAGGTTTTCTACATGCTATTTGTTTACTAACCGATAGTCAATTAAAGTCATCATTCCAAGAAGATTTCTAGGAGTTAAAAATGATTGAGTCTAACTCCACGACAGTGGAAGCCCATCTAAACCCAAACATATGTATCTCTAAGCCTTTGAACCATACTGTTAATAAGTCACTGCTTAACACGGCTGATTGAATGCAAGCACTGTTATAGGAACTAATGAACTGCTTTTTGTGTTGCATGAAATGGAAAAATTTGTCTAGGTGAAGTCATTCAGAGAACAGCAAAGATCATTTGCCAAAGAGAATAAAAGTTGGTGGTAATTATGGCATACCACACATCAAAAAATTGGATTTGTTAAATATGCTTTAATAGCTGAATTGTTTCAATAAAAAGCACAAAGGGGTTTAAGTATAACTTTTTCCTGACAAAACAGCTATTAAGCATTTTTCACACTTTCATTTAACATCTACATGTCAAATGTCGTTAGCAATGACCTAGTGACAGGAATACACTAAAGCTGGCATTTGTCAACACTGACAGCAGATTGGAAAGAAGAGAAGCAGTGGTCTCCTATCTCTGCCCAGATTTAACCTGTGAACTACAGCCATGTTATTTAACAAATCAGACGTTATTTTCCCCAGTTGGTAATCCAGAATGATACTTCTCATTTTTGTGTAGTACTTTTGAGATATTTGAATGAAAAATTAAGCATACAAAATCTTTACTTTTCTTAATCTTTCTGTGATCTTACAATTTACTTGGGAAAAGAGAAGAGACTCTTTTCTACGATAAATATATACACAAAGACGCAGATCTAGGCACTATATTGGCATTACAAATTATATAGTAAGATGAAGTGGTTTATATCAATTTTTTACCCACTTTCTGCCTCTACTGCTTCTGTCAGTGTTCCTCAACATACACCAAAGTTTTATGCATTAAACATTTATCCCCTTTCCTTTTTATCCTTGTAGAAAGAAAGGAGATTCAAAATGAAACAAAAAGGTACTAGGAATTTTCCTTCTATTTACTAATTAGTATTAAAATGATGATTTTTATTCTCCTAGAATTAAAAATCTGTAGATATTTTAATGTTACAGTGATTTTGAGAGATTAATACCCTGAAAAATCTTTCAAATGACTAATATTTCTTAAATTTTTTAATATTCTAAAACAAGACTTCTGCAACTCCTCTTGAGTGATAAGTCAAATGGAGGTATCAGTAAATTAACTCACAGCATAACATTATGCAAATATATCAACCTATTCCTCAAATATACTTTCAAACTACTATAACATAACTGAATTCTAAACTTCTTAACTGTATTCTAAAGTAACAAACGTCATATATTTATCTACTATTCTAGCATAATATTTCTTGCTTATGATGTCACATAATTTACAGTTTTTCTATGCTTTTTTTTTACCATGGGAAGACAGTGAGGTGAAAAAGGGGATTCTTTCACTCATATCCCAAAGGTCATATATATATATTTTTTTTTTTAAAGTCAGTAATTTTGTGGAACAAAATAAATAAGAAAAAATGGCTATAATGGAAAATAATACAGTTCTATGTTCTATCCACAATCAAAATACCAAGATTTTTTTAAAGGCTCATGTATCCACTAATGATAAAAGAATATTCAAGAGGAATTAAATATGCAGACCACAGCTAGAATACGCTGAGAAATTTTTTAAAAATTAACTCAAGGGCAGATGCTTAAACAGAATGTAGTCCCAAAACAAATAGCTTGGGCCAGGTCCCTGTTAACCATAAGTATTCTAATTACTGAGACAGATGATGTTTTAAATGAATGTAAGCCACTCTGGCTGGGATACAATACGTTGTATAATTTTATTATGCCTTTTTACATTTACAACAAACAGTGAACACTGAGGAAAATTCTACCAGAAGCAATGTAACGTATTTCTATTGTAAAAACCATAGCACTGGTTTTGTGATACCTGGAGCACTCTCTCTGATTTTAACAAAAGGGCAAGGTTATTCTCTATAGCCCACCACTTTCTTCCTCCTTCCTCTCTTTCTTTTTTTTTTTTTAATATGTCTGCATCTTCTGGCCAAATAATTTACCATAATGAGGAACCACAACAGCTACGTTGCTTTCAACAGACCGATGGCACACCCTAAATTATGTCAGCTGGACTCCATGTTGTCCCTCATACAGACATACAAGTCCAGCAGAACTGATTCGATCACAGAGGGCAGAGTGAGATGAACATACCTTCTGGACACCACAGAAATGCATTCTCTTGCCACAGGAAGGCAATTGGTACAGACTTACAATTGAATATGTAATATGGTGTGTATTGGTAACAATAGGAGAGCTACACATACATACATAAATATATATGGTCACCAACTGTCTTTTTCTAATGAAACCGGAGTGAAGATAATGATAAACTTCAACAGCAACAAGAAGGACAGAGAAGGAAACTACCTTCAGGGCTAGCATTGACACATGCTATGATCTCGCTGTGGAGTGTCACCTTTAAAAAGTCCTTTAACTTGAATGGAATATATTCTTGAAGAAGTTAAAATTTCCCGAGATCCTGGAATATCTGGAGTTTAGCCCTGCTTTACTTCTGAGTCTTAATAGTACGTTCATGTTCAAACTACTTAACAAGGCTTTACAATCCTTTAAGAAGTATTTTTAGTAACAGGAAAGTATCCTATATGGGGCTGGAAAAAAGGCAAAAAAAATACTGTCCAGCAAGAAAAATGATCAGTGGGTGGGCAAATTACCAGAAAGTCCACTGCAGGATTTGTAAATGTGGCATTTGGCATGATTATTCCTTCTGGCTGCAAGCGCTAACGGGCTCTCTCACATTAACAAAGCTACATGGAATTCCTTACTGACAGATACCTGCGAGTCAATAAAGCATCCTAAAATTTCAAATGCTGTCTTCAGTCTTCATATTAACCCCTTTGTAAAACTTTTCAGAGTTGAGTGGCAGCAAAATCTGACCATATAACAACCTCCCCAAATTTGATTCAAGTTTCTTACATTATTTATCCACATCAGCATTTGACATTCTTTCTTCAATAGTACATAATCAACAATTCTTTCACAAACTAGAATTACTAATTATTTCATTCATTTTCCCAAAATATTACCAAAGAGGATAATATCTATAAGCTCATTAAAATGATGGTGATAATCACTGTTTGCAAAAGTAACTCTGTAAAATTATATCTGCAAAATTAATTTAAAAAAGAGGTAATACTGGTATTTTTAGTAAGATACTTCCACAAATGGAAGTGGATTTCAATAAAAATATATTAAAAAGTAAAAACTCGTGTATTAATGAATAAGGATATAAGATACAAATGTCTAAAAGATATAAATACAATATAATAAAAGATATATATTAAGCATGACCCTATATGGTTTGAGTTTTCATTAAGTTTCTAGCTACTTCTCCTGAAATTTGCATCTCTCATATATGATCACTTGATTCTTCTTATTGCAATTTGATAGTTACATATTCCTCCTAGTTTCACCTAAACTTAACTTTTAGAATAAAAATTTTCTATATTTAACACACCAGTCAAAGTGAATTTTTTTCAAGAGTACATAAAGTTCAGATAAAATGTATCCTTTTTGCTTAGGATTTAAAAATATACATATTCCCCCAAGATTAGGAATAATCTATTTTTTTACAAAGAGGATTTTGGACTCTAATTCTTTGCACATAAACTTCTATGATACAATAATAATACTATGAGTTTCACATTTTTCATGAGGAAAAAAATCAAAATTTGTGAAAAGACAATAAATGAGTACTTTAACACAAATATAAAGGACATGGATTGTGCAGGAACTTGAGCAACCTACATTCAGGACTCCTTAACTTTGGAATAACGTACTTAGAAACTTTTGAGGTCTTCGAACATATGGGTCTATATTAAACTCTTGCTTTTTAGCACCTATACTTCACAGCATAACAGCGGGAGAGCGTCATGAGTCTTTCAGGTCATGACATCCCTCTTAAACTAGATACAATTCCACAAATCAAAATAGTGACAACTTCATTTATCTACTACAAATAGCAATTTCTTTCCTCTTTCACTCAACTTTCTTTCCAAAAAAACCCCACTCAAATCTATGTATTGAGGATAATACATAATCTTCTAGAAATCTTAATACATATCCCAGTTGACTTTGTTACTATATTGCTGTAAAATCCTATTACTAAGAGATTTTTATTTTCTTTGACTTTTATTAATATTACATGTCACTAGACAGAGTGAAATTTGCACTTTTGGAATGCACAGTACTTGGAGAAAATCAAAACTAGGGTAACAGACATTTCTCTCAGATAAGATAAATATCAAGGACCTTCTATAGTCCTAGCAGTATTTTAAAGTGCCTCTATTAATGGTTGCCAAGAAAAATACAAGGAAAGCATTCCTCTGCAGAGTAAATTCAGTGTAGCTTACAATTGACTTTCCCTGATATATGCAGAATATCTTGTCCTCCCTCAGCCAGAGCCACAATAAACATCAATAAACAGGTAGGATAACACAGAGAACATGTGATAACATCTAAAGTTAGAAAGCAGGAAAAAAACCCTGTCCCTTAAAAGGCTTTCCTGAATACTACATTTCATTATTAATGCAACTATTTAATCCTCAACAATACCTTTCTGTCAGAGACATTCATATCAATGTTTTTGAAGTCACATTTTTATCTGATTTATGTAAAATACATACGTTTGACTTTGATAAGGTAATGCATTCATTCTAACAGCTGAAGAGCTGCTGTCATTTCATTTGTCTTTACTGAATCCCAGTGACAGTGCTTGAATCCCGTTATGATGCAGAATTAGTTCTGGTTTTTTGCTTATTTGTTTTTGCCTGCTATAAATTCATATAAAAACAAACACTAAAAACTGGTCTTTGCAGTTCATTATTTTAAAATGTATTTTAAATTTAAACAATTTACATATGCATTTTTAATGCAATAAGTTTTATGATACAACTTTTCACTGTAATTCAATTCTAAGATATCTCAAGGATTCAATTACGGTACAAGCCATCATATCCAATGGTCCTAAAGAGGCAAGATTATCAGACTACTAGAACTATCATGAACTCTTAATGTGTAAAATGATTAATCTTTTTATGTTTAACCTGCTCATGACTCAAATTCTATGGTGACTGCAGATAGCACATAAGCTAGCTTGGAAGCAAGTTAAATGAAATACCTTAATTGTTATGTCCGAAACTCATTCATTTACATGAATAAACAAATAAAGACAAAGCAAGGACCACTGATTTTGTTTTTCTTTTCAGTTACTGTAAAATCTTTTCAGATGAACAACCACAGCCAACATCACACCCCAACATCCTCATAGACCATTGAACAAATACTTTGTGCAATCCTCCTGTAACTGCCCCATTGCCAGACTTCTCATTGGTGTATCGGAGACTAATCAGTGCCAACATAGTTAAAGTCTCCCCTCACTATGACAACCAGCTGCTGTCCAGGATCATCTTGAGAAGTTACTTGCTAGATGATGTAACTAATTAATACAAAATCTTTTTTTCCAGACAGGGGCGAGCCAACCCAGTCAATTGTCACCCTCTTTGCTAAATATAATTAGCTCTAGGTTAGCTTAAACAATTTTAACACTGAATCTTTGCTAGCCCATATAATTTTGATTGAAATAGGCTGGCTAAGTGAGCCCTGGCAATTCATTCAGCACAGCTGAGAACACAATGACCTTCAGCAGACGGCAGTAATGAGCAGCTGGGGTTAGAAAGCGGATTATAACCTCTTCCACTGGCACAGCTGGATAAGGAAGAAGAGATATATTTACATCTCAAAGACAGATCATCACACTAGAATGAAAAGTCAATACTGTGTGCACTCCTGATCTGGACATCTAATTGACATTCAGGCACTCATTCTCTGTGTTTTTGAAATAAGAACACAAATTCATCCTAAACTACTCTCTGTTACATGTTGCAGCTGTATATATCTACAGTGTCAGCCAGCATTTCAATTAATCCATGAATTCTTGCACATCTTAAAAGTCAAGCACATAGTGTATACACCTGAGAGAAATTCAGTACTGGTAAATAACACTTATTTCCCTCAACAAGGACATGAAATATAAGCCTTCAAGCATACAACGTCAAGTGTAGAACACTATAATTAAGAACTATATATTATTAAAAAAATATTTTTGCAATCTCTTGTTAGTTGTCTTTCTCCTGTTACTCAGTTTATATTAGTCTGCTTATCTAACAACTCAATCTCATGGACAATTAAACAATACTCACAGAGGTGTACGAATGTCCAACACAATCAGTTCCACCTTATTAAACGCTTCTTTCATTGCTTTGTAGCATCCCGAATTACACAGTCAATACAATCTCCTGAATAGGGCTACACTTCTGAATACATTTTAGAAATAAAACCTCAAACTTGATAGATTTCATTATCACAGTAAGTGTATTTTCTCTTTTAAATGCAACCCGAAAGCTGTAGGTTGGGGTGGCTTTTTTTTCCCCAAGAACTTTCACAGTCTTTCTTTATTTCACTTCTGCAGTGATTTAAAAACTTCAGCACTAGAGAACTCGAAATCATTGCTGTCACATCAGATGCTATCACAGTTCATGGTAAGACACAAACTCACAGTCTTCCTAGCATCAGCTACAATGACAAAGTTATTTACTGCACTTTATGAACGCACTAATCTTGTTTTTCATATTCCTACTGAAAACTGGTGACATTCACTATCTTCCCAACCACCATGGCATGACATGCAAGTCAGCTTGAAACTGTGTCATAATGGCTTGACAGTAAAATAAACATTGATTCTTTCCAAAAGTAACAGCAGTCAGAGACTAAAAAAGACAACTTTTACTTTCCTTCAGAAAAGCAATAATTTCTTTTCCTTTTTGTCAATTGTATGGCAAACACAGACAATTTCTTATTGTATATTTATTTTGGCATGCTGCCTTTATTTTCTTAACTAAGAATCTCAGAATAATCTACACATACATCTGAGAACCTTATTTCAAATGAAGTACATCATAAAGGAAGGACATCATAAGAAAAACCAAAAAGCAAGAAGCTTAATGCTACTTCCTATTTTTTATTATTAGTAAGGGTTGCTTGTTTAAATTAAAATGAAATACATAAACATCTGATCTCCCTTATTTGGAGAATTACCTGAATTTCTAGAAGAAGAACAATCCAGCAAAGTAGTGATTTAAGTTCTTTATAACTTATCCTACATTCCTCACATTTTGTATAGCAGATGACTGATCTGAAATTTGTCAAAGGAAAAGGATAACTCTCATGTTTTGTTATACAGCATACATCAGTGACCGGTCATGCCTCTTCGCAGTAGAGACCTTTAAGTGATACTAAATGAAACTATTATATACATAACATACTTCAAGTGACTGCCAACATTAATGCATTGTTTCAGTAATAACCATGAATCTACTGTGACATATTTAGGCTATTTCTCTGTGTGGTTATAATAAACGTTTGTCCAAGAGCATTTAAGTCTATAGCACTCATTATCCTTGTTGTGTGACCTAGAAGGGTCTTTGGCAATCAAAATTCTGACATAGAAGTTCACAGTTCAAATCTGCCTTTCAAGTTGTCCCTTGAGACTGCTTGTACTGATCCCAAGACTTTTTTGACAGCTGTGTTGAAGTTTCCCGATTATAAACTCCCATCTTCTAATCTTTTCACTGGAAAGGGCAGCCGCAAGTAATGGCAAGTTAATTGCAGCATATGACACAGATTCGAATAAATGCTTTAAAAGATTTGCACTCTATGCTTATGAAAAACAATTTGGTGCCAATAATTTCAGTGCAAATCTCCAAGTGCTCAAGAGGTCTATGTTGCTCCTAAACCCTGCAGAGAGAGAAAAAAATTAAGGTACATTTTATGGGCTATAGGTCTCAAGTCATTGTCATTGAATATCAGGGTTTTATGCTACATGAGTGAAATTGGAATTGTTCCACACATACCTGGCAGCCAATACATAGGTTACTCATGAAAGGAGACCGAATCAAACTAATGACAATCTGCTATTAATATATTGCTCTATTTCCCTTAGCTATATAACTACAAAAGTTTTTGATGTTTCAAGCACAATGGGTTATAAGGTGCTACAGTCTGGCAGAGTAACAGAAAAAAATTCTTGCTTGTTTTGATTGGTAGACATGATATAAAGACATCCAAACTAACCACAGTTATTTGGCATTTGCCAATACTTTCAAGTAAGCTGTGACAACCGTAATACAGACCTATCACACATTTTCCAGTATGATGGGATACAGCAGACCTCATAAACTATGAAAACGCAAGAATAGATCAGTATGTGCGTAAAAGAAGAATGATGCATACTTTTGGAGAAGGTGACATTTTAATGTCTACATAAGGACCAAACCAATGGCCCACCAAGGAGCTATTATGATGATCCAGCCTGACTTGATCCGTAACAGACTTTAAAGAATTGCCCCCAGTAGTTTATGCATCAACTGTACAACATTTATTTAGCGATAGAGAATCCCTGAAACGTTCAAGAAGTTCTATTTCTCTTTATAGGATCTTGCCATCCCATCTCCTGCTACATTAAAAAAATCACCTTAAAGCTGGGAATTTTCTCCCTCAAAAGGATAAACACTAATCAGATCACCTCTTAACTTTCATTCTGCTAACTACATTGAGATCTTCAGTCTCTAAGTATTTTTTTGAAACCTTAAACAAATTTTTGCCTTTCCTCTGTTGATCCCTTTATGATGATCTAGATATACTCTCTAAATGATTAGTAAGCTATACTTTAAGGCCTTAGGTTTCAGGCTTAATATTACACACCTTTGATTCCTACTTGTGTAGCTCTTTATTGCTTTAATGTCAAATAGAAAAATACGATGGACATTAAGTTGCTTTTCAGTCAGTAAGCCAAAAGTTGAGGTTAAGGGTAAAGTTTTCAGTGCTTAAAGCAGTTCAGTTCTTCAGCAAAATTTATACCTTAAACTAATCTTTGCAATCTCTGCAGCACACTTAAGACATACAGAAACTTCTGATGTCAACATCAAATTATGTGTAAGTGAACTTACATTACAATGAAAAGTAAAAATACACTAAAATCAGTCAATCTTACTACCTTTTCAGGTCTCAGGAGGCATCCATGCTTCCTTTTGTGACAAAAGCAAGGAATATATCCAATTTTTTTCCCCCTCAAATCTCCGAAAGGAGCCTTTATTGGGAGCCAAAGTCCTGATGGCCTATATATCATTGCCCTGGAGGATGAAGTGATATAAGAGGAGCCAAAACCTGTAGCAAGTAAGGGCACATTTTCTTGTTCTCGTCCCATATGAGTGCCCAGAAAACAAACTGACCAAGCAAGCCTCTGACTTTATGAGCCTCAGGTAGACTCTTTTTAAACTAGCACATGTACTGGACTATACAGTCTGGCCCCACTTCTCCTCCTAGTTTATAATAAGCATAATTTAAAAAAAAAGAACCAGCCAAACGAATCTACCACAAAACAGAGCAAGAAAATATGATGCCTTCCTCTCAAATCTCACGATACAAGACAAAAGACACAAGATCAATAAAGACATCAGGAGAGTCACAATCCCTCACTGTCCCAGGAAATACTATGGACTCTAACACTTGAAAGCGAGAGGGATGAACAATAGTAGACAGTCTACTCAGAGCATCTCATCCACCCAAACCCCAGTGACGCCACGATGTCTGTGCTGTACTGATTCATTTGCAGGTTTGAAGATATACTATCCAGGAGTTTGGTGAATGCCTCTACTTAGCAGTCACAATCCCCTGAGATGATTTAATCAGATCTTGTCAAATAAGCATACACTTCAGAAAATGCCCAAGGTTTTTCACCTTTAGGGTGTTTGGAAAGTGGTTTTCATAACAACTTCCTCTCAGATTTTCCAAACTACTTTCTACCTGAATCTAGTTTGTGTAAATAATTTTTTTTCTATTTTATGATTTAAACAGCATTTTGGTTTTCTTCAAAAACAAAAATGTTGCTTAAATTTAAAGCACTGTAAGACTTTAATAGAAAATTGAAATATTGGTATATATTTACTTAGATTACAAAATAACAAAAGAAGTCTTTCCAAGGATCTAAACACCTCAATACGCCATTAATAATGCAATTAGTCATACTTCCTTTATGGCTTTATGATTCAAAGGGAACAGGGTAGGAGAGAAAAGGTTTCAGGACAATAATGCAGCAACAAAACACCAGTAAATTAGCAAGAATTATTATTAGATAATTAGCAACTGGAAACATAGCATGTACAAATATTCTGATGGATTAACTCACGCTACCATGTGTTTAAATGGCATTCACAAAATAAGCCAAGAGCTCCTGAGGTGTTAAAGCCCTCAAATTGCGTATTTTAGCAAATAAAAAAAAAAAGAATAAGGCTAAGGATTGGGTATATACTATTCTTCCATGTTTATAATAATCTCTTGGCTAGCAAGTTTTCATTTTTCTCGAGGTGTTACAAAAATTACCAGAATAAATATTAGTCAGAGGTAGCCTTTCAGTTATATCTTCAAATACCAGCAGGACTAATCCTCAGGTAAAATAGCAAAAGCTTAATGCTATCATATTTAATTTCAAAAGGATCTGAACAAAGAAATAATTTCCAATGAATAAATCAGTTCATTTTGAAAGAAAATTGTAGGGGAAAATTGCACTTGTTATTAAAGTTTGTTGTATTTCTCAGAATTGCCCAGGAATATTTCAAATTACAGATATCTAAAGAAATTGGGCTTGCATTGTAGAACTCAACAATTAATAAGGAGTTGTTGAACACTACAGATAAATTTCTTTGTACTGACCTTGAACAAGGAGTCATTGTGAAGTATTATCACTGCATTTATACTGTTAGTACTGTAGGAAGACTATGTCCCTCACACTTCATCATGCATCACTGAACTGTAACAAACTCTGACAGGTATAGAGCGTAACTCTAAATATTATGACACTCTGCTAGTGACAGCTGGAAAAGAAAAGCTGGACACAATCACAGTTCTCACATTTACTGGAAAAGATGAGCTGCCATCCATATCAAACATATTTCAGGAAACTGAAGTATTTTTAAATGTCTAATTTCCTGACATTTTAAAACACAGAAAAGTATCTGTTACAATTACAGAGGCATTTACTGTCAGCAATTAGTCTTTATGTCTTAGGTATAACACTATCACAGAAAACACTGCTAAAAAAACCAAAATCCAAAAATATACAGTATTCAATAACCTTGCTCAATTATGAAGCAACTCATGGCAAAGTTCACTTGTCAAAACAATAATATTTGCATCATAATTGCATGTAAGTAATCCAGTTTGGAATGTCACAAAACTATTCCAAGAGTACACTTTCTGCAACCTGAGTTTTCTCATTAAGTATTCCTACAGTAATTTAATTGAATATTAATTTAAAAATTAGAAAATTACATTCAAGAGCTTCTCCTTGTACAGATGACAAGTATACAAAGGAGGGCTGCGTTTTTCCACCAGTGCTAACTTTAGCTTGCAAATCCTCTTTAATTATTTTGATGACTGTGCCTTTAATTCAAAATATATAGTGTTGCAAATTCAAGCACTCTGCTCTAATATATATGTTTCAAGGTGTACAGCTACCTACTGTTCTGTAGTTTTGCAGGACAGTTCAGCTGTGGTACCAAAAGAAATACTGTCTAAAACAACATGAAAATCTTAGACATGATAACTTTCCTTACAGCCAACCAATTATGTGCTCTATATGTGTTGAACTCAATATTCTCTTAAAAACTGCTTCTTTTCTTGCATGACAAAATATAGAGTGTTTCATCATAAATAAGATGGCTTTTAGGCCACAATTTTATTCAGACAACAAAAGTTTTAATGTGGCTTCGTGATATGACATGAAACACTCCCAGGGATTACCTAACATTCTGGAAAAGAAAAAAATCAAAGTTTTAACAATTACAAAGTGACAAATGAACACTCAAAAATTTCTATTTATGCTTTGAAAATATATTTCTTTAATAAATACATTTTTGCATGTATGTAGATACACTTATAAACTCAATGTTCATAAGTTATGGTAAAGCTTGGCTGTTTACAATTCTCAGTGTGACTATTTGTTTTTCATCTTATCTCAATTGTTTTCCTGTAATTTATGACAATGTTATACTCAACATTTTGCCAAAACGTTACATTTGATGCTTAGAACTTCTGAGAAAAAACTGGGATACCTTCATTTATATTTTGTGAAATGTTTTGGAAATAATTAAAAATAGAAAAGAGAAAAAGAAAAAAAAACCCTGTAACTGCTTTACTTGTTCCTTTAATTGTTATGTATTGTATGTATATAAAAGGAGATTTCAGGAATGTTCTATTTCAACTTTTTGGCTCTCTCTTTACTCAGAGAAATTGAAGCTAAACACTTCAAACTCAACTCTGACTTACTGACCCTGCCAAGAATGGCAAAACATCTCCCTTTTGAATAAAATCAACTCAATTTTATTAATTTATGAACAAATCCAGCCAGTGCACCAAAATATGTTGACTGACAGTATATTTTGTACTACTTGGGGTATGTGGTGTTTTTACTAATATCTGTTTAAAATACTGATCTAGATGCAGGAAAAGAGAAAAAAAATGGGATGGTTCATTCCATGTTTTTGGCAAAAGGAAGTCTTCAGGGGTATTTATAATGAATGCTTCATCTCAAGTTCCCTGAACAACTATTTAATTTTATCTGTTTTTAACTTTTCAGTAAATACTGAATCTTTTCTAAGACCTTTCCTGTTCTCTAAAATAGTATTGCTAAACTTCACATTCCTAACATGGGATTTTCAAAAGTGTGCAGGATCCAACAACTTAAACAAACAGAGGTAGCTGAAAGTGAAAGTGAAAAGTAGAACAGGAAAAAAGTGGAGAAGGCTATGAGGAGGTAAAAAAAAAACAAAAACGTAGTTCAGAGAGCATATATGGAAACAACAAAGGTTCAGTAGATAGCACTCAGACCTTCAACTTGCTGGCTCATCTAACACATTACTATCACACCTCTGTCTTCATCTATAGAATGATATGATACCCACCTACTGATGTAAAGTGCTTCAAGTCTTATGGTTTAAAAGTTCCTAAGGAAATGTTCATTACAGAGTGTTATATGATGATCTATATACCAGTTAAACCCCTTGATTTTCAATTGCTTATCTTCTGCATGTGGATTAAACACTTAATGAGGAAGTTACAAACTTGTTGAGTGAATTCATAATAATTCAACAAACAGCAGCAGAACATCAACAGAGTTCATTTCTTTTCTCCAGACTCCATATGATAAATCTGCATGCTTGGCTGCTTAGACTGTAACAATATTCTTAGCAATTAGGTGGCTGTATTCTCTTTAAGCAGATGGAATAGAGCTTAATGATACTTGAAACTGCCAGATTAAAGGTATTTTTTACAGTGACCACTTTTTTCCTTCACTTAGTGCAGTGGAAAATGCAGTTTGACAGAGATAACAGGTGATCTG
Organism: Urocolius indicus; assembly: GCA_013401255.1. Taxonomy (NCBI): domain Eukaryota; kingdom Metazoa; phylum Chordata; class Aves; order Coliiformes; family Coliidae; genus Urocolius; species Urocolius indicus. The sequence continues at coordinate 731,316 of WBNH01007270.1, forward strand.
AGGTTCATTTGAAAGCTGCAGTTAGCATGTTCATGGTTTTTAATTCTGAGTGCTTCCTCTAGACAAGAGATCTTGAAAGAGAGAGAAGATTCTAGGTCCTAAACGAATTTAGCATTCTTCTATAGCAGAGACAACAGGAAGATAGCTTTATTTTCTTCTGAAGTTTCTCAAACATCCAACGTTATAAATTAAACTGTTTAGACCTAGAGACACTTAACAGTAGCTGTCTCATAATTTCCTTATTTCAGTTTTCAGCTATTACATCCACTATAGATGTAATGCCAATTTTCATGGTATATTTATTGAGTTTGTATTTCACTCAAAGGGGGGGTGGAAATCAGTATTTTTTCCTTTGTTTAAGCCTGACCACATATGTGTTAGAAATATTTGACTAACACACTTAAAATTCACATCACTGGGTACTGAAACTTTCTAAAAGGTGAGATCTGTATGACATTAAAGCTATGCTTGATGCTACTCCTATAGTTAATGGTCTGTTAAACACTCTTTTATGTCCTTATTTCAGAGGGTTTATAACTTCAGGACAAAATTCTTTGCAATTTGAAACTAAGCATATAGGATAGCAGTTCAGAAAGAATTTTATTAGGCACATACTCAAATCTTCTATAAAAAAGGTTTTAAATGAAGACTTTTCTTTGTCCTCTTAGCTAAAAGCAAAGATTAAAAAGGAATTTGTTGGCACCTATCTATAACAATTTTTTCACAGTAAAATGATTTTTAATATAAGAAATGACACCATAGAATGAGAAAGAAACATAACATTTTCACTACAAAGAACTCAGTATGTATTGATCTTTACTACTACTATTTAATTAAATGTTACAGGAGTGGTGAAAAAAGAAATACAGTTTATGTCCCAAATAATTTCTAACTCAAAAGAGGCACAGATATCTTTCACTGCAGGTGCAATTGTGAATAAATGTCTCAGATAAAGGTGTTGCAGAACTTTCTCCTGAACCTGAGCAAAAAGGAGTTGGCAAGGAGAAAGTTAGAAGGAAAGCAGCCTTAGCATTTTGGTCAAATGCAATAGTGTGGTTTTGAAGCTACTTCTCTCCTCCCCACCACCTCCTTCTGTCTTTGGCTACATTCATAGAGAAGTTTTGGTGCACTAACCTCTTTTTGGAGAAAACCAAACAAGAGACTGCTTCACATGTGCACCACAAATACTACAATCCCAATGGGTCTACAAGTGTCCTGAGCTATTTATGAGTGGTTCCTTGGAAATGCCAAAACAGCCTCGATCTAGCAGGGATCTCCTGAAGTCCACACAACGGATATGTAGGAGCCTCAGTTGCTTCTACTAGTGTGTGCATGGCACTAAATTACTTTCTAACATAGACATAATCTGTAATACTCAGCTCTACTCAAAAAGATTCTTTAACACACAATACAATACTAGGTATGTAATTTGTAAGCTTTGAGAGCTACTGGTTGTTGCACCAAGTTAGTTGCTGCGTCAACCGCAACGTTGAACTTTGCATCCTCTTCCAAGCAGTTCAGCTGCCTGTGCTCACGGCCAGCTCTGACATGACCTGGGACCAGGCCTGGAGGAGCTGCACTAGCCTGGGGTATCAGTCCTTGGCTTGGGAGCTTCACATAAGCCCAGGTCCTTCCTAAGCTAGGCTGCAGTTACACCTATGTCTGGCCTTTTATCACGCAGAGCTTGGTCTTGCCCTGCTGACTTGGCTTCAAGGCTTGACCCTTGTCACTGTAGCCTTGTCTGTCACTCAGTGTATGGCAGCTGAGCCTGATGGCAGTTGCCAGCTCTGCTATGCTGCTCTTATAGGCACCATATCTGTTATCCTCAGCTTCCAGCTCACCTTCAGCCAGGCAGCCCAGACCTGCTGCTGCTCCCTGCTCCCTCATCAGGTTTACTATTCAAAGATGAATAGACATTTCAGCTTGAGAATAATACAAATTTATGTTTCTTACTCAAACTTTGAGACAGTTTCCTCATTAAGCCAGCAATCCTGTAACTTGAAAGCAAATAACCAGCCACAGATATCAAATTAATGCAATTGCCCGTGCTAGTAAGGTTATAAATGTTCACATGTGTCTGAATGACCAAGAAATAAGTTCTTAGGACAAACTGCAACACTCTTCTACAATACAAACTGAATTTATTTGTAAAAATACTTTCACCACCAAAATGTTACATTAATATGTTATTGCTACCTCTTGCTGAAAGAAAAACTGTTAAACTTCCCAAAGAACCATGTAAAAAAAAACCAAAACCTTAATTTGATCACCATCATTGAACCAATATACAGAGCAGTTCTCAGTATGGTGACTTTACCACAAGGATGCAGATGTGTCCAAAGCACACTAACTTCCTTCAACATTAAACAATGCATCATTACGTAATAAGTAATCTGACTCAAATGCTTGTAAACCTCTCTGTTGCTGGAAAGTGTAACTTTTTTTTTTTTACTGTATCTCAAATAAGAAATATTTATGAAACATGCTGATGTATTTACTCACATAACGCAAGAGCGCACACTAATGACTTTTAGAGACTTCAACCTATGTAATCAGCTAGGTGATTTATCCCTATTTATCATAATTATTTCAAAAAAAGTTTCTTTTCACTGGATGGAATTTAGTGCTCCCTAAGGTGCCAGAATGGGCACAGGGTGGTCTTCTGAACATAAGATTCAGTAGGACACAAAGATTTTTATTTTTTTCTGCTTTGTTGTAAAATGATGAGTCTAAAATACATTTGTCAATATTTTGTTGAAATGAAGCTTGAGAATGCTCCAAGCCTCTAATAAACATTTTCTTCATCAGAGACACAGAACATCTCTGAAAACAATAACAGCAGCTATAATTGTGATCCCTGTGGCTTGGAAGATAGGAGTCTTCCAGTGGGAGGAAAGGGGTTCTCCTCTCAGCCTTGCCACTGACTGGTATTGATTACTCTGTCCACTTAGAGCCCTTCATATTGAGGAGATCTCATTTCTCTTACCGTAGAAAATAGAAAGTTTTGGTTGCACAGAGTTATTTCTATCAATGCTACAAACATTCTTCATTTATGAAATTGTACTTAAGGCACTTGGAACGGACTGCAGATACTTCCCTTTTGAACTAGTCAGTCTACCTATCTGATGCAAGGAAAAACATATTAAATATATTCAAAAGAAAAAAAATATCAGCATGTTCAGTAAAATGTGAGCTTAGGAAGTCCCAGATATGCTGATTTAGCAAATATTTTGTGCATATTGTTAATTTTCAGCTGACAAGCAGCATTCAGTGTTGAAGTGGCAAACATTTGCTTAGCAATATTTCCTTATGTGGGATTAACGGGTATCTAAAGCTTTGCTTTGACATCTTTTGGAGACCTCAGCCCCACTTCGAGAAAACAAAATTAATCAAGTATCCATTTAGACCTCAGCAAAATTCACTATTTTTTTAATGATGTTTAAAACTTCCCTTCTTTTCCTCTTACTTCATTCCATCCCCCTCGGTTGTCCTTCTCCAAATATTTTAAAATATTTCTTTGTTAAAAAACATGATGTTATGCTCAATTGAACATTGCTTTCAAGCACTTTGAAAGAAAGAGAAAGCACATCTGGACATTTTGACACTCTCCGTTTCTACAGATCCAATGTAAATTTCAATACTTTTGGGTACAACACTAAGCTTTCAGCTTCAGATGTCTTTATTCCTGTAACAAAAAGTGCCACCATTCTTAGGCACAGATACAAAAAAAGAACATCCCAGAGAAACAGAAGTGAAAGCAGGAGAGAGGAAAGATAAGCTAATAGATTTTTTTTTCAATTTGTATATAACCCCTTAATTTTCACCTCTCTTAAGGCTTTGTCAAATCCACAGGCCTTCTACAATCTCTACACCCTTCACATAATCTTCACCTCCACTCTATACTCCTAAGACTTCTCTGCATAACTACTACTCCTCTCTTCCATGTTCCCTACTTCTTTAGCTGGGCAAATGGCATATAGTGCAGCCAGCGTGCGGTTGTGTTGTGTGGCTGGCATTGGGATTATGCTGATGGGTTGGGTAACACATGGAGGGCTGGTTAGCACACAGAACAGCTAAATGCTCTCATAAATCTGGGCTTTCTTCCTTTAAACATTTGTCAGTTTTCACAAGACTTGGTAGAAAACTGAGGATTTCTGGAGATTGTATCTAAGTAATCCAGTGGCAGTTGGTGACTGGGTTCAGAAATTACTACTGACAGTCAGCAGACAGCGTATTTGCACAAGTGCATTTTTCAGGCCACTAAGCTAAAATGTGATATTGGAAGCTGCGGAACTGTTTTAAAAGAAGGAAAATGAGCATGGTTATGAATTGTGGTGGTTTTCAATATTGTGACAATGAAACTAAGTGCCAGCTTTCTCCTTTTGTATTGCATTCAAAACCGCTCAGCTGAGAAGTGAACTTAGCAGCGGATGGCAAGCTGCTGTAATAGAAGCCTCACACTGTGCAAAAACTGTTGTTACTTTTTTGATGTTTCAGTTGTCTATCCAAATAAAATCATCCGGTGTGAATGTGCATGAGGAAGCATATGGTATGTAAATAAATAGCAGGAGGCTTATGCTAAACAAACTTCTGCTTTCTGTCTTCCAACCTTTCTTTTTTGTTTTCCAAGTTGACCTTAAACATACTTGGAAGGAAAAATATGAACTTTGAGTTTATATATGATAAGAAACAATGAGGCCTAGTACAGTGAGGTCAGAATCTGCATTGGTTTTACGAATGGTAGTTAACATAAATAATACTTCTAGCCTACTCAGCTCTATACATCTTTTCCTAGGATGCAGATGACAGGAATTAATTAAACTATGAGAGAGAAAAGACAGTATACAGCTCTGCTGGTTTACAAGATCTCTCAGAGGGTGCTTTCTTCATCGTGTCTTCCTGATTGCTAGGAGTCAGGGAGAAGCTTAGTCTTAATGGATTCTTTCTCATTTACACACCTAAGTGACAGCTAGGAAACTGTACAGGACTGTGAGGCTCACTTAACTCTATTCCATCAGCTGAAAAACAAAGAGAGAGGTAAAACAGAATTTCCCCTCTTCTGCTATCATTCTTCACTGCACAAAGACCAGAAGTCATCCCAGTTCAGCAAAGCATATCCATATCTTTATTTGCATGCTTAAATTCTAATAAAGCCCATGTGTGGGCTAGAATTACTGAGAAAGATTATTCCTGTCCTTCACATGCCACAAAGTACCAGTGCTGAAGCAAGCTCAGTAGTGACATGACTGAGAGTTCAATGATTCAGAGAGATATGAGATCTGTGTAACTTTGAGGGAATTTGTTCTATTATCATTTACATTAGGCAGTATGGTGGTTATTATATATGTCAGCTGGAGGTACCTTAAAAGTAATGCCTCACATTTCATATATGGTGTTTCTGCACATTCAAAAGCTTTACAGGTTTTAGCGAAACATCATCTTCTATATTATCTCAATGTGAAATCTGAGCAGAGTAAAAACTACGTGTCGTCACTATAAGGATGAGGAGGTCAATGTCAAATTAACCTCTTGCTCCCCTGTGCTTTAATAAGAGGAGAAAGGCTCAATAATGGGCTGGAGAACTGGAGGTGTCCTCAGAGAGTCAAGTTCACTGCCACTGAAGCAGAGCCTGGTACCAAATCTACCAATTGTTGCCTCATACACTCTCACTCCTAATTTAGTAGCAGATACCCTCAGGTTTTTCCAAGGCTCTGAAGAGATGCAGTAAGCAGCAGGAATTCTGTCACACAACTAATTAACTCAAACGTCAATGTCTATGATAAAGATGTTTAAAGTAAATTTGTAATTAATGCTTTAGTTTCTGAAACTCTCAAATATGTAACTTTGGAGACAATTTAAAATAAGCCCTTCTTATACACACAATGCCTGTGTCAAATATTCCTATTAATAGACGTTCACTAGCCTATTAGATTAACTTTTTGAAAGGAAGTTGTTTTGCTTTTCTCAGTGTTCATCCTTTCCTATAAGCCTAAAGAGATAGACAACATAAAAAAATCAAACAAATTAAAAAAACCCTCATAATATTTGATCACATATGACTTCTTGACACTTCCTTTAGAAATGAAGATAAGTAAATCACCTATGCAACCACTAGAGAATAGTTTGAGAAACAATGGAGGATACAGCTCACCCAAGTAATAGAGACATCCCTCAGTTAGCTTTGAAGTTAATGACCAAGTTTTTCACGACACTCTAGGTCAATATGGAAATCGAGTGAGCTGAAATAGCTAGATGGTATTTAGATAAGTATCTTCATAGATGGACATCACAAAGCAGCAGCTCTACAGTTGAAAGACTTGGATTAACTCACCTAACTTAGCATACCGAAATCACCTTGCACAGGATTTGAGTAAGAAGAAAACTCAGATAAGTCTATAACAACATTCTGCACAAAGAAACATTTCACTCCTGTTTTCTAACTTACTAATAACGTGGAGTGTCAGAATTAGAAAAATGGTAGGTTATATCCTTAGATATAACCTCAGAACAGGAAGAATAATAAATTTTAAAAGTCCAACAGTTTAATGGACTCCTGACTAACTCTTGCTGACAGATTCCTTTTTATGTGTAATGATAAGAAAAAGCAGTCTTAGCTGGCCAAAGAGGACAGTACTTAATCATATCATTGCACTTTCTAGTCTGAGCCACCTGAGAATGCACACATGTGCATTCAAGCTCCCAAAGCTGAGACAGTTCATCCACTCAAGCATCTTAATACAAGCAATAGACTTCAAGATAACTGTGCTCTACATTAATTATGTGAATTAGAAATCTATCACTAAATTGTTGAAATAATTTAATGTATGAGAAACAAGATGAGTCAGTTCACAGAAAATGTGAATCATAAATGTCACCTCTGGAAAAACACTGACTAATCTAATGTTTCTACTCAAGCCAGAAAAGATCCTGCTTAGGTTTACATCTTGGTGATTCATTTTGTGAAAAGGAAAAATAATTGATTCTGCTCTTTCACAGAAATGCAGTATTTGCAGTGTCATCAGTACGTCAACAATTTACATTTGTTTAACTGCACAAAGAAGTTTCAAAGGCTGTACATTTGAAAAGCAGCCAGCTGGCTTTTCAGAACTTTGAATGTGGTTGCCTTTATGTTACCAAGCAAGTAGACAGACAACTGCACATAAAGAGAATTGATAGTTAATTAGCAAATGCGATTGTCCTGCTATATTTTCTTTTTCCATTGTTGGATACCACTCACCTGTTCACAGTGTTTCTTCCATGAAAAGCCTACATATTTCTGTACCCTTTTAACAGCTTCATTTGTTAACAATCAGGCTTTCCGATGGCTATCTAAATGTGTCACAATGGGCAACATAAGGAAACAAAATGCTTATTTTCTTCCAAACGCTGTAACAAGGCATTTGATAAAGCCTGGCAAAAGATTCAAAGATACATTTTATTTTGCAAGACATGCTTATGGTACAGTGCAACCTCACGAAAAGAAAACAATGCAGTCTCAAATCAGTAGACCCATGCCAACACAAGGCTACACCAAAACTAATAAGACATGTCTCTTACTGCAGCTGTCTGATCTCTAGCTTTCAAGAGAACTTGTTTACTACCAGCCCTGAATAATGCAAAACTGGTGTTTTATTCTTTTTTTTCCCCCTTTTGGAAAATCCCAAGTGGATGAGGATGCTGCAAAGAAGCAAGCAGGCACACAACAGAAAGCAAAGAAAGACAATCCTAAAGTCTGCTAGAATATCTCTGTTCTTGTTTCTCTTCATTCAATGTAACTGCATCAAACAGTAGCGATACGTCTGAGGGCTATTCCAGCTTTGCTTTGAATCTATCAGAGGTTCTGTCCTCAGTCACTTATGTACCCATACATTTTTCAATGAGACAAACAGTATACATAAAGAAATTTGAAGTACAGGTTTTAAAATCCACCCTTGCACTTTTTCAGCTTTTGCACATCATTTGGCTTGCTCTGTCTCATTTTCCTTTCTGAGTTACCATCTCCCTACCATAGTCCAAGGACAAACAGCACTTTCATTCTAATCAAGACAGTAAGAGATCTCTGTGCTTGCTTTGACTCTGATATCCATACACTTGAAAACCCATTCAAGATGACTTCATTTCCTAAAGGCAAGAGTACTGCAACGAACCAGGTTTCTGTACTAATCTGAAATTTGAATACCTGAGTTCCAAACTTACATCAGTAGGCCTGGCACGTGGTTTTGTGCTATGGCTAACAGAGAACTACTCTCTTAGTATAACTACTCACAAGTCTGTTTACCAGCTGTCTCTTCACAGGACACAGGTTTTATGGCTTGGATATGCTGATACTTGTATATAAAAACCTCTATGGCAAAGTCAATAAAAGCTGCACTTTGCTTATCATGGATAAAAGAATAAATCATAAAAACAAGCTACAAAGGTGTAAAATTGATCTCATCTGCTATCCATTATGGAGATAGCACCTCATCTCAAAATCAGGCCTACCTGGATATTCAGTCTGGTAGGTCTGAAGACTCACTTGTATCAGTGAGTAACAGAGCAACTTTTTTCCTAATACATAAAGCTCACTTGAGAGAGTGAGGGCAATATTGCATCATGCTCTAGGATGTTGTGTTGATTATATATATATAGTCATATTATTTATAGTCAATATGTAGAGGCATTTGGACTCTTTTTAGACCTGCCAGAGTAGCTGTGAGGAGATGAGATGCTGCATTCACCAGTCTCTAAACCTGTTCTCAGATGGACTACCAGGCAGTCACTATCTCAAGAACCTATACTTGCTATTCGCTTCTTTTCACGGTTCATTAGCAGTTTCATGAACGTGACAGGTATCACAGAAGACCTCACCACACAACTAATAAACTAGTCTTGTTCCTTGACTGTTGAAGGTCAGACTGCTAGGAAATGTTACACTGCTGTCATTACTAGTTAAGAACTAACTTCTCAAGAAAGGAGATGAACATAAAATATTTCTATCTAGGTCTTGAAAAACATATCCAATGTCATATTAAACCATGCTCACATAAAACACAAACGTATGTCAGACTCTTCACTAAATTGCTCTTTCTAGACTTTGAAAACTATCTGAGACACAAACTTGAAGCTATTTTTTTGAGGTGGACCTAACATTGACCATTAGATGTTACTGTGCTCCTCTTTTCATTACTATTTTTAATGCTGTTTCCAATACTCATGTATATTATCTTACCTTACTTATTTCCCTCTATTTTCTCTTGTATTATCTAGCCATCTTGCTTTTTCCTTTATGTTTCTTGTAAGGTACAAGATCTAAGATTTACACTTTCAGAGTCTGGACAAATGACAAAGGAGGAACTGCCTCAACAGTCTGTTACCCTAAGGAGGGTGGGGTTGACGGAGGCCACTGAGCAAGAGGCTGCTGTGGTGTTTCATTGCTGGCTAGGAAAAACCACAACAAAATGGCATGTTCTATATAAAGCAACTATCTCACAGGGAAGCCTTGCTTAGGTTCTAGGTATCAAAGGTTACACTGATGAGAGCTATTGCCTCTACTAAAAGTAAGTATATGCCGGCAACTAAGAAGGCAAAATGACAATAAACACATTAAAAATACCAGTTACTTGTACATTTACTGACCTAAGTTCATAAAAAATATATATTTTTAAATGAATGAATGTTTGCAAGATATATGAATAATAGGAACTTTCCAGCTCGTTTGGGTTGATGTCTGACATACACTATCCCTTAATTTAAAAGTGAGATATAAACTGAAAAAGTTAAAATTAAGGAAATAAGAAAATCAAATTTCATAGAATGGCAGGGTTGGAAGGGACCTTTAGAGATCATCTAGTCCAATCCCCCTGTAGAAGCAGTTCAACCTAGGTCAGGTTTGGGTTGTCCAACCCCAAATTCTGTTTGGCTCCCTCAAATATATTGATGCATAGGGGTCTTTTAATCTTTCTAAAGTGTTAAAGGTAGTAATGCTTTAAATGTTTTTTTTTTTTTTCAGACAAAACTCTTCATAAAACATAAAGCAGCACATTGTGTTTGATACTAGAAGCTGAAGAAACTTAAGAATAATTTATTTTTTTATAATATTTGCAGTCATCTAGTAATTTTTAATGTTTCACCATCAATAGATTAGTCAACATATAAAATCAATCTTTAATTCCATTACAGGAAAATAATTCTTTGTTGATGGCATAATTGCAGTAGAAGCAGTGGCTATTCTAATACCACCACTGAGGTTGTAGGAATAGAACATATACTGCAACAAAGAAAATACTGTTAAAAATGGATCATTTCCATTTTTTTGTTAGCACAGTGTTACTAAACTATGACATCATTCTGCATTATGCACAGAGTTGTTAGGAGAAGAATACATTATAGATAAAGAAACACGACCACAGAAAACGAAGAATTCAAACTGAGGACAAGTAGCAAATGTTGGCATAAAAACCGGCAAAACCTCAGAGTTTTAGTGTTAGAATAGTCAGATAGAGGGAAAACACAAAGTTAAAGAGCAGGCCTGATTGAGACCATGATAAGCTCTGAGTGGCTATGATGATACAAGCTTGTTTAACACGAAGAACAGAAGTGCAATTCATACGCCTGAATAAGCCAGCTAATCTTGTTAGGATACGCATTCATGTAAAATTAGTCTCTGCATCTCTGTCTGAAAGAAGCACTTAGACCTTTTTAATTTTTATAGCCTATGGCAGTAAATGATTGTAATCATTTAACAATCAGACTCTTTGCAATTCAGATCTGTTCTTATGGTTGCTGCCGTCCACACTTCCAACCCAACAATGGTCAAAACTGAACTCATTTGTTTTGACTCTCTATGTGCCATGTTTCACATTATTGGAACACATCTCTCCATTAAAGCTTCCTGACAAGAGATCTAACACACACACACTGTGTCAGTTACAATTCTGTCCATCACATAAAAAAGCCTGATAAACAGTGGCAATGTAGAAAGCCTGCTGCCTGAAGTCGCAAAATGATCACATAATTATTGACCACGTTCTCTTGACCTTTCTATTGCTAGTTAAGGGCCTTGTCTTATGATTATTCAATGATTCGGTTATAAAAGACTTCAGTACAAATTACACATTTTAAATAAAAACATTTATTCAAGTGCAGAGCGTGCCACAATAACTTAAAATAAAATCTGACTGGGGAATCTAAGTGTTTATTATCACAGTAGCTGTGCTGCCGGGCTTTTGTAGATTATCTGGCCCATGAGATTTCAGCAATGGGATGGGAAAAAAAGTAAGTAGCTGAGTAAGCAAAATCTACCTAAAGCTATCAGAGAAACTTAAAAATAACTGCAGTGAAACAAACTAAAACCTTGCAAATTTTTATTAAACTGTGATACTTTGCATGCTTGCAATATTTAAAGCAAATTATGTTTGCCATCAGAATAGAGAATATTTCCTAACAGGAAGGAAACAAATTATAAATAGAAATCTGCATTACTCCAGTTGTTATAAGCACTCTTGCACACTCACTGTGGATACTAAAATGAAGATAATTAGCATATGCAGCTTAATGTTGCTATTTAATACAGGTTAATACAGTGTAAATTCTCACTAAATTTTCAAAGGGATAAAATTTTCTAAAATGATACACAATCTCTTTATTAAAGACCAGAGAACCAGATGAGTGTCGCATCACAATGGATGGAATGGAAACCCAGGATGATCCACATCCACAGAAATTGATGAAAGGATTCCTCAGTCAATCAGTGAAATAGGTCAATATTCCACCAGAACAGAAAGATATGAACTGTTCATTGAATATCTGCATTTCCTTTGGCTACTACCCTCATGGTACTAAACCATGCTTTTTATTCTCTGCCCCACTTGTGTAGGATGACAGGTAGCAAACCTTTGTCAATGTGTACCAATAACACTCAATCCAGACCTTAAAGATCTGGTCAGAAAGAAGTAACACAAACGTAATCTCCTTTAAATCCAAATGAATTACTACAGCTACATTTTCCATTTTTCTGTTGTCTTCAGTGTGCTCTTGAACTTTTGACTTTTTTTTCCCACTGTTTGTTGAGGAAAATTTTAACAAATGTAAAATTGCTGCAGTGAGAGAGAAAGAGAGAATAAAACTGAAGCTCCAAACATTTAGGAAAATCTGACTGCATGGCAAATGGATGTATGATCAATAACAGAGAGAGAGAGATAGAGAAACACATTATATAAACACATTGAGAAATATTCCAGATGTCAGCAACACTAAGCCTCAGACGTCAGATAACAAATGCAAAGATGTGCTCATGCTTTGATGTTCAGCTCTACTTTAGGCTCAAGGTTGTTACTATTCTCTTTTTAGCAAATAATATTAGCTAATAAAATTTGAATACTGTACTGTGGGTTTTCCCATGGTATTTTGCCAGTGACATAGAAATTTAGCTCAGTTAAAATTGAATATTTACTCCCACGTATTTATTCCTGAAGGTAAAATTGAGCTGAATGTGGCACAATTGTATATTTACATATTTCATATTTCAAAAATATATATTATTTATAAGGATTGTATTTCATTTTAGATATCTTTCAAAATGTTTCTTGTGTAGGTTATATTGTATTTTAGCTAGAAAAGAAAATGAATCTATGGAATCATCATAATAATTTTTCATGGAAGAAAAAGTCAACAATCCATATAGTCAAAACAGTTTCACTGAAAAGGCAAAGCTGTTAAATCAGATGAACAGGTGAAGTTAATGACAAGCAGTGTACAATATTTTGATAACAGGGCCTGATCAATTTACGTAGCAACTTAAATGTTTCCAAAAAATATTATGTCGGTTTACTCAGCAGTTTGATTTAATTCCAGATTCTTTCTGATCTTTCTGAGAAATAAAGGATGTCTCAGATGAATAAGCAAGAGGATGTCCTAGAACCTTGATGTATGCAAGGAAATCACAGCAGCAAGTTAAACTATCTGTGATGGCTTTGATGCTGACAATGCCTTTCAGCAAAGGACTAGAGAGACCACTGAGGAAATGCAAGCTAAGACCAATTCACAGCATCTGAAGTCCCAAAGTAAACCAAATTATAATGTCTTTTATGATAAGAAGTATGCATTTCCATTAAAAACAGATTAAGAATCTTTATTTATACTGGAAAGTACCTCAGTTAAACCACAGAACATTCTATCCTATGCCAAGTCCTCTCTACTTATAGCAACTGAAAAATCTGTAAACACTGAAGTCATTGCCATGCATGTTGTGTGACAGACTTTAAAAATCTCCAAACAAGGTCTGGCTTTCTACTTTCAGGAATATTTGTTCTACCAAACCCCACAATATATATTGGATGATTAAGGTCCTGCTACTCGGACAGAATAAAACATATAGTATATAAATTATATTAAAGCAGAAGTAATGAAGCTTTGATTCCTTCTGATTTTGGGTTTTGTCCCCTGACTCTTCTTCAATATTGCATCAGATGCCCCAGATTTGTCTTTGTTGATGAGTTATTGCATCTATGGATGGAATGATTTATTAGTTACACACAACACATGTAGGTGTGCTGGCCTTCCTCAATGACAGAAATAAGATTTTTTTCTGTCCTGTAACCATCCACTTATTTTCCTGATATTTGTTGAACTATCTTTGCGATTTCTTCTTTTTTGTCCAGTTTTGCATTGACCAAGGAATTACAAAGTTTGGAAGGATATAGAGGACATAGGGAAAAGTCACATCGTCTCTATTTGCTTCAGCAAAAATTTAGGAGAAAGTACTCTGAAGTCATACATTATGGAATATTCATTATGGAATATTCATGGTTCATCTCTCAGTTCAACCACAATATCCCAGAGCTGCTCATTCAGAGGCGACAGGAAACCCCATAAAGTTTGAGGCTGGCACCATCAACCTGCGAAACGATAGCAGCTCACGTCTGCTGAACAGCAAAGGTGTGAACTGACAGACCTTGACCCCTACTGTTGCTGTGCCCCTGGAAGCTGGAATATTGGCATTTAAAAGTCTCAGTACACACTAAATGTTTAGTGCAAAAAAAGACCAATTTTTTGTTCTAACCATGAATGCAACTCTTATTGCCTGTATCTCTGCTACACACATCCTACAGAATATCTTTGGAAATCACAGAATGGAAACCTTTAATTTACTGTCAAATACATTTGATATTAACATTTGATATTTAACACGTGAAGATTCCATCCAACAATTTGTGTTCTAATCTCAATGACATTTGCTTTTCAAAGGTGCTAGAATTTCCAGATTTTGTTTTAACCATTATCCTACAGCTTCTGCCACCAGCATTCTTCTGCCTGTCTGGATTTATCAAGGAATGCAACCTGGTAGCAATATGTTCACTTTATGTAATCCTCAAAAAACAAAGGAGCTCAGATTTGCAAACAAAATGAATATAATTCTTGCATAGACCATTTGCAGTATTTCCTCTTTGTGGGTAGTAAGAAGAAACATTGGCTTTGCTCACAGAATTTTGATAAGCCTCAGTAGAATCTTAAATCATAATCTTATACTTTTTATATATTTAAATCATGGTTTTGATCATCATAACTATAGAAAACAGCAAAAGTAAGATTCCCAGCATAAGATACACAGATTTACAGTGATGTATTAATCCTCAGCTTTTCTCAACCTGAGACAAGAGAATTATATTCCAGGATAAGCTGACATACTATGTACCTAAATCTCTATTCTGTGTATCTGTCTCTTAAAAACAAGAAGTATGACAAGCTATTTTGTCTCAAAACACATGAAATCCACAATATATAAATAAAAAGCAATTATTTATGTTTATGACATTATTAATTACACCAAAACACAGTGGAAAATAATAATGGTGCAATTAAGGCTATCAGAGTGGCTATGGCCACTAACAGAACAGCAGCAACACAGTCACATTAGCATATGCCAGTTGGGAGAGAGACAGGGAAACTGATAGTGCACCTGTGTAAGCATGAAAGTATTGGCTAAGCATCTTGGTTGCAAGTGAACATAATCCAATTTTTGGAAGATATAACTGCGTAGGTTTGCTTTACCTAACACTGAGCAAAAAGTGCTGCCTGCATGAGAACTCAGTGTGTAAAATATGACTGTTGCCTTCCTTGAGAACATGGTGAAAGTGGGTATTTAGCTACGAGCACACAAAATGTATCAATCAGTTTTCAACTAAAATGCATAGGAAAAAAAAATGCAACGTGAATCATGAGTTTGGGGGAAAAATAACCAAGGTAACATCATTGAAAATAATAGCAATTTCATCCTAACAGATGGCCAGGTGGCAACATAATGCTTTGCTAACTTTGTAGCAAGAGCACAAAACATTTTTTGCCTTTCCAATCACCTGAAAAATAAATCCGCCACACCCCACCAAATCCAAAAACTATGAGCTATTTGTGTATCTGTGCTTTCTGTTGAGCAGAATTGCTACATTCACATGTCTCTTATTAAGGTGCACTTTATGAAACACAGATGATGACATTTCATTTAGCTACAATAAAGGTAAAGAGTACTGCAACAGTTCTTGTCCTGCCTAACAATGAATAATGCAATAATTTTCAATGATGTCAGTGTCCTGTTTGTATAGCGTTGCTATCTAAAGGATGTCTGGTATAGATGTGGGAGGTGATGAGAACATCAGTTGAGATAATGGGTTAGAATCTAACTCTCACTGAAGTCACCAGGACTTCATAAATTGATTTGAACTCATTTTGGACCAAAATTATCACACATAATTTCCTGTGTTACAAAACTCTCAAACAAACGTGGTGCAGTTGTGGACAACTGATAAGAGAAACTGAATAAAGGGACATGAAAGAATCGAAAGACTGTGTATCCAAAGCTATTCATTTTAAAGGGGCACAACTCAATGTCATCTGACATTGACTGAAACTATTTCTCTGTACTAAATGAAAAATGCCCATTAGTACTAAACTTAAAATGTTAAGAACCTCAAAATATATGAAAGTTGTAAAATATATAACAGATATGCATAATTTAATTTGAAAAGTTTAAAATCCTAACAAATGCATGCCAAAAAGCAATACTGCACCAAAATATTGCTTCAGGTACTAAAATGCCTGCTGCACTAGTAACTTTAATTTGCATTCTGTTAAAAAAGGTGCTATGAAAATCAAAAAGGGATCTCCAAGGCGCACTGTGCAAACATTCTGAACCTCTGCATGACCAGATAAAAGTTCTCCAAGATATCAAAAAGAAAAATCCCAACAATCCAAAGCAAGACCAACGATCATTGCTGCCTTTGCTTTGTGCAACACTCAATAAAATTAAACATATAAAGACTGGGAATCATGCCAATGACATAAAATATACAAGATATGTATGGTTATAGTTGTAAAATGAACGGATTTAACTAGGAAGACATCTCAGATTTTGTTAGTTAGAGTGATGAATAAAATCATTCTACAGTGGCAGAATTTGCCACAGAACACACAGATTTCCCTTGATATAAAACTGTGTTTCAGAGTTGTACTCCCAAAATTCATTTTAAAAAGGATAAGAAAACACATAAAAATGGAAAAAAAAAAAAAAATAGAGTTAAAGTAGCAAATGGCAACTTTAAAATCTAATATGAAGGGGAAGCTGACTCTCTCCCAAGCAATTGAACATTTATTGGATACAGTATGCAGTGAAATGTAATCATCTTTGATGCTAAATTCAGGATACAATCTACTTTTCAATATTAATACTCTCTTTTGAGGAAAAAAAAAAAAGACGAATATACAGAATAGAGAATGTTCTAAGGGTATGAGTGTAAACCAGTGAACACTACAGTTCTCCAGTTACCATGTCACCTAACATTGCCCAGTAATATCTGCAAGAATCAAATTCTTTCAGTAGCTTCGACCACAGAAGCACATACTGAAAGTTGTATGAGTATTACAGGTGTTTTCGCTGTCCTTCAGTCCCCTTCTTTTGTGGTGTCCTTTTTTTGAGGGAGGAGAAGGGTTTATTTGTGGTGGGTTTTTTAACATGTGGAATATCCATACATGCATACTCAGACAGAAATAAAATGGTAAGTGGTTATGATGAGAAACTCACATCACATACTACTCTAATTTTATGCGACCTATATATACATATATTTATTCCCCTATATATACAGAGGAATTCTCATGTTATAGCTCTTGAAATATAAAGTTTCAGGCCTCAGTGGAAAGGCAGGCTGCTCCAGAGGGCAGTGCAAACCTCCTGCAAGCCCCAGTTGGCCTTTTACTTTTGTCAGTGCACCCTTTCTATGGGTATAACAGTCAGAGTGATGGCAGAAATATTTATACATTCAAGCATCTTAAGCTGCACAAGAAAATAACTGTGGAAAATTATGTAGGTAGAAGTCTATCAATTAATCCCCAACACCAAACAAAATTATGGGGATGATGGCTTTCTACATTTTATCCTTCACCTGCACTCCTCCAGAAAATACACTGACCCAAAAGAAACAATCTTAACTTCCTAGCTGTGTCTGAAACTCATGGTAATAGATTGCAACTTGTTTTTTCTTATTTAAGCTATGTATTACAGTTTGCTTTTCTAATTTGTGCATTGCTTCACATTTTGCTGTATATGTACCACTAATGAGGAGACAACTTTTTAAATTAAAAACATTAATAAAATGCTGCTTGTAGATATTTTTAGATTTAAAAAAAAAATGTCAAATGTAAATAACCATCTGGGGGCCTGAATACTTATTCCTTTTATTTCAGTAAGTTTCCAGCAAATGAACCATTTCTGGAGAATTAAAGGTGTAATCCTCTACCAATCACTGACAGATATTTCGTGATGTTTGTGCTATATTAGTATCTGATACCTTTTTTGATAATACACACTTTTAAGCCATATTCACATGTATCACACTCACCTGATGTACGTCTCTTCCTGCTGGAACTTGCTTGTATTTCTTTTTACGTCCTCCCTTTCAGTCAATACTAAATCAAAGCTTGCCCAAATACTACTGAATAAATAGCAACAAATGAAATAATAAACAACACAAATTAAACTTGGAAATACCAATCTTTGTGGTCCTACTTAACCCTTTGTTTGAACCCAGTGGATGGGGAGAGCCCTAAATGTTCATGTCAAAATTTAGACAGGTTAAGCATCCTCAGCTTGCAATTTCCTTTCCTGTGTTGCCCCAGAGCAGTGAGACAACTGCTCTCCCGGCACAAGGAAATAGTATTATGCTGCTGCATCCTCTCTACTTCAGTACACCAAGTTGCACTGTCCTTTCTGTCCTCTTAAGAGGTAGTTTAATCTTTAATGATTATTATGTACCAGCCATGCACTCAGGCAAAAGCAGTGTTTTTTCTAAAGAGTCATCAATCTACAGAAATCATTTTGACAATTGAGTTCAAGTATAACAGCCAAAAGGCAGAGGCCTAACCTTTTAAAAGTGCCAATTTTAACATAACCACAACACAACTGAAATGTGCTTCATAAGAGCATATTCAAGTACCAGCAAAATAGAAGAGACAACTAATGATGAATAACAGAAAGAAGAAACTGACGTATGTGATGTGCGAGGGAATAAAACGGGGGAAAATCAAAGATAACAGCTATACAATCAGAAGCAGGAGGACAAGGGAAGAAAGACAAGATGAATTAATATGCTTATTGCTACCTCTTCCCATATTTTCTGGCAGAGAGTAACATTATAAGAAAATGAATATAATTCAAGAAGTTTGTCACTTACTTAAAGAGATTTCTCATGAAAAGGTTTGCCTTATATACTTTTTTCTTCTGGAAGCTCTCTGAATAAGTGGCAGATGGAATGTGGATTTGTATATTTATGTAATAAAATACTAGGTTTAACAGAATTACAACCAAACACAGAAGAAGTGTTGTTATAGCACGATAATAAAGCAATATTTTTAGGGAAAGTAAACATTATTTATCTGTAAAAATCCACAAAAATATACACTTGAAAACTTACATTATTTCTCTTCTCTAAAATCATAGGAATAACTTTCAGGGTTTCAGGATTCTGGGGGCACTAAGAGGTCTTAATCCAGTCTCTACCGACTGGATGAATTTTGACCCATTTTTTAGCCTTGTCTCCAGTCCTGTGTCTTGCTCTGCATCATTTTTCACCTGTCTGCATACCCTGAATCACACCTTGGTTTATTTCTGAGGCTATCGATGGATCTCATTTCTACCATCCAGCTGTGTCCGGCCAGCCTCAGAACCTACAGGATTGCACCAGATGGGTGAGGGCACAGCCCACACTGGGGTCACCCCAGCTTCCCTTCCCATAGGATTTTTGTGGATGCTCAGCAGAAAGTAGGCAGCCAACTGTTCTTGGTTTGATTGTGCCACTTCTTTTTTTTAGGACTTCAGATAAGCCCCAGCCATGTCTAACTAGCCATCACAGGCTTCTCCCAAGAAACAATAAAAAGTGAACAGATAGTGCCAGAAAAATGTCCCCAGGTATCTTGCCAACCTTTTCCCTTAAATGTCTAACATTGTCCATTCAAAATTCAGAATAATCATCCTCAGTCTGTTTTTAACTCCCAGGTTGGCACTTCCATTTTGGGAGAACTTGTATGTGGCAAAGCTTGCCCATGCTTCCCAGTGGTTGTGCATTAAAGCATATCCCTTTATTCAAAGAAAGGCAATACAATTAATGGTGTGTATTTAAGCAGAAACATTAATGAAGTGACACAGTTTTTATTTTTTTCTGGTAGAATATTTGACACCAATATCATGGAAAGAAAATAAATGTGGAATTCTTTATAAACTACATTTTAGTGTTATTTTCTGTTCATTAAAAGATTAGATCCAAACAGAACATCACTTTGTCAATGATGAGTTTCTATTTTGAATAGAAGTATGATTATAAACTCTCTAAGACATCAGGAAGATTTATTGTTTTCTCTTATCTAACCAATGTGTCCCAATGTATATAGCTGCACAATCTCTTCAGAGACTTGTACTAAGTATGCTGGCCTCACACACATATAACAATGACCTGCTGCAAGACATGATTGTACTTGAATTTGCACAAGTTACTACTTCATTGTTATCACAAGCGTCAGCCATTCAACATGAAAGGCACCTTCACTTAGGATTCAACAAACATTTAAGTCGAAGAAGAAATTCTACAAGTATATTAATGAGGCATATTAAATATGCTCAATGGCTAAAATGAGAATGAAACTCTCCATAACTTCAGAACTTTGTTCATTATTATCAAAAGCACATGAGTACTACTTGACAAACTTGGGGATGGGGGTGTCATAGTGTAATTTTTTTGAGATAAAACATTATACTAATTTTATCAGACAAAAACAATCCTACTTATCACTTGATCCACTATCTATCATAAACAATTTTACTTTCTTACCTTTTCCCTTTGTTCACTTAATTACTTGATTGTTTTAAAAATGTATAAAGATCAAAAGCTGATTTTATGGTACTTTGAGGAATGAAAATCAAAGACAACTGTAAATAAATGATGATAAAAATATAGCTTTTTTTGGCCTCCAAAACTAAAAAAAATTATTAGAATACATTCTTCCCCTGCTCAAAATAAAACCAGCATTTAGGAATGGTGGGAACTACAAATTGTGCTAGATTCTTCAAAGCAATCACACCAGAAATATGTACAGAACAGCTACAATATGAAGTCACCGTGCACATTGCACCATGTTGCAGCATTTGCTTATCTCTACTGTTTTCATAGGTTCGAAAGCTTATATAAAACAGCACAATGGCGTATTAACAGTATCTAGATTACAACTCAAATAATTTTGAAGGTCAAAATTTTTACCTCAGTAAATCATGATAACAGCTTCTATAGCATTTCCCTTCTAGCAATTTTACCTATTCAAAATTTTAGTCTGTCTCCTTGAACATCTAGAAAAAACATTAAATGTAAGTGGAGTTACACCTGTATATTCTTTATTTGCTCATTACCAATTTGTGCCACGATATTACCATACACAGACTTCTGTTTATGTTTTAAGCTACCTCACCTCACAAGACAGAATCAATGGGTAATAACTAATCCTTTATTCAGAAGATTGTTTACCTATAGTTTGAAAATCTTTATTGTATCTGATTTCTTTATGACAATAATATGAGAGCACTGATGAGTAGATAAAGCTAGCTCTTAACATCAGCTCTGGGGAAAACACTGCCCCAAGTGAAATAGTAAAGACTTTTCATACAGAAACGAATGTGTGAAACAAGTCAATGTTCTCTATATGTAACGTAAAAAAATAAGACTGATTTCCTTCAAATATCGCTAACAAATCTTTGACATGACTTCAGTTTCAAGTAGGTTCTTCACCAGGTGAGTACCTGTGAGTAAACACTGCTCTTGAAATGAATTGCATCCCAAACTGCCAATAGAAGGCCAAGTCCCACTGAGAGCCTAGGCCTACAAGGAGATGAATCTCTGATCAGAGAAACATTTTATAAACACTTATACTACTTTCTCGCCTGGAGGACGCTGAGCAAAATAGCAAAAAAGTGTTGCATGACAACCAGTCGCCTGAGGCCTCCCTCCACTACAGGGAGAAAAACAAAGCTAGTATTTTCAGACACATCTATCTTGCAGCTCATGCTGCAAAGAATCAAGGGAAGAAACAAATTTAAACAATACTCCCTTTGCTTTTAGAATGAGAAGTTCCATAATCTATGAATATCTGTACTGGATGTATAAATACTGCAGGATCAAGCAGTAATCAGGCACTTACAGAGATTAAAAATTGAGATGCAATGAAAAAGTGAAGCCAATGCTAAAGCTGGTAGCAGAAATGGCATCTGTAAAATATTTGGATTACAGAAAGATCCTTCAAAGATAGCGGAAACTGTTCAAATTATGATATCAGACTGACCTGAATGAGATGCTAGCAAAATAGAGGGATATAAACTCTTTTTCGCAAGTCTTAGCTGTGAATGAGAAATTCAAACAGGTTGACAGTGAATTTTTGACTGTATCTACTATTAGAAAAACCTATTTACTGCTGGGATGCTAGACTATGTTTCATAATATCCTATTTTGCTAGCAATCTAGCTAAATCATCTTATATTTTATGTCAGAAATATATACTTTCTTGCTTCTTCCATCAAAAAAAAGTTAAATCTAAATGAAGCTACTTACTTTCCACTAAAAGTGAAATTTTCATTCTGTAGATAAATATCTTTGTTAAAAAAAGGTGTTTGGTAATAGCTTCTAAGCCATACTATTATTTCCAATTAATAACAGCCTCCTAAGTACACATACAAAAAGCAAAATAAAAAGCAATTGCTATTTACATGCATTTCAATTGTTAAAACAATTTAAAGCAATTTAATAAAGCTGTAATTTAGCTCTTGTGTCACACTGTGCTTAATCCAAATTTTTTTACCCAAACCACTTTTTAGGCATAAAGAACATGGAAAAACTAATAGTATATTCAAATTCTGATGATTTCCCAAACACTATATTTCAAAACCACAAAGGTCCTAAATTAACACTATATTCATTTTAATTAGAATTTGCATTTGAAAGCATTTTTTGCTCAAATGGTATGATTTTACATAATTGGTATCAATGATTCACGATAAAAGGAAAAGTAAAGGTTATATGTAAATTATTAATTATAAAAAGGAAGAAAGTATGCTTAAATTGTGTTAGCTTCTTGTCAGCAAACAACAAACCATTCTGAAAGTAGTGGAAATATAATATATTGTGCATTTGCAGGACAGATAAATCATCTGTCATAGGATACATGAACAACTCACAAATATGCAGTATTCTACCTTTGATAAGAATTCTGTATACGTGCTAAGCAGTGCTGTTGTAAAAAATGTGCACATGTATTTTAAAATACTGGTGAAACTGGTTCAGCTACAGGAGAATAATTACAAAAATATCTATTACAGAAATATAAACCCCAACCAAACAACAAAACCCTAAAATCCTTGCTCAATTTCTGATCCGTGTATTGTTCTCAATTTTGATCTCAAATAAACTTTCCTTGCAATTACAAAATTCCTAAATTACAAATAGTAGTTAAAGGGCAACAAAAGAAAACAGGGTGGCTCAAACACTCAGTTGGATGGATAACATGAATGTAAGTTAAATGGTATAAATTGTAAGGGGCTAGTTTTGACCCTAATTTTCTGAGATTTTGCAAGTTTTAACCATGGTCTACAACATCAATAACATCAAAGACTTCATTTTGCATATGAAAATTATAAAGAAGAAAGCTGCTACATAAAAGCCTTTTCAATGGAAAAACAACTGAACTTCTGGATAATTACTTGCCTATATTGTCACTTGGGACACAGTTTTGCAATGAAAGTATAAGTATCAAATTCATGTAGATTTTAAAATGGTCTTTAATGAGGAAGGATAGGTACTGTTACAGATATATGCTGCTGTAATTTCATATAACTAGCAGTAGACAGCCTGAGGGAAGTGTGGAGTGGATGCCTCATTCCTAGAAGTGTTCAAGGCCAGGTTGGATGGGGCTTTGAGCAACCTGCTCTAGTGAAAAATGTCCCTGTCCACGGCACCAGGGGTTTAGTTCAAATGTTCCAGTTCAGGTCATACTCAGCAAAGCATAAGAATTAGATGCCTTAGAGTTACTATTTCTACTAATGCGAGAGAGCAATATAGACCTTTTTTTTTAACTAGGTTGCTGTTGACTTAAATTCAGATGATGAACCTTCCTAATCCATCAATCAGTTCTGAAGAATTTAGCATAGTCAGCTTTTCCTTATGCTTGTTTCTATGATGATGATTATTTTTATCAGATACAAAGCATGCAGTCACTAGTACAGATATATCTCTTCCAATTTATGAAGATTATTTTGAAGTCTAATCGTGCCCTGTGACCCAGCTTCTAGTATCTGCAAATTTAATAGCTGTAACTGCATAACTTAAGTCATTAATACTGATGAGTTGTAGAGCTAGGCCAAATCTTTGAAGGTAACCAGTAGTTAATGCAGTTAACTACAGTCAATACATAGTTAATACCACATTTTACTGATAATGAACATCTAGGTATGTTTGTCTGACCTGTTTTGTACCTGCCCAACAGCGATGTAATCAGGACAATGCTTCTTTACCTTATAAAAGCAGGTAAGCAGACTTTCAAAAGCCATTATACCATCAAACTGTACAAGCCATCTGGTCCTTTCTCCTGCACTGGAAAAGACTTTTGTCCTACCTTGGAGGGAGAGTATATTCTTTTCGTGCAATTTAGTCCATGAAAACATATCTAAGCTTTTCATCTTTTTTTCATAGGTACTTAGAAACAGCTTAGTTTTTGTAGAAGAATGTTTCTGGGAATTTATTGCCTGTAATTCTCTGGCTCCTCTTTTACTCCCTTTCTACCAAAATGATTTATGTTCATTGTTTTCTATGTGCTTACAGGATATTGGATGCTTTAAAAAGAGGTGAAACTTGGACATTTCACGCATGGTTAATTTAGTCATTAAGAACATTTACAATGTGGACTTGCCTTCCATGTGAATGGGGAAGAGGACAAGTTCAGGAATATTACTAAGGGACACTGTTAAGGTACTAAGTCAAAATGTGGTATGTCTGATACTTGCATGAAGGTCTCATATGTATGGGTATGTATTTTTGTAACGTGCTCCCAGAGTATGGAAATATTACTCCTTAACTTTCTAGAGGCATAAATTATTATGGTGGGTAAAAAGTAGTGCAAAATTTGTATTGTATATCATTAACATACTCAGAAAGCATAAAACCCTAAGAAATGGGTGACTGGTTTTAATTAATCTGAAAATGAAATACATATGAAACATTAAATACTTTTGTAATGCATTTTATCAAATACTGAAATATGTATTAATGTAACACATTAAAATGTAGACTTATTTCACACATGTTTGTATCTCTGACTAGTACCCACCCACTCAGACAAAAATTAAGACAGCAATCCAACATTCATTTCACTCCTCCTGCCTAAGGAGGACAGATGCCTAGGGACATGAATTGCCTAGGGACAAACAGGATTATAAGGGAATAAAGGAAAATAGTCATAAGAACAGGTTCTCCCAATTAATAGCAACAGTTTGTAAAGAAGATCTGATTCCTTTCTACAGATGGGGAAACTGATAGCCCAGACAGTAAAGCACAGGGCATCTCTAAGTCCAGTACACAAATTACACAAATAACCCAGACTTTTCCTGACTGGGCCATGCTATTCCCTGCCTGCTTTCTGCAGTAATATTTCTGACTGTGGCTGCACAAACATGAAAAAATAGAAAACTAGAGCTCTTTAAACAGAATACAGATTCTCAAAATATATGTGGAACACAGAAGACCAAACAAGCTCACATTACAAGGTTCACCGTGGTTTCATTTTTGTTAATTACAATTGATTGTTAAAGCAGTCTAGAGTAATTTACTGATGTTACAATTGAACTGCCATGGTGCTATCAATCCAATAAATTCCAACCAAAGTATCAAATGGTATTCTGTTTTCCAGAAATCACTTGTATATGAATTGAATAGCATGGATAAAAATAATGGCCTGTTCAAATATGCATATTCCCTGTAGTCCTTTCCTTTTGCTACTATACAACTCTCCTAAAATAACAGTACATTAATTTTAATTAAATTTTGCATTTCAAAGAGGATTTTCCACATATAGTATGTTTTTATGCGACTTCTGTCAATACTTGAAGATAAAAGGAAAGCCAAAGGTTATATGTTAATTATTAATTATCTTTTAAAAATGAATGTAATGAGCTTAGTTTATATCAGGTCACACTAACTCTCAACTATTGTTTGTAAACTGTTGGAGCAGTAAAAACTATAGCTTCAGGAATGATATATCATTTTATCTTTGAGTAAGACTATCTTTTTGCAGACTGTCACACATCCCTGCTTTCTTCCAAAGCCCTATTTTGGGGCTTGGATTTTTTTTTAAATCTTAACATGAGGTTTCACTGTTACTTTATAATTGCAGGTTCCTCAAGAAATAAGCATACATGTGCAAACTTTGTCACCATGAATCTATTATTATTTCCTTCAACTGAAAGGGGTAGAAGCCTAGAAGGCTGATGAATTGCACAGTTACTATGTGCTCAGAGGGGTGACACCAAGGAATGTTTCTATGACCAAACATCTACAGAAAGTGGAGAAGTTCCCAATAGAGTGCTTTTGATAGCAACAATACTGACATTCACAGCACTGAAAACATTCTGCTGAGAGAGTAAAACAACTAATAGTGTGCAGGCAATGAACAAATAAGTTGGTGAAGTTAACTACTTTCCAGTTACACTGATCACTGCATTCACTTGACACTGGAAAACTATTAAAGCTCTGACCTTAGCAGGGAGTTGTCCATATATGAGAAATTCCACTGCCTTTCTTTTTTTTTAAAGAAAGAATAACTGTGTGTGTTATCAACAGTATTTTTAAGAGAGGAAAAAGGTCAATGTGGCCTTCTAAAAGGTATTATCCATGTTGGGCAAAGTGAAAAACAAATATTTTCTAACAGATTGAGGTATGATGTTTATCTCTCCATACTGTTTCTCAGTTGTACATGTAGAGAAATGTACCCAAAAACCAGCTCTAAAAAGAATATATTCGATATATTCGCAAGAAGTTGGACATTTGTGGAAGCAGATATATTTGTGAAAGAACAATATTGACATCAGCTGTCTACAGACCAGTAACATGTCATATAGACCACAAGGAAACAATTATTCTTATGGTAATTTAATATAATTTTTAGAAGACATAAGAGAAGAATAAGAGAGAGGAACTATGTACATCTTCTAAGCCTGAACTTTTAATTGCTTTCCCGCTTTTTGGAGGAAGATCAACTCTGACTTAGTTTCCTTTATGCCTACCCTGTTGCAAGTGACTTAGTGGGTCCACAGTTGTGTAGTAAATGTCACTAAAATTGCTCAAAACTAAAAAAAGAGCTAAGGAGCAACTAAAGAGGAGTATTTGCTTTTTTCCTCAAGGAGCTCTTACTGTAAACCTTCAAACACTGTCTATTCACAGAAGACTTCTTCCAAGTTTCTAAGCATTTTTCTTTGCACCTAAATCCAGTCACTTCTTCCTTACAACATTTTGAGGAATGAGAGGTTTGTTTGTAGTTCAGTAAGTGACAAAAATTGTCACTACATTGCAAACACAGAGGAAATATCAATGTAAAGAAGAGTCTTAACATTTTGGGCCAATATTCAACACCTGCTCTTTTGTTTATGTTAAGAGACAAAAAATGAATCATCCATTTTAGTGCAATCCTCTTTATTTACAAAGAACATAATCACCATCCTCATTCCTTTAACACTGTGGAAACAACTCCAACTGACTTCTCAGAAATTCAAAAGAAGTTATCTGGCTCCTTCCCAGTGCCCCACTAAGGACTGTTTCTGACTGCTGCTTTTTGCTGACAGGTAGTTTGCTAAAAATTCTCCTAATGCTCTTAGATTTACAACTAGTCTCATGGAAACCCCTCAGACCAATCAGTTCAAAGGCTCCTCAGGCTCTGTCAAGTGGCCAGTTGCCTCAGGCAGTCTTTTTAATTTTGTCCAGCTCCCTCTTTCTCCTAAATAACCTTAATTTTACCCTCCTTTTTAGCTTGAAGGCTTAACCTAGTACACTTCAGCAGATCTAATGGACTATATTAATTCCTGCTAACACTAATCTTATCTTCAGCATTATTATATACTAATATTTAAAAATTTAAACTTTGATAATAAATTCTACACAACAGAATACCACAACTATTAATTTTATAGGGCTGTTACCATCACTAATAACTATATCTGAGCTTCCTTCTATGCATACACCCAGGAATCATATATAATTAAATTAATTTGTTTTGATTACTTCCCTTTGGATTCTTCAGGCTAAATACACTATGCAAACATAAGAAGGAACTTTGGTTATTATGTTAAGAAAAGCAAACAATCTTCTTCTCCTGGTAATATGTAGATATAATTAAAACCCCTACTTAGTTTATGTTTTCCCCCATTTATTTATTTTGTTTCAATAATGAGAGGTAGATAACACTTTTCCTTGCAAAACCTATCGTCATCTGTTATCTTCTCTGCCTTCTGAACTCTTGTGGAATGAATAAACAGATCAATCTATTAGCACGATTTCTTAAATGATGGCAGGATCGGTAAACCACCTGAAATGCATCTAAACCAGTGTGGGCAACAGGAAGAGTTGGAAGCCGTTGTGCACGTGGTGGGATGAGTCACACAACAGGAGTGCAGCACTGGATGGCTACAGATTCTTCAGAAGGGATAGGAAAGGCAGAAGAGGCAGAGGAGTGGCCCTCTATGTTAGGGAGTTCCTTGACTGTTTAGCAGTCAGTGATGGTAAAGATAGGGTTGAGTGTTTACGGGTAAGAATCAGGGAAAAGGACAAGGGGGATGTCATGGCAGGAATCTGTTACAGGCCGCCCAGACAGGATGAACTTTGATTTCCTATAGGGCACCAAGCTTTAGAACTATGTGGGGCTCAAACAAAACTTGGGCCAACTCTATGCAGCAAGGTCATGGTGAATTCCTACTGAAGATGGCAACTCACAAGCAAAGTTGACACAAGACAGCCAGGATTATTTCGTGTCGTAAATGTCTCTGTCAAGGGATACATAACTATCAAAAACTAAGATGGGTTCTTCAGTCTCATGTCCATAACTCCTATGATAAGCGTCCACGGAATTCTCTTAACATTGCATGATGTTCAGAGATATCTGCACTAAATCAACTTTGTTTAACTCACTTTCAAAAACAGATAGCTTTCCAAAGTAATACTGAGTCTGTCACTGATGCCATTTAATACCTTTTTGTACAGACAATACAGACGATGTGAACAGTGCTAATAATGCAATCAATGCTGATTTTAACTGAGAGTATTATAAATACAACCTGGAATTAATTTAATTCTGATTTCACGGAATTAAAGCAAAGATTAACTCTCAACATAGAAGATTTGACTCATTGGGTTATTTATATCACTAAAAAGACGTCAGTCTCTCAGAAGTATAAAACTGAACATTGTAAAAATTTGGAGGGATTAGATGTCATCTGGAGGTGTCTCTTACAATGACTGCACAGGGACTCCAGAAACAAGATCTATTGTCAACTAATTTGACATATTACTTGACAGGTTTATTCAAAGAGGAACCTAAATTTTAGGTTAGAGGGAATGCAGAACGCCTCAGCCTAAAATAAATGCCCCAGTTAACCTCAGTAAAACTAGATCCACAGTTGGTATAAGCAGTCATAGCTCTATCAGTTTCAGGGGAGCTTGAGCAATATAACAAGTTGAGATTCTGATCCTATGAATAGCTCCTTTGACTTCAGCCGGATTACTCACATGTTCTATGAGTAAGTACATATAGATGTGTAAGATACTTGATAAGTAGCAGACAAGAAACTACCAAAAAAAGAAAAGGAAACATAAAGCATATAATCCTGTTGACACCTACACAAACGAGTAATATGCATTGGGGTTCCTTGCCCACATTAAAACATACAGATGAACCCAAGTGTTCCTTTTGCTCCTTCTGTTGTTGTTCAGGAATACACTGCAATTTATGCATATTAATATTGCTAAACACACTGCATTCCATAAACAATATTACACACACCAAAAGCCATTATTCCCTTTTCTAAAAGTAAAGCTTTACAAATGCAAGTATCATTAAAATAAAGGAAAAAAGCTCTAGCTGAAATTCACGTTGTCTACATGCATTAGAACTATCGACATAACTGAACTTTCCTATTCTTATTAGGGTTACCATAGAAATAAGCCTAAAGCTATTACACAAATTGTTACTGTTATTAAGAATTAGTCTATTTCAATTTCATTTGTATGTTTTTAAGAATCTTTGAATATTCAAGAGAACAAAACTATCTTGATATTAAAATTAAGGCTAGAAAGGTGGGGTTTTTTAAACAAACATAAGGTTATTTAATAAAATGAAGCAATAAGTTCTGTGAGCACCCACACACTGTATAAAGCAATCAGTTGCTGTAATTCCATGCTTTTATGCTTGTATATGCTATTCTTTCAGACAGGCAAATTGTGCACAGCTGACTGTATAATGAAATGCTATATATAAATATGAAAATTCCAATAAAAGAGTGATATTAACCTCTAAAGTCAGCAAGTACTTTATACATATAATACCCTGATTTCAAGCATTTTTACATAAATGTGCAATCATGAATTACTTCCTCATTGCTCAAAAGACTTACAGTGTATTACATGAGGAAATAAGATCTCAAGTCATCTTTTTAAGATGTGTAAGCTCCTTCTAGTATGTAATTATAACAATATGTAAGAAGGAGATTTTCATAATAAAAGATGTAAAATAGCATTTACAGACAATACAAGAAAGAGATTTTTTATTAAAAGTGTGGTGAGGCACCAGAACAGGTTGCCCAGATAGGTGGTAGATGAATTCATGTTCAGGTTGGATGGGGCTCTGACCAACCTGTTCCAGCGGAAGATGTCCCTGCTCATTGCAGGGGGATTGTCCTAGCTGACCTTTAAAGTTCCCTTCCAACCCAAGCAATTCTACAATTACATTCTATATAATAACACGTGACATACTGGCACACAAATAGATTTTATGTGTGTCAGGGCAAGGGAGTGAGGAAGAGCACATCTGTATGCACATTAGTGATTGAATGCTTTTGGATTAAAGGTAACAACCATTTACAACATCTGGATGAATGAACAGTACACAGAATACTTGAGCAGCAACTGCTTTACCTTATGAAGAACAAATACTATGCAAAAATACCTCAATTAGAAGCTGTGTGGTTTAAAATTCCATCTATGTGAGTTTCTTTCTGACCTCAGTGTAATCTTGTCAATAAAAAGCTCTACACACTATTAATAAGATATAATTTCAATGCAGATTTTCTCTGCAGTGTCATGTTGTTTGTTCAGACAAAGCTCATGAGAGAAAATCTTTGAGCTAGTACAAAACTGGCAGGCAGCCTATCAAGCTTTTCAGTAAAATGATCTATGAACAGATTCTCCTGTACCTATTCTCAACAAAAGACGGAACAAATACTTTAGATAGGGGACATACATAGACAACAAAAAATATTCTCTGCAATTTTCTTATTTAGTAAATCTGGGTGATACATCACTCAGAAGGAAAACAGACTGAAACTTCATGCATGGGCTCTTGGGTGAATTCTGGGTAAAAAATGCAAGAGGTCTAGCAAATCTTTTGGGAGAAAATGACAGCTCTCAGTTTTTCATTGAGTGAGCTAAGAATGGAAATTTCCTGAAGAAAAGTACTGGTAGAAAGAATTGTGAGTGTGTGGAAGAAAAAGAGGGATGAGAGATTAAAATGTAGGGTACGTATCTGATCTTTTTATGTAGCATTAAGATTGTTCTAAAAATGCCTTGCTGCTCCTAATCTTTGCAATACTTAGTAATTCCTTTAACTTATTTGACAAACAAATATATGATGCCTTCACTTTGAAATTCTGTGAATACCTGCAAACGTTATCCTGCTCTGTAAGCAACAATTTGAGTTTGGTACCCACACGAATGTTCCAAATTCCCTCTGGATTGTTTTACAAGAAAAACAGTGCCAAAAGAATGCTGCTTTGGAAATCACCTCATCAGATTCTGTATTATACCTTTCAAGGATCCAGCTCTCTGAGATGAACAACATTTCACTATTTTACTTCAGTCTCTTAAAAACTCTTTTTTCAATGTTAGAGATACATGAGAGTGATGGGTGGGGGAAGGTGTCAAGGGATGCCAAGCAGGAGGCTGTTCATGTTCTCTTGCTCAAAGTTTCATTGATCTTTTTAGAACTATGAAATGAAAGAATAATACTTCCCATTTTCTTTCAATGCAGAAGGTGAATAACTTTGATGATATAAGGTGAGAGAGTCTATCTGCTGTTTCTTGCACTTTCAGAAGGCAGGAAAGAAGAAGAGGAGCTCAGCCAGGAGTTATAAGTATAAATATAGCTGTTCAAAAAGCCTTAGATACTAAGTATCTTTTTAGAGGAAGCAAAATAAGTAGGAAAAAGATAAGAATAAAAATTTTCAAATGATTTTAAAAAAAATTGCACTCAAGGACTTGGCTTAGGGAAAAAATACTTAAACTAATTAAACTGAAAAACCAATAGATGTGGGGAAAGGGAAGGTATATTCAGTATTGAGGAACATCAGTTAATGTCCTTCTGAAGACACAATCTGTTTGTTTTCATAGACATATAACATTTCTTACATGTCATAGATCCCACATTCAAATGAACTGCTCAGTACGATTTGGACAGTACTCTGAGCAGTTCAAAGCGAGTATTTGTTCAATAAGTAATACATTAGGAAGGAAATAAGAGAGAAAATTTCTGAATTAGTGTGAAAATTGCAACATTCCCACTACACTCACAACAACTTGCCCTTGCTTTGAATTGGATTGAGGTCACGTTAGATTCAATTTGGAACAATAATTCAATTTGGCCAATCATTAAAGTCAGAAGGCAAAAAAAGGACAGAGTTTTGAGTTTTCATCTATGCAGAGAGTTCATGAAAGCTTAAAAAAATACATGTAACCTTAACAGTCTAATAAAATTCATTACTAAAAGATCACAAGGACCAGATACTAAAGTTTGTCCTTCTCTAGAGAAAAACAGTTTGAGATGAACAATAAATAGATGCATAGCTATTAACAGCACACTTTTTCATATTTGTTTGTGTTCTTGTTATATGTCACTTTTGTGTCCATATTGAACTTCACATCTAAAGAGTCTAAATATTCCTGTCTTTCAAGAATGATGAAAGAGATGGAAGACTCTTCTGCTAAATGGGTGGGCATTAAAAATAGGTACTTCAGGATTCTTTTCAACAATAGATTGCTTTCTACTTGTATGTTATTAGTATGATTTATTTGTATCACTTCATTCCAAAACCTTAAAAAATATGCTACCTATAAAAACAAGTTCTCTGGTCTAGATTAAAGAGAAGTATTACATGGAACATTACCAAAAAAAAATTTGATGTAAACTGCTGCTGATGTGCAAATAAAAAATATTAAAATAGAGAAGATTTGCTTAAACATTTACAATTCATGATGCTGCCACACTAGGTACTGTTTCACACTTCTATGAAAGTAGGAAGAAATAGATACTCATGTACTTTTGAAATTAAACAAGGAACGTTTCTGAATGAGTCAACAACTAAGTTTATCTAGGTATATTAAAGACAAGGACAAAAACTGAAGGATGGGACCCCTGGGTGTCTTAATGCAGTTGGCAAGTATTTTTTTCCTATTTTGCTCTTCCAAAGAAGCTGATTTATGTTTATGTTGTATTTATCACTCAGATTATATGAGTTTTCACACAGTCTTATAAATGCTTTTGATGAAGTTTGGAAAATGTCATAAACTTTTATACAAGAATGTGTGCTCTATGGGATGACGTCAACCAACTATGCTGAAAATACCCTTTCAAACATCTAGGAGAGTAATAATGGAAAATAAGACTAGACCCCCTATATCTATAAACTTGTTTGTTCATATAAGTTCTTAAATATGTCAGTAAAACAACCTTATTAACATGATAAATTAAATCAAAGAATTACTACATTCCCTCACAACAGAATTTTGAAAGCAACTTTTATCTGTATTTGGCAAGTAATAACAAATATATGAGCACTTGCCCCTAGAGGGAGAATATGCTTAACAATATTCACCTGAATTAAAAAAAAAGAAACTATGAAATAACAATAAAAACAAATTTTCTTTTCTTTAGTTCAAAGCTAAACCTGGGCATTAGTATGCTACAATTTCAGCAAAGGAAAATTTTAAGTGCTAGTTACCTGGCACTTTTAATGCATATATAAATTCACTGTACATCTACAGCAAAAGGAGAAAAAAGAGGTTATTTGAACATTCATAATGCCAATATATTAACATTAATTAAGGACTTGGTTTGTATTTAAAAAAATTAGATTACAGTACAATTAAGCAAGTGCTGTTTCCAAAAATTACCAAGATTAGAAGCTTTGAAAGTAAAAAAAAAAAACTATCTAAAAATTATATAGGTTATTTATGATAACAAAATGAAGTATAAGTATCAGCATATATCATGTGATTAATGCTATACACATGTTGCAGTATACCTAAATTTCATCTCATCTAAGTGTAATAATTTGTTAAACAGGTAAGAACAAATATTCAGGACAAATCTTCCAACACAATTATGGCAACTTAGACAACAGAAGAATAAGATGATTTTATGTATAAGTATCTGTTGGAGAGCTTCAATTGTGCCACAGTTTTGACAACAGAATTATCGACATGAATAGAGAATTTAGCTTGGAAGTAAAAAAAAAAATTACACACCAAAAAGAGTGAATAAAAATAGCAGAAAATGTAAGCTCTTTGTAGATAGAGTTATCTGCTACTCTGTATTCCAGTGACTCTTGATAACAACACAGCCTAAGTCACAGAATCAAATAGCTTTCTAGAAAGTCTGAGATACTACACTATAATCCTCTATGTTCACCCAATGTTTCTGCACTACTACGTTCAGACTATTGAGAGTATTGGGATGTGTTAAACTACATAACCAGACAGTCAAAAGATGGGATTATCCCTCTATATTTATCATTGCTGCAGCCTCACTTTGATTATTGTGTTTAGCTCTGTGCCTCACAGTTTTAAAAGAATGACAAAGACCCTGAAAGCATCCAGACTTCATCTCTCGGCTTGTCTAGTTTGGAGCAAAGGAGGCTGAGGGATGATCTTATTGTTCTCTACAGCTTCCTGAGGAGGAGAAGTGGAGAAGGAGGTGTTCACCTCCTTCATTTCCAGTGATAGGACACATGGGAATGTTTCAAAGCTGCACTGGGAGAGGTTCAGATTGGGCATTATGAAGACACTGGAAGAGGCTTCCCAGAGTGCTCCAAGCCTGTCAGTGTTTGAGATATTTGGACAATGCCTTTAACAATATCTGTTAACTTCAGGTTAACTCTGAAGTGGGCAGGCTAGATAACCCTTGTAGATGCCTTCCAACTGAAATATTCAGCTCTACTCTCTTCAATTCTAAACATTCCACTATAAAGAAAATTTAGCCTTCTATAATATAGTGCTGTAATTTCTATAATTCTTGACTAGAAGAAGAAACAAAGTTTTCTTCTTCAGCATAAGTTTAGGGTACAAAAACACGTTTAGAGGGATACTTAAATTGTGTATATAGGAGAAAGTGGAAGTGTGATTGTCCATCAAAGTTCCCAATTTTTTCTGAAAGATAAAACTACTACAATAATCTTAAAATTATTGATACCTCTCTCCGTCGAGAAGCCCAACAGGTTTGTTTGATTTTCCATACGACAGCGGCTACCAGCAGTAAGGATAAGAAACAACTGCAATTGTAAAAAAAAACAAACAACAAAACAATTGTAACATGATGGTCTGAAAAAGCTTGTTTTTAGAGTATCAAGGGTAACAAAAATACATTTAAGCATGGAAAACCCCCACAAAAATGGAGAAAATCTCAACTCTAGCAGGATGACAAACAACAGTCAATTATCCAAGTTCAAAGTCAAAAGACAATGTACACCTTTGATGCTTTAGTTTTCTCCATAAAATGCTATTAGTATCTCCATTAGAGCGGGAGAAGCTCCATTACAACCGTCCTCATACCCACAACAGTCTCAACAAACACGCTCTGCATGTTCCACATTTAGCAGATGCAAAAAGTGAACTATAGTAAAAAAAATTATATCCACTTAATCTTCTCTCAGTTTGTGAATTCCAGATCATTTTCTATGATGCGAGGATAATAACTACACAGGGAGTAAAAATAGTTTGAGGAACGAGGCCTGCACATTATTATAGGTCTTTTTTATCAAATGGAGAATTTCTACAGTGAGTTGTGAAAAGAAACCATCCTAAAGAACATTCCCATATTACAGTCCCACAGAAATTGTAGAAAAAGGGAGAAAGAATCAAAATTATTAAAATTCTGCTGTTAAAAATCAAAGCATGTGTCTTCTCTCTTGCTCTGATATTTTTTCTGTCTATGACATTCAGTCCACAGAGGATTTTGGTACATAGATCATTGAACTTTCAACCTCTTTTAGGGAATTTCTGGGTGCTGACAAAAGTTTTCTCAAGTTGACACCCAATGTAAGCTCTCAAAAGATCTTCTGATTTTTTTTAGACAGGTTTTTTTTATAAATGTACCTGGATTTTCTAGCTGTGTGAAGAATTTTACATCAGTAGCGCATCTGCTGTGCACAGTGTCTGCAATTAATACAATCCTGTAACTATTGAATTTTACTAGGCATCTGTAATTATTTTTCCCACAAAGCTTTAAACTCCATTCTTTAACTGATGTGTCAAACACCAAGAATTTCCTAAAGTAGTATAATTCAGAAGAATACTGTGCATAAATACAAAATATATGCATTATCCATCCAGTCACATCAATGTTTCCCTGTATCATGCTGTATACAGAACTGAAATTATGACCTAGAAGCTACATCTCTAGAAGCAACAATACATGGCATTCAACATTTATTCATAATATGGAGACTGTTAGAAAC
Source organism: Urocolius indicus (assembly GCA_013401255.1). NCBI lineage: Eukaryota > Metazoa > Chordata > Aves > Coliiformes > Coliidae > Urocolius > Urocolius indicus. The sequence goes on from WBNH01007270.1 coordinate 767,854, forward strand.
CTGTTTATGGTGGCTGTAGTTTAATGTCACAATTAAGGTAATGGAATGAAAGCACCTAATCAATCCTTGGTCTGCAAGCTACAGAATCAGTTATACCACTCAACACTGACATCAGAAAGTACTATTGCTTTGAGTAAGTTCAAAATTCAGTCTCCATAACACAAGCTTTCTTTGACGGTTTAAGTAATACAAATCGATATGGCTTTCTATCAGCATTTTATTCACTTAAAACTCTTCACCACTATGAGGTTTCAAATTTATTTTTTACCAATTTCTCCTTTGAACACCCTTGAGAAAGCCGACCAGAGTAAGGCCAAGCTTGAAAGAGAAAAGCACTAAATATATAAAGTGTTTTAGACACAGAAAGCTCAATTAAAATTAACAGCTCGTTTTTCTACTCGAGACTTAATTCTGTCTGTTCAGCTCCAAAAAGATTGATTGTTCTAAATCTGAAAGGAAAACAATGGTTAAATGATCTGTTTCTAAATGCAAAGTTTGACTTCTCTCTTAAGAGCCAACCACTAGCACTTCTGAGCACTTTTTAAATGCTCTTTGGGACTTAAGAGATTTTTATGGAAAGAAAGATATATTCTCCCTCTCTCCTTGAAGGGCCATTTTAAATACTGCTTTGAGATTTTATTGGTTTTCTTGGCACAGACACTTTAATAAACAAAGGTACTTGGAATTTTGACTGGTTCTGATCAATGTATCAGAGCAGTTCAGCACATCTAACGACCATTCTGCTAACAGGAAACTGTTGGAAGAGTCGACGATCTGTAATAAAAGGATGCCTCTCACAAGTGCTGGTTCAAGAACCTTAGGGAATTCAGAAGAGAATCTCAACGTTACACTTTAATGATTCTCAGTGTAAATCATCTTTCTACACAGGTTTTTGCTGAAGGGAACTAACTCAGTAAGAACATTTTAATTGATACACCATTTCATTAACACATTATTTGTTATTAAAAGAGTTTCTCTTCAGAGTTTTTCATGACAAAATACCCAAGTAGCAGAAAGAATGTTATAACAGGAACTGACAATCAGGGAATATTCATCATTTTGTCTAATGTAACATTCCAGTTGATGTACTGATTTAACTTTTAAAAATTTGTCTTTGGCTGTCTCCCTTTCTCCAGTCTCTTTTAAAAAGAAGTATCTTGTGAATTTACATTTGGTGTCTAGGGAAAAGCAAGAAAAAACCCCAACGCACCAACCATCAGAATAATTCCAATTTTGCAGCAATATCTACAAAGCTTTTTAAACCAATAGCTGCTTACAAATACGATTTCCCATAAATATTTTCCCTGCCATATACTGTACTCTTCAGCTAGTAACTGCAACAGATGCTTAGCAGCAATATTAGAATGCTGACATATTGCTATAAATTAGCATGCTGTGCATGAAGTAAGGGTAAGACATCTCATTTACTCTTCTCTCTTATAGTCCTTCCAAAAACACTAAATTAAACATCAGCAACTTTAATTTTATGAACTCAAAGCTCCTGGAATTTGAAAAAGATTAATACACTCAAGAGAGCTGGACATAAGAAACTAAGAGAGGCTGGCACTCTGCAACTGCTTCATTATGATCAGGAACTGAATTGCTTTCCTTAAAAAATTCTATCCTTCACATTTATAATTTGAAAATTCTCTTAAGCTAGTACAAGAAAAAAAAAATTGAGAGTTCTGTCTAAAAAACTTATTGCTTCTGTGCTCTGTAAGTCAAGGGATCTGGGTCACACATTGAACTTTCCTGTCATCAGTCAAAACACTATTTCGTTTACATGAAAAGTCAAAATCGGAAATGAGTGTTTCAAAGACACAACCATCAAATAATACAAACTGTTGGAAATTACAGTGTTGATAATGTTAAATGTTTACATAACTGTATGATCTTGTCAAGTAAACATGAACTATTTTACTTAGTTTGGTGGGGTTTTTTAAATATAAATAATCTGAAAGAAAAAAAGGTCAAAATTCAAGATAATGAAGAGAGAAAAATGGAGAATAGTTTTTATCAAACTAACCTGGTTCCAGGCTGTGGTGAGATAATCGTCTTAGTTTATTCAGGGTAATAAAAATTAAAGCTCATTGCAAAGGACCTCACAATATTGAGTGACTTGGCAATAAAATAAGGGAATGAAATTCATTGTCAAAGAACTAAAGGCACTGTGTACAAGAAAAAAAAAAAATCCTCTTTTGCTACAAATACACAATGATAGGTTTTAAATTAGCAATTACCAGCCAAGAAAATGGTGTTGAAGTCATTGCAGATGGTTCTTTGAACATATCAACTGAAAGTTTAGTGGCAGTCAAAATAGCAAATTGGATGTTAGGAGAGATTAGAAATGGAATAAAGAACAAAACAGAAAGCCAGTGCATAAATATATAGTATGTCTGTATCTTGAAGTACTCATCATCTCATCTCAAAAACACTAAGTGGAACGTAAAAGGTATAAAGTAGTACAGTCAGCTTGGCTAGGGAAATGGAATGGAAGTACAAATAAGCTCTTTTCAGTTTTGAAACAATAGGAAATTGAAGTGAGACATGATAAGGACATTAACATCACAGGGAAAATATACCAGCAGGATAAGTATAGATGGATGCTCTCCAATTCCCCAGCATACTACTTAACTCCTCCTTGTGACAGAGGCTTAAGAAAGCACAATCACAAATTAATTGTACCTGTTTCAGCAATTCTTATTTATTTAGTTGTAAATACAATCACTTGCTAAATTGTATTCACAAAGACAAGGAATCCAAGCCTCATTTACAGAGCAAAGCTTTTACATTCCCCTTGGAACAAAGCAATTCCCAGAATAATTTTGAGATTAGTATAAGAACTTCTGCTAGGATGCTGACACAAAAAAAGGGTTAAAAGAACCTTAAATACTCAGGTGTACAGTAGTGAGCAGCACTTGGGAGATTAACTTATCACTCTACAAGGTACTGCCAAAACAGATATCATCATGCTTGAAACTATGGTATTTGCATTTCTTTTTAAGGAGGCTGGAAATACAGAAATAATAGAAGATTCGCAAAAAATATTCAGAGGTTGGAGAAAATCTTTTACCAATAGTGATTTAACAAGTTAAAATTATCTCACTTTTCAAAAAAAAAATCAAGTGATGACTTGCCTACAGTGTGTATGAGTTTCCATGGGCAGAAGACACAAAGGCTCTCATTTGTTTAGTACAGAAATGCTTAGGAAGAAATAATGGCTGCAAGCAGATCCATCTGAATTAAATTTAGACATTATTTTTTTAAATTATTTTCTTTATCATAAAATAATGTTACATGTCCTGAAAAAATATTTGGTTATGCTGCAGTGACTGGATAATCTAAGACACCAAAACTAGATAGATGGTAAACAGGGAGAACAAAAATTAACTGTGCTTTTAGAAGACTTGTTCATGTGCTCACAGATTTGGTCTACTGTTTCTGACTCTCTAGTTGAGACTCTGTATGACATCCAAATAAACAGATAGATGCCTTTGCAATGCAAATGGTTTATGAAGCATTGACCCAGCATACACAGTGAAGGATTTTTGCACTTGTGAATGTAAATCTTCACAATAAGACAATTATCATGCTAAGGCACACTTGAAACCACAGCAGCCAAGCAGTATCAGGATTTTGTAGTCTCCCTCCAGAACGAAGAAATGATCTGCCAGAAGATAATGAGATAGCTTTGCACAGTTGCTCCTTCAAACCATGTGAAACAAGATAGGAGGAAACACTAAAAAAGCATGCTTTGAAACGAGTAATTCATCACCAGTGNAGGACCTCACAATATTGAGTGACTTGGCAATAAAATAAGGGAATGAAATTCATTGTCAAAGAACTAAAGGCACTGTGTACAAGAAAAAAAAAAAATCCTCTTTTGCTACAAATACACAATGATAGGTTTTAAATTAGCAATTACCAGCCAAGAAAATGGTGTTGAAGTCATTGCAGATGGTTCTTTGAACATATCAACTGAAAGTTTAGTGGCAGTCAAAATAGCAAATTGGATGTTAGGAGAGATTAGAAATGGAATAAAGAACAAAACAGAAAGCCAGTGCATAAATATATAGTATGTCTGTATCTTGAAGTACTCATCATCTCATCTCAAAAACACTAAGTGGAACGTAAAAGGTATAAAGTAGTACAGTCAGCTTGGCTAGGGAAATGGAATGGAAGTACAAATAAGCTCTTTTCAGTTTTGAAACAATAGGAAATTGAAGTGAGACATGATAAGGACATTAACATCACAGGGAAAATATACCAGCAGGATAAGTATAGATGGATGCTCTCCAATTCCCCAGCATACTACTTAACTCCTCCTTGTGACAGAGGCTTAAGAAAGCACAATCACAAATTAATTGTACCTGTTTCAGCAATTCTTATTTATTTAGTTGTAAATACAATCACTTGCTAAATTGTATTCACAAAGACAAGGAATCCAAGCCTCATTTACAGAGCAAAGCTTTTACATTCCCCTTGGAACAAAGCAATTCCCAGAATAATTTTGAGATTAGTATAAGAACTTCTGCTAGGATGCTGACACAAAAAAAGGGTTAAAAGAACCTTAAATACTCAGGTGTACAGTAGTGAGCAGCACTTGGGAGATTAACTTATCACTCTACAAGGTACTGCCAAAACAGATATCATCATGCTTGAAACTATGGTATTTGCATTTCTTTTTAAGGAGGCTGGAAATACAGAAATAATAGAAGATTCGCAAAAAATATTCAGAGGTTGGAGAAAATCTTTTACCAATAGTGATTTAACAAGTTAAAATTATCTCACTTTTCAAAAAAAAAATCAAGTGATGACTTGCCTACAGTGTGTATGAGTTTCCATGGGCAGAAGACACAAAGGCTCTCATTTGTTTAGTACAGAAATGCTTAGGAAGAAATAATGGCTGCAAGCAGATCCATCTGAATTAAATTTAGACATTATTTTTTTAAATTATTTTCTTTATCATAAAATAATGTTACATGTCCTGAAAAAATATTTGGTTATGCTGCAGTGACTGGATAATCTAAGACACCAAAACTAGATAGATGGTAAACAGGGAGAACAAAAATTAACTGTGCTTTTAGAAGACTTGTTCATGTGCTCACAGATTTGGTCTACTGTTTCTGACTCTCTAGTTGAGACTCTGTATGACATCCAAATAAACAGATAGATGCCTTTGCAATGCAAATGGTTTATGAAGCATTGACCCAGCATACACAGTGAAGGATTTTTGCACTTGTGAATGTAAATCTTCACAATAAGACAATTATCATGCTAAGGCACACTTGAAACCACAGCAGCCAAGCAGTATCAGGATTTTGTAGTCTCCCTCCAGAACGAAGAAATGATCTGCCAGAAGATAATGAGATAGCTTTGCACAGTTGCTCCTTCAAACCATGTGAAACAAGATAGGAGGAAACACTAAAAAAGCATGCTTTGAAACGAGTAATTCATCACCAGTGATGTGTACTCCCGGCTGATTAAAAGTGATCATCTTAGTAGGAGACAATAAATAATTAGAGAACAGATGAACAGAAGAGGAAGAAACCTTGGACGTAAATAGCTTATGCCCAACGCAGGAGAGGAAAAGTGGCCAAGAAAGGGCTGCAAGAGAACAACACAGTCTAGCAGTAAGGACTAGGCCACACAGATAACCTTCCCAGAAAGGCTCTGGGCAGTATGAAAAAAGACATATTGATCTAACAGAAACACAGAAAAGGAAAACTGCAAGGAATAATTACTGCCTTTAAAACTATTTCTGCAATGTACTGAGTAGATTTTAAACTCAAGAGGTCATATTTACACATATTTAGTGCAGTTCAGAGATGTGGCTGAGGAAGGAGACGGCAGTGTTTTCCATATCTGGAAAATGCTTTTCTCTGTGTGTGTTTTGCAGGCAGAATGAAAACTGTCAAGGGAATTAGTGGATATGTTGCCACTTGGTATGTGCAACTTAAAATAAAACATTTAGATCATCTCTAAAGAAACTCAAATTAATACAGGCGAAATATCTGTGAAAATTAATGGTCAGTGTGGTTGGACTAGATGAATTAATGACATTTGTGCCTTAAATTCTATGCAAAAGTATTACAAACACACTATAGGATTATTTTTTTCATTCAATATTAATGCCTATGAGTTATGTACTATATCAAAAGAGTACTTGCATTAAAATGAAATAATTTACTTATTTTTGCAGTGATGTAAAAGGAACTATTTCATGAATTAAATATGGGGATTTTAAGGGCCAATATTGTAAATGGAAGGTAAACAGAACAAACCAGAATGTTCCATCCTTTGCTATTTCTTTTCGCATTCACTTATTACTTAACATGCAAAGAGAAATTAGAATGTCTGAAAATGTATGTAAACATTCATGCATGAATAATTGTTGTTTCTACGACTTTACTTAAGCCACTAATTTGCATAATAATTTTGTATAAATTTCCATATTTGATGAAAGCAAACATTTTTTCAAACTTTACTTTAAATCTAGTATAATTTCAACTCACAGAAAATTTTAAATAGTGTGGGATTCTACTTCAAGTACTCATCACATTTACTCATATTACAGCAGGGGTCAAAGTACAGCAGCTGCCCAGAGTTGAGTGTGATGCAGAGTCCCCAGGCTATCCCTGGTTAAGTCCATCTTGGGAACAGCATATCTGCACCAGCACAGTTTGCAAATATTGTACTAACAGATTGCAAGAAAATCGATGGCCCATTGACTGCAGCATCGCACTAATACTGTTATAGTGTCATCATGCTCAAATACATGTGATAGATATCCTTAGATCCCTAGGGTTGTGCCTGCATTGCTTGTTGGTTTAGACTGGATCTGAGTATGCATTTGAAGGAATCCCCTGATCGTTGCCATTGTTGGCTCATAATGTGGAGTAATCTTGGAGCTCATGATGCAGAAGCTAAACAGGAATCACACAGAATCCCAGAATCCTAGGGGTTTGAAGAGGCCTCTAGAGATCATCCAGTTCAATCCTCAGCTAAAGCAGGTTCATCTCAACCAGGTGGTACAGGAATGCATCCAGGAAGGTTTTGAAAACTATCGGAGGAGCCTCCACACTCTCCCTGAGCAGTCTGTGCCAGCATTTCCTCACTCTCACAGAAAAGTCTCTCCTCATGTTCCAGTGGATCTTCTTGTGTTCCAGCTTTTGTCCATTATCCCCTGTAATGTCGCTAAGAACTAAAGAAAAAGGACTAGCCCAATCCTTTTGACAGCTGTCCTTTAAGTACCTAAAAGTGTTGATATGATGTGCAACATACACTTCAGACACAAATGAGCTCTAAGTCCACAGAACTAAAGTCAGTCTAAAGCAAAAAAAAAAAAAAAATTAAGATGCATATTGCATGGATGATGGGCTTCAGCACCATTTTACACAACAGATGATCTCCTATTTGTCCACACTGCCTACAAGTATTGACATAAGCACCAAAGATTACTTGGATAAAGTTATTTAAGTGCAACACATGTATATTTACATATATTTTAAAAGCTTTTCGGAAATAGGAGTTGGACCATCAAGGCAACTAGTGTTTAATGCCTTGAACCTTGCTGCGCTGAGACAATAGTTGAACACTCCTCTAGTCTTGCCTTTTGATCTTACTTACTTTGCCAAGAGCACAAAATCGCAGACTTCACTGAACAGCAAAATTAACAGTGACCCCACAGTGTATATGTGTTTGTTCTTCATACAAACTATGGTATTTTTAAACATGAACAAAACATAATATTATTCAACAAAAAAAAAAGATGACAAATATCTCTTTAATGTAGACACACGCAAAGAAAACAAGTCTCAGATCCAAGTTAATGTTTTAAAATAAATATTGTAAAATTCTCCTAAGACATCACGTACATTGTTTTTTTAAGAACTGTTTTTCTGACATGTTATTTACTATCTTTTTATCAGCAAATAAAGCACATTTTAATTGATATGTTATAAAGCAAGCACAATTCTGAAACAAAAATAAATGAACAATTATTTTTCTAAAACCATGATTTTGAATAGCAATTATTGTCACAGCAATTGATTTCTCTCATTGTACTTGACAAGAACATTGTGTTTATGATTATGATGTGCTAGGTTCAGCCAGTCTTACTTATGTTAACTAATATACACATGACAAGCAGCTCCAAAGATTTCAACAGGACTATCTGAAGTACAAGGCATTGTAAACATAATATTAGGAGTCTGATGTGTTTGAGAGCAGTGTGATTTTTTAAAAAATGTTTTAAATGATTAATTAAATTGCTCTGAATCACACAGCTTTAGAAACACTCTTGTAAGGAGGAATATTTCAATGATTAGCAATTCTGAATGATTCTGGGAATTAAATGTTATGGTTCCAAAATGAAATGTGTAAAGACTTAGAGGAAAATAGTATTGGCTAGCAAGGGAGTAGGATATTCAGCTTCCAGCCTGTGGCAATGCAGTGTGTGGGTGCAGGGAAATAAATCATGGTTGACTCTGCAGAACCATGACATATCAGTCAGTAGTGCTTGCTTCCCAGTCTACGAGAGCTCTGGCTGCCAGAGTCAGTGAAAGACGCTAAGACAGTATTAGCATGTAGGTAATTCAGGAACTTCCTCTTAATCTTGCTGGTTGTGAAAAATACTACCATCATCAGCAGCTCTATACACTCACTGCAACTGACTTTCCATTTTCTGGAACCAATCACCTAATAGCTGCAACCTTGCCCTCTTCAGCTACATCCATTTTATTATTGTACATACATTTAAATATGGCAGGGTTTTTTTCCATCAGCCTAGATCTATATTCCATTCTCATTCAGATTTTTCCTGTCTGTGTTGTTTCAACAAAGCAATAACTCCTGAGCTCCCACTTCCCTCCACCTCACAACTCCAGTTTCTCCACTAAATTAAGGAACTCAGTAGAATTAAAATCAACTGTGAACCTTCTAATCCAAAAGCCATAGAAAGTGTTTAAGCCCTAAGTTCTTACTTTCCAAACTGCAGAGTGAAAAAAGTGCCCGAATTTGAGGTAAATTATCTACAATGGTATTTAAAACTCCCAAAATCATTTAAATGCAAATTTGTATTTACTTATTTGTGTCTCATATGGAATTCACTCAAGCAACATCTTTCAAGTTCATTTGAAACTAATTACATGAATAATTCTTCTTATCCAGATGACAGTGATTAAAATGCTATTCTGGATGCAGACCTGAAAATCCACATATTCCTATAAATCTTGCATCCAGTGTCTAATGCAAGACACAGAATTGCCCCTAAAATTCACTTCTCACATGTCCACAACTACCAATCATACAAAATAAAACCCAGAATAACAGTAAAATAGATATATATTTGGCCTTCTACTATTCTGGTCCTCCCAGGCAGAATCTTATGTTTGGTAAGAATACAAGGTAAAAGATTAGATTTTAGATTAGATTTGGTTTAGTGTGCCATGGCTCCTTAAGAGAAATGGTATCTGCAGAGAAGGAGTTCATAAAATTTCTGACCAAAGCTTTAAATGAAGATTTACAAACATTACAATGGCATTATGTAACTATCTTACTACATGATTAAAAAAATATATTCATAAATTGAAAGTCAGCTGACAGCATTTTCTTTCATGAGTGCAAAACTTCTTAAAGAAAGCAATAGAAGAACTGTATACCCTTTTCTGCAGTTCATCCAGCAAAGTAATTACCATGAAGCAAGTACAGAAAACATTAAGTTATAGCTATTCTAAGGTGAGAAAAGGCTGACAGGGTACACAATAGGCATAAGAATGCAGAATGAATTCAACTGTTAAATTGTATTTTAAAAGAAACCAAACAAAAAAATACCCCAAAGGAATAGGTTTCAATGACTTCAGATTCCTACATTTCAAAATAGTGTTCTTCAATGCCAGCCAAACCTTTGTGAAGATTTCCAGCTAGCATCAGAGCAGTTCTCTACACTGAGGAGAACAGAAGATTACATCTAAAGAATTTCCTATTCCTGGTGTAAGAAAATACTACAATGCTTATTTTCATAACATATGTTTCTTAGAATCAAAACCAAAAATTATTTCTGCTTGGAAACATGTAATTGATAGTTATTTCACTTAAAATAAAAAGAAGAAGGAAGGCAAAGATGGACTCATGGACAGAATATTTGGGCTGCTGAGTAAAAATTCAGTTCACAGAACATATGTCAACACAACATTTTTCCCTGATAGATGAGACATCGATCATTGATGTTCCTGAGCTTTACACAAATGAAGTCTTTTCAGAAACAATAAGCTACTCTCACGTAATAAATTCTTGTTCCTCTCTGTTTTAGAATCAGAGACTAGTTGTTTTTATGAAGCAAAGAGAAGTCTGGCAGATCAGAGTAACATATCACTCTACAGTATTTCATCTCTCAGAGAGTAGATGGATATTAGGATCAAGTTATTTCTGTGTTCAAGGACTATTATTGACTACATCAGGAAGACTGTAAAGGAATTCCTCGGAAAGGACCTTATTCACTGGTCTTATGAAACAAAAAAACAACAAACCTAGAAAACTCAAGGATAGTGTAACTTATTTTAGTCATTTTTTAAAAAAAAAAAAACGACAGATAGTGCTTAAACCTCAGAACTTGGCATAACACTTTTGAAGCAATAGCGCTCAGGTGGGTGTGGACTTTCATATCCTCTAGCAGTAGCTGACCCAAGCACCACTTTTTTTCATATAGGACCTGTAAGACAGCTTTAAGAAATCACTTCCTATATGATTATATGCTCACTCTTTTGAAATCCCAAATCAAGCCTTTTATTCCAGCTCTACCAAATATAGGACTAGCTTTCAGGTGCTTCCTGAACAACTCTAACCTGATTGTGATCGTGAGAGGATACAATCAATCTGCTGCAGTTCGATTCTGTTGCATAGTTTATGCCTTTTCTCTTCTTTGAGGAATTCTCATTAACTAATCATCAAGCCATCTCTAGCTGCCCAATCAAACAACAACTAAAAAGTAAGGATTTGTGTGATCCACGCTCACTATTAGTTCCACAAAATAAGTCTGAATTATTCCAATGACACAATTTTCTAAACTATGCAAGAAGTTTGCACCACAGTCACCTGGCCCAGAATACCTATACTGAGCGGGGCAGCACAGCATTCATGGTATTTAGGGACTTATTCACCCAAACACTGACACTTAGTAGCACAATGCATGCCAGTGTATATGACAAATTACGAACAAACTATTCCTCAGGGATGGGTTCTGGGGCCAGTCTTGTTCAATATCTTTATCAATGACCTGGATGAGGGGACAGAGTGTACCCTCAGCAAGTTCCCTGATGACACCAAACTGGGAGGACTGGCTGATTCCCCAGAGGCTGTGCTGCCGTTCGGCGGGATCTCCACCGGCTTGAGAGTTGGGCAGAGAGGAACCTCAAGTTCAACAAGGACAAGTGCAGAGTCTTGCATCTGGCAAGGAACAACCTCACGCACCAGCACAGGCTGGGGGTCAAACTGCTTGAGAGCAGCTCTGCAGAGAGAGATCTGGGAGTCCTGATTGATAATAAACTGAACGTGAGCCAGTAATGTGCTCTCATGGCCAAGAAGGCCAATGGCATCCTGGGATGCATCAAGAAGAGTGTGGCCAGCAGGTCAAGAGAGGTTCTTCTCCCTCTCTACTCTGCCCTGGTGAGGCCTTGTCTAGACTCCTGTGTCCAGTTCTGGGCTTCTCAGCTCAAGAGGGACAGAAAACTTCTGGAGAGAGTCCAGTGCAGGGCCACCAAGATGATCAGGGGACTGGAGCACCTTTCATATGAGGAAAGACTGTGGGAAATGGGGCTGTTTATTCTGGAGGAGACTGAGGGGATATCTTATTAACATTTACAAATATCTAAAGGGTGGGTGTCAGCAGGTTGGAACATCCCTTTTTTTCTGTTGTAGCTAGCAACAGGACAAGGGGTAATGGGATGAAGCTGGAATACAAAAACTTCCACTTAAATATAGGAACTATTTCACTGTTCGGGTGAGGGAGCCCTGGCACAGTCTGCCCAGAGGGGTTGTGGAGTCTCCTTCCTTGAAGATCTTCAAGACCCACTTGGACACGTTCCCATGGGACCTGATCAAGGTGGACGTGCTTCTACCTGGGGGGTTGGACCAGATGATCGCTAAAGGTCCTTTCCAACCCCTAGCACTCTATGATTCTATGATTAGAGGCACAGGCTGAGGTGCTCCAGCACTTTTGCATGTGGAATGTAACTTGTTTTGGAAGTAAGTAAGATGCATAGTACTAAAAGATGCTTGTTGCCTTTATGTGGCCCATTGGCTGCAGTAAATGTTTTTGATGGTAGCAGCTTTTCTGTTTTGCCACTTAATGGCAGTTCAGATATGTAGCATTGCAGAGGAGACAAAATAATGGTCATGGGGAAATTAAAGCAGTAGTCCTGCACCACAGAGCTTTCTGACTTGTTTCCGCAAGACCCCTGGATGTTGTTGTGGCACAGAACACTTGGACTGTTCCACAGAAGTTAAGAGAAATACACAAAAGGGAAATAAGCCTTTAAAAAAACAGTATACAGCCAAAAGTATAAGTCTCTAGAGGAGTATATCCATTATTTTATTTTTCCATTACATTAGAAATGTAACCAAAATAATATTCTTGAGGAAGGAGAGTAAAATTAAGTAATATAATAAACAACTTAAATAATGGTATTATTAAAGCTTTGCCATTTAAGCTCTGAATGCATAACTGAAAAGTATTAATTTGAATTATCGAATTTATCTACTGCATTTTATAGAAATTCTATTGCAAAGTATGAAGTATCAATGAACTATTAATATAATACATTATTAGTTTATTAGTATGAATGGTTACCACCTCTGTGTAAAATGATTTATCATATTTATTCAATGTAGAAAACCAACTTAATACTTCCTCTCCAGTGGCATAAACTCCTGTAATAGCTTAAAATCATCTCTTGACAACTCTCTCTACAAAGCTTGGGTTTATTGGCCTTTGCTGTGCAATGAAACATCAAAACAATTCTTGATGGTAAGGGAAAAACAATGTGTTTGAATGGAGAATTTGTTATTTGCAGGAAAATTATTAGGAAAGAAAATCATAGATTTTTTGATTTTTTTTAAATGTGTTAAAATCTTAGAAAGTAGAGGGGTTAAAAAACTTTATTAAATAAAACAATCATTAAAAGAAAGTATGTAATGTAAAAATGCACACATGCATATTTTATATTTGTATTTACCTACATATATAATTCATGTAGACATATGTAAAGCTGTCTTTTCATATTAAATATACCACAAGCCATACCAGAAGCTACTACAGGAAAGCATGAATGAATGACCAATTATGCAAATAGCCGTTATATACAACTAAAATGGAAAAATGGATACAGTGTACATCAGGATGCTATCCAGAAGACCAACATACACATTTCATTCTGCCAATACAATATCAAAATAAAGTGAACCATTTAAAAAGAACTCTGAAATATATTACTCAATAAAGCTCTAGATGTGAACTTTAACTCTCGGCAGTTCTTCCTTTCACCTCTTTGAAGAAGCAAATAAAGAAGATTTACTATCAAAGGGGCTTAATCTAACATAAACTGAAATTAATCTCCATAGAATAAATAGAACATCACACCCATAAAGTGTGATTATGTTTCTTTTACTCATGGAAAAGACTTTCATATTTCATTTAATTTTATGGTTTTGCCCTTCATGGGTGGAATACTCTATATTTCTTTCAACAGGTGATGTTGTATATAAAAACCTCAAATCTAAAAAGAATAAAAACACAACTGTGTCCATTAAATTAGCAGACAAATTATGACAGAATATTTTCTGCAGTAATTCTAAAAAACCATTACAAAATTAATATATTGTTTCTATTTTTAAATAGTTGTGATTTCTCATGAGCTTTTTTGCAGTTATTTTGCTGATTAATTCTAATAAACTCCCGTCTGAGTTTATATTTAGAATTTTGACTGAAAAGATTTGAGACACATAGGGAAAATATGATAAAAAAAATTTGAAAACATACATCGATTAAATTCAGAATTAAAAATTTAAATAGATGAAGCAACTAATTTTTAATGTGTATTTTTGACTGCAGCATTTAGAGCCCACAGCAGGGTTTCCATGATTTGCTGCTTATTGATAAAATGTATTCCACTCAGCTTGAATCCCAATAAATAAATTTAAACCACCAAAAATTTTCCTCATAAAATGTTTCCTTTTGTACCAGGAAATTTTTACTGGAGTATTTTTATTGATAGTCCAGTAAGAGAGTTCATTAGCTTAATTCTTTGAATTCAGATGTCCCTTCTAAAAAGCAGTAATTAGATCCAATATTTTAGTATCTACAAAATCCACAGCATAACACACAGACTAGCACTCTCTTCTTTCTCTTCCTGTGATTTATTACTACTGAACACCAGGACCCTGAATATTTCCCTACTGCCATGAACAGATTGCTCATTTCTTTGATGTCATTCACTCACAGTATGCCATACTGACTGCATCTGCAGACAAAGATTGGTATAGTGCTTGAGAAAGTTGCTTGTCACTTGCTATAATGGACAATGACATTATTGCCTAAAGGAAAAGGCTAATATTTTGTACTTTCTCTTTCATTATTATTGTTTTTCTTCATCATCTTTTACCCCACTTCACAATATACTTAAATCTGAAAACAAACTTATGGAGTTAACTTTGCAATTGGTACATATACCTTGTCACAAGAAGACAGAATCGCTTCTCTTTTGAATTGAAATGACAAAAACAAAGTTTCAAGTCCATTTATCACTGATGAAAACTTATTGTAGTTCTTTTGTTTAAAGTATGGTGGACTGCAGTTTCATAAAAAAATGACCAGGATTAAGCACTTTAGAAGACAAATAGCTGTGAGCGCCAATGTTGTTTTAGTCTAAGAAAACAATTGACTAATCAGATTTAAGAAAATACATTATAAAAACTAGGGAATCAAAACACAAACACAACATGAATTATCTATGATGCTTCTTCAGAAACAAAATTCAATGCAGCTGTAAAAAAAACACAGCCCTAAAAGGAGAACATTACAGAACTGTCTCAGAGTAAGGGAGCCTGAAAAGTACTGAGTCTTCAAAAGAAGACATACTTTCTTCAGGAGCCTTGAGAAGTATATTTCAGGTGCCAACTTCAGAGACCTTTGTGGTGAACAGTACTATTTAAGTGGCAGCTTTGATTCCAATGAGATTTTATAAAAGTAAAGTAGAGGCAAAATGTTTTTTGGAGCGCAAAGCTCCATACACAATGAAGGGTGCAATTTAACTTTTTTTTTTTCTTCCCTCTAAAAAAGACCTGGAAAAAAACAGCAGAAAAGAACTCTTTCAAATCCTGTTACTGTCACACAAACCTTCATCCTACAACCCCCTTCTGCACTTAACTGCAGAATTTACTTCCATTAATAATGAACTAGACAGAATTTGGGACTAAGCACTTCACCAGGCACAATGAATAACTCTGATACATCCAGGGAGTGAGAAGTTCAAACTTCTAAATGCCCTTACACTTGAAGGAAGGAAAATCCCATATCTGTTGGATATCAAGCAGACACACATGACATCCTCAGATATTGAGCTAAGCAACTATTTTGTACATACAAATTTTGAACAGTGTATATTGAAATCAAAATACAGCAAGCACTAGTGCACTCAAATTCACTCCCAAACAAATCAGAGCACAAAGAAAGAAGAAATCAAGAACAAAATAATGAAAATTTCAGGAAATTAGAATATACCAAATAATTCTACAATGATGATAAAGCATCCAGATGATTGAGATAAAAAACAAAATTAAACAATTCAAATCCAACTTTTTAAACAATACAATACAGCCTTTTAAACCTTTTTTCTATGAAAAAAACCCAAACAACTCCGATTGTACACTAAAGCACAGATATGTTTGTCCCAGTGGAAGTCAGACAACGATGTGCTTTTAAGTGAGGTGAAAACTGTTTCATGCATCACTAAGTAAAAATCAATTTTATTCTAGCCCCAAATGTAAAATCCATTTTGCTAAGATAACTTAATATTCATTTTACCAGAAAATATTCTAATTTAGATTTATAAGACTTCTTCACTTTCTGAGAACCCTGTCATGGTGAACATGATCTAATTCTGATACACTGTGTTTTGTCTTTCTTAAAGAGATCAATATGTGATCTCATAAAGCTAAGTATGCCAAAATCTAACATTAATTTATCATCATTTATTTTAAGAAAAACAAAACACAAAGCCAGGCAGACACACCATAGGATTCCAGTAAAAAGAATCATTTCATTCATTGCAAATTGACACCAAAAATGGCAGACTGAGGTACTTAAGCTCTCAGAAACTCTGATACAACCCACTGAAATGCAGTCACCCACTCAATCTGCATGAAATGTAACTGATTGTTCTAAGACTTTGACACACAGTCATACATGTAGGGGAATAAATTTGGTTCTTCAGTATCTGCTGCAATTTCTGCTGCAGCTTATGCTACTAGTCCTTGTCCTATCCTGAACACCCATGTTTTTTGACCACAGTAAACACTGGATATATTTTAAGTATTGTTTTCTTTCATATGTAATGTTCACAGAATGATTCACTACAAAGCACACACTTCTCATCCTAAATGACCATATTGTTTCATGTAATTTCTTAAAGAAGATTTTCAAACTTTTGAAGCATCCCTATTTCTTATAATTGTACCTACTACAAATTGAAAATTCTGCATTTCATCATACTAAGGAGAGACATTATAAAAGTGATGAAAGTGCACTAATCTGGCCAGACCTAAAATCCAACCAGTTAGCAGTTCCACCCCAAGAGCTGAACCAAAGGCAATAGAAGTACAAACAAGTACTCTCATAAACTGCCTGATTAGTTAGTGGTTGGTATCATGCACTTGAAGCTCTCTTTTAAAAACATGTAGGTTAGTAGTGGTTACAGCTAACCTTTGTCACTTCTATCGGTTTCATGTTTTCCTGGTTTTTTACTGAGGCAAAACTGCATTTCTTACCAGAATTCCTGCTTCAGAATCTTGATAGAAATATTTTCTACAGAAAATTAATGAATAAGAGTTATAAACAGAGTTAAAAGCAGGTTTAGAAATCAAGAGTTTCTTGGCTCTCAATTCTGGATTTACTCAAACCATATATAATAGAAACTAACAAACATTTAACATTGTTGAATTTTATGCATCATAGAACATAATCTAAAGAAAAAATGAATAATATTGCCTAAAATGTCCTGACTCTCTACTCAGCTGAAACAATATTTGAAAACACTAAAAATTCCTTTATCATTTACTGTTTTGGGGTTTTTTTCTGAGGCTTTAGATTATCGAGTGTTCTACTACTCAGTGCACTATAGGCATATACTTTCTTTAACTGTGAGGACTTTATTTCTTCAGTATAAGAAAGATTATTCATTTGATGCCTGTGAAATTTTCTAATGAGATCTGTACTACTTCAAAGCAGGGTGGGGAAAAAAAGTCTCACATTTTGGAATTTATGTGATGGCTAAACGTCTTCAAGGCATGACCTAAAAACCATTGACTAATCTATAACAAATGCCACAGTTTCTGTAAGACTGTTAAGAATCTGTTAACTACTCTCATATATCTGATTGCATTTCAACTCTTGAAAAAAAAGTCACTGAACCAGTAGAAATAATGAAACCTACCAGAATAAAAAGAATGAAATTAAATTGAGGGGGTGGGGGTTTTTCACTATGAGTAACACGGTTTGGAGCTCTACGGTTTCTGTAATATTCTGCTTAGTTCTTAAAAATAACTTGTATTTTTATAACTTCTCTGTTCTAGAACATGCCACAGTAACTTGGTAGATTAAACATTGATTACAAATCTAATCATAGTTTTATTATGTGCAGTTTTAAATATACTATTTAAAGAACAACCCTTTCAAAATAGTTCATCCCATACACTGTGAAAATTCTAACACTTTTTATTTTGATGTTTCTGATTCAAGCAGTAAAATGTGCATTTCATCTTTCACTCTGAAACGTCTTATAAAAGAACAGTTTTAAACTATACTTTTAAACAGCACTAAAAGAAATGCTGTTGTCAAATAAAGCAATTTGCTGGTTTAGCTAGACAGCCAGGACAAACAGGGTTATACCCTTTGCTCAGAAACATGAAAAATGTAATACTTGATGGTAGAAATGCAAATGCACACCTATCAAAGTAGGTTGAAGCAACTTTTATTCTTAAGTAGATTCGAATTTGTCTTTAAACACAATTATTTTCTCTGCCAGTAATCCTAGCAAATATGACCTTAGTTATTATTGTTACCAACTGAATTAGTCACTAGTTTAATATGCTGCATTCCCATCCAGTAAAAACAACAAAAAAATCTACCACAAAACAAAAATGCAAACAAACAAATGTTTATTAAAATAGTTTTGTTAGGCTACAAACTGTTGAAACCCAATTTTCAGATAAAGGCTTGAATGCTACCAAGCACTTGGGAGAAGATGTATTGATACTTTCCTTCGGCATGACTAATTCTGTCCACTACTGGGGAAAAAACCCAATCATAAATTAGCTATAGCTACATTTTCTTATCAGAAATACTCTGTAGCTTGTTTAGACTAGTTATACTGTAGAAGCAACATTCAAGTCAATAAGTACTGAAAGTTTTTATGGTGTCTAGTTTGGAAATATTTAATACTAAATTTTTCACTCTTGTTTTTTGTAAAGAAGACATTAAGTATTTTTCCTGTGTCTATTTACAACACATTGCGACTACTAGTCCGGTGACAAACCACTTGACAGCTTCTTCTTTGGATGACTTACACAGACTGACCATTTGCACGCTCTGATGTCAGTGAAGATGCTACACTTGTAGTCTTTGTTTGGGAGTGCTGCTGTAACATTATGCATGACTGCTTTGGTTCTGTCATAAGAAAATAAATGGACTTCTAACACCTATGAAAACTTCATGCCTCTGTGCACAACACTGACAACAGACACACAGAAGGTACTGGTTTATGCCTTGGAAACAGAGCCGAGCTAATCTTCCCAGCAGAGCTAATCAACTTGGGAACACAGGCCAACCAAAAAGCTTTTTGTCACGCAGTTGTTTTATTCAGAACCAACTCAAGATTCTTCCTTTTATTCTTCCTTTCCTCTCCCCTTTGTTCTCAAGTTCTACTTTGTAAACTGTGAATCTCGTCTGCTGTTTTTTTGTTGATATTTTTTTTCATAGTTCCAGTTCCTAGAAATCCTTCCTATGTCTACAGCCATCAGCTGCTAAATTGTCGTCCTTTAGCAAATACATTGGGTACAGGAGAATTAGAGGTCTACCTCCTTTTTAATGACAGCTATTAACAGAAGTTGTTCTAAGAGTCTGATTCTTCAGATATAGTTCATCAGAGCACATTACAGCAAACAGAGATGTTGTACTATGGTGAAATAAATGCATGGCAGTTCTAGAAATACAGAGTCTGATGAATACACTTGTCACTGTTCACATTTTCTGGACACTTCATGGTTATTGTGGAATATTTTCACAGTAAGATTTTCAAGCACCGTTACTAAATCCTGTATATTCAAGTTTGTGACATTTTATGACAGCTGAACTTTTCAGAAGTCTTCGAGTAGAGTTTTGTTCGGATCTTAGAATAGTCGTCCACTGAGGTTGAAGCCAAGTTCTGCACTGCTACCATAACCAAATCTCACACACCACCTATTGCCTTCCACAATTAATCTCCAACACATGAAAACATCACTAGTGATTTGAGGTGCTTCATTAAAAAAACAAACCCAACCTATTGAATAGAATCGTCATTTTTAATAACTCCTTCAAAGAGTTTACAAAACAATTCACACACATAAATTACTCATTTAAGTCAGCATAACTTATTCTTATGAGGTAAATATGAGGACTGTACTACTGAACATGAAATACAAGAAAGATGTCAGCAGCTGCCTGTAGTTTCAGGGCAACGGCCTGGATCCTCTACACAGTTTAAAGGCTTCCTTGCTTCCATTTCTTAAGATTAGGAAGCCATTTAAGATATTGGTTTGATGGAAAAGAACCAATACCATTTCAGTCAGAAGACAGAAAAAGTAATTTACCTGAAGAAGGTGACAAAGAACTGCACAAGATCCATGATAGTATTATGCTGTGAGAAGGCAATCTGCAAATAAAATAGAAGTAAATTACAACATTTTCAGAGTCAATAGCTCTTTTTAGGCTGGGGCTTTATGCCTCCATGGATGATTAGTTTCAAGTGTAATTTCAATCTAGTGTGCACAAACCTGCATTTATCACAAAGTGAGCTGAGTAACTAACTCAATATCAAAATACAAACAATGGAATATAGTCTATCAAAGTAAAGTTAGTGGAAATAGCTACATAAAACTTACTTGATATAAACAATAAAAACAACATGCAAAATATTAAGAAATTTTAGCAATATAAACTTTAATAATCTTTATAATCACCTGTACTTAACTATTGCTATTTTCCTTGTTGATTACAACATTGAAACAAGGTTTCAGAAATGACAAAAAACCATCTTGTACTTAAAATAAATGTAAAATATTTAATTACATAACATTAAAATTAATGTATATGTTAAAGAAAACTGGTAAACCTAGTGCATAAAAAACCCAAACTGCTTCAAAGCAAACTGCTTTATCTTTAAAGCAACAAATATTCTTTTAGGCCAAAGTTTTACAGCCTCACCAGAACATGTATTAGTTCAACTCTTCACTGTAATTTTTCACAAAGATTTAATAATTATTTCTAAGACAGCATTTACACACAGACATTCACAGTTGGATGCAATAGAGCCTGTAATTATCACTATAATTACTTTTTCCTAATGTTAAGAACTGTACTTAATACTTAAGCTATATCTACAAGTATCTTTGATTCTCTCTCTTGTTCAGTGTTTCACTGTGTGTAATTATCAAACTGAAGGTGTACAGCATCTTCTACATTAAACTGCACAAAGTGTTTATCTAACTATATTCTCAGTTTGTTCAAATAATTGCTGGTTTTAGAAATCTTTGTGCATTTAAGATCTGATCTTGACTAGTAATTACACCAAGTAACTCTGATTCACTTAAACAGTGGACTTCTGAAATTTGAAATGATAACTTAAGATACTCAAGAGTTGCTTGTTTCCTTTTGTGGGGTTTTTTTTTGTTTTACTTTATGGCAAAGCTATAATGTAAACTTTAGTATTATAATGGTGTAACTATGTCTTGTGCCAGCTATATACAGCTAACCATAGGTCAGAATACTTAATGTCTAAGCAAGCAACAGCAGGTAAACTGCATCATTGCAGGAACAGGCACAGGGAGCACCATCATACAACCACATGTCTAAAATGTAATTTCTCCTTCCTTTTCACTAACAAAACACAGCTGATGAAATGCAAACAATTCTAGGAGCTCTGGAATTTGGTACAGAAAGTAGACATTAAATTTCTAAGCATAAACTACAAGAAAAGATACTTGATAAACGAATTAGAATATAACTTATTGTACTCAACAATCTATCTCCTCTCTGGAGATGAAATCTAAATGTACATAAGTAGACTCCTGTGCTTGGATCAGAGCAAAACCTATATTCTGCCCTGGGAGTCTATGAAAAGATAAGGAGATGAAGACCATGTGGGAGTGAAGCGGGAGAGAGAAAGAAATTTGACTCACTACTCAAATTTAATCTACAAAGGTTTTGACATTTGTCCAATATAAGCAGAAATTTTAAATTCTCAGAAATGTTAACTTAGGTTACTGTCATGATGAATACTACACCAAAATGAAGAGAGATTAAGGAGTAAAAAACCAAGAAAGTTGAAGGGAAATGGCAGAGTGGACAAAAGTGTCAAAGTATCTGTTAATGCAAACATAACTTTTATTTGACATAGAAAAGATAAAATCTGTGAAAAGATCTGAAGATTTCTTTGGCATAAACTAAACTGCATCCCAAGAATAAACAATTGTTCAAGAACACTTTGTATCAAAACCAAAGAGTTTTCTATATTTAAACTTTACTTTAAATGCAGGCTGGATTTCCTTCAAACAACAATTAGTGTTCAAATTAACTGCTGACTTTTCAAGAACGTTTTTCACACATTTCTTACTTCAGGCAATGAAGTATGAAGAGTAAAAAACCCACGCCAGTTTCCAGAGTTCACCTTTTGTTAAAAAAAATATTTGTTGAAAGAGCATTTATTTGAGTAAATATTTTAATTCAAGATTTTGGCACATTAACAGCATTTCTAAGTCTAGAAACAGCTACAGTCAAAGGATTGCCCTGCAATGAAAAACCACAATCTGATCAGAGTCATATCAGGCAAGTTTTTCTTTTTTTCTAAGAAAATGTAGTGCCACAAAGTAAGCAGGTTTGAAACAATTTAATGATTTCACATGCTTATTAATGATTAAATAATTTACATATTCTCAAGCTGAAGATGAGATACACCCTTTTCGCACAAAAACAGACACAAAAGGAAAGATTTTACATTTCCCACCTTCTATTAATCAAAACATCCACTTCAGACAATTGTGATGTTCTTTTGCTGATGTTCATATCTGCAAACCTATGGAAGAACTTCTGTCTGTAAAACTTATTTGTTTGGCTGTATGGCATATTCTTGACAGTACTCATACTTCAGAACAGAAGCACAGTAAAATGTAAAGTTCCACCCCAGAAGTAATTTCAGATTTTAATAAAACATTATCTTCAAATGATAATATTACAGTTCATGTTTAAAAGATGAACTAGAGTATTTTCTGAAGAAACAGTACCATGCATCTTAGACTATTTTCAACACAGAATATTAACAAAAAGAATACATATTTTAATTAGAAGTAGATCACAGAGGAGCAAATCAAATTCCATGAATCTAAGTCTGACACAAAGAAACATAATAAAATTAAAAGATCTATTTCCATGGGATTTTCACCTAGATATGAATGTCTCTGTCTTTTTTTCTTGTGCGAACATAGACAAAGGTCAAGACAAGGAAAATATTTGCAACCTCAGGTTTCTACTTTGGACTGCAGATGAATATCTGTTTTGTTAATTTGTATCATGCCTAAGTAGCCCTCAGTTTCAACAAAATGTCTAATAAGCCTTCTCTTATAAACAAATATCAAGATAAATATCATCCTCCATCATTTGCTATGAAACAGAATCACCAAGCACCATGTGGAAAATAATTTTCTAATAAAAATGATAGCCTGTATGAGTGAATACAGAATTTCCAGCATAAAACTGTTTCCCTTGGACAAAGAGGAACAATAACACCTCTGTTTTACAGAGCTTAACACCAAAAATGGAAGTAGAATTACTTATAACACTATAAAACATTACTTGAAACACAAATTCAGCTGCAGTTGCAATTTTTTTCATTCATCAGCCTTAGAATTCTAAAAGAGAAGTTAGGACTAAAATCTTACAGCTACAGATGTGGCTACAGATGTAGATATATTTCAGTAAATGTCTGTGATCAATGCTTCTCTTCAAAGGGAACTTTATAGACAGGTATCTATCACAAATGTTAATCAGTTTTCTCAACTTCACAGAAATCACTAGAACAATTCTCATATACAACAGAGGAAGTTCTTTTCCCTGTTTGGCTAGGGTTAAAAGCTTTCAGTAACTTTATGAACCAATATTGTTACAGAGAAATTGTTGGTTTGCAACATAAATAATGACAGCTTTTGCTGAAATGTACAGATGTGTTTTTTTTCTTAAATACTCAGCTATTGACAGCAAATAAAATCAAAATCACTAGAAAATTTAAGGTGAAGTTATTATTTTCATGATAAAGATATCCAAAACTTTAACCAAAACAAAAAAGAACCAATCTGAAGGCTTAAAGACATGCAGCAAAATCTTTTGTCTGATTTCATAACACCATTCGATTTTATATTCCTTGGAAACTTGTTACAGTATTAGAAGATCTATTGAATGCAACCAATGTCATTTGATTTGTAGTTAGTCTAAGTTTTTGTCATTTGCTGCTAGCAGACGACTATTAGATTATCAAGCTATGATGAATCTTTGAAACAATTTTTATCAATTCCTAGCTTTGCACTCCAGTAAGCCAAAGTTTAATTTCAACATATGGTTCACAGAAAATCCTAGCTGTTGTTCGACATCTCCCTCAGCTTTGAGTAATAAAAAAAGTAATAATTATGAGACATCTCCCATTAATGAAATCTGTCCTATGATTAGAGGATCTCTACCTTGAGCAATGTGATAAAAGATGAATTTTTATAAGGTAGTTTGGAATGTTTTACTGGTAGTGAAACCACCTATCAAGACTGATAATAACAAGGAAGAGTTCTATGCGTGTATGTATCAATATTTATTTCCACAAGATAAAAATGAGTCAAATTCTTGAGCATGCAAGCACTTTGTGATGCTTCAAACCAAAGTGGAAGATATGAAGATGGCACATTTTGAAGAATCACAGAATGGTATGTGTTGATAGAGATTGTGTGGTTTTCTTACATAGAGTGGAGAGGATAGGTGAGAGAGGAAGAAGAGTTGCTAGGTAGGCAAGTTGTAACAAAGAAAAGAGAGATGGATAGTTTATAACCTGAGAAACGTGAAGAGACAAGGATGTGGAAGGTCACTATAATATGACGTATAACTGATGCTTCTGCTAGACTCTAGATTCATCTTGTGAAGGAGTTGTGATGAGCAGGATCTAGAAGAACTGAAGTGACTTATAAAAAATGCTCTGTAATCAAAATCTAAGGAACTTCTTTCAACTTGGATTTAGCTTTGAAGCCTGACACTTCTGTATCAGCCATGAAGAAAGACTTGTGTACCTGAAAGTTTGTCTAACTTTTCCAGGTGTCCACCTGGCTAAGTAAAAGATACAAACTTCTATCTACAAAACCCATCTTGCAATTTGAAATATTGTGTTATCTGAGGTCCTTTTTTTTATCAGTATTTCTGCTTGGATTTTTATCTGGATGAATGAAAATCTTCAAAAAAATAATTTCACATACAATCTTCTAGTGCACTGTGTTTGTGTTTCATTCAATCAAAGCAATACCAACATACAGAATAAATACAAATACATTCTGAAACCCACAGTCATAAAAACTCAGACAGAATGAAAAGACTCCAAAGCAAAATGAAAGAGTAGGGTGTTAAGAAATAGAAAGGTATAAGGCGAAAAAGCTGATGGTGATATATATTAGCTGTGGTCATTAGCTGATCATTGTGGTGTTCAACATTACTGATAATTCTTGTTTCTCTGCCATGGTCAAGTCTTTGAAAAGTACACTTTTTCTAAAAAACAAACATAAAACTCCAAGAAAGCACTTAAGGTCTTTACGTCGCATGATCTAACTGGAAGACAAGACATTATGATTGCTGACAATCTTTTCTAGCAAGGGAGAATTCAAAAGTCAGATATTCAGCAGAATATGCCAGAGAACAGTGTATACAAGGATACACTGCAATCAAGATTTCAGTGCATAGTAGTTCTTATTTTTGGATGCTTTGATAACATGCATGATATAGGAAATACACTTTACATTGACTAATGATAGATTGTTGTTGAACTAGAAACACTTTTGAACACATGGACTCTTCCAACATTTAAAAGTTTATGTCTGTAGGAACAGATGGGTTTTTTTTTTTTCCACTGCTCAAGATATACCATTTTATGTTCACCTTGACTATTACATGCAGTAATAATATAATACAGTCCTGAAGAACAATAGGTCAAGATCTGTTCCACCACAAAAATGAGATAATCCTGAATGTCTAATTTAAAGATATCTTTCATATGCAAATAAGCCCGGCCTCAGAATTTTGTGGTTTAGTGTGAAAAATATACGTGTTGAGAAGCTGTCTGCAATTCTAATGAAACCAATCTAGCAAAAGGAAAAAGAAAAGGAAAATCATGTAGAATGGAAGAGCACTAAATCAAAATTCCACATTGCAGTAAACATGAATCTAATCCATGAAATGGTTCATATATTCAAATAATGTCGACAAAAAGCAATTTTAATCTATGCTCCATTTCTTGACATTATCCACGAGTGTAAATTCCTATCTGCTCAGGCTCTCACACAGTGAAAAAATGCTTCCTTTAATACCATTCTTTCATCCTCCACTGTTAATAAATTAAGAATGAACAAGTAAGAGAAACTAAAATGAATACATGGTTGAATTTTGTTAGATGGTCTAATTATTAAACCTGGAAACATAATACAGTAAGGTCAGACATAACCCAAAGTAAACTGCCTGGACTATGTTGATTATGAATACTTAAATCCTGCAGAATTACTTCCTTCAATATCATCAAAAGTCTAATTTAATTTCTTCTTGGATAAAACTATTATACACTCCCACACTGGTACTATGTATGTTCTGAAGCAAAAGAAATGGATATTGACTGAACCTAATGACTAACATATTTTGTGTTGCACTTTCCTGAGGAACACCTTTTGACTAAGGCAACTTTAGACAACAAAAGACAACTGAGCAAAATATTTGTGGCGGTGAGCACATGTCCGCCTATAACATTTTTATCATGAAAATGGGAAAGATCAAATACTATAACATCTTGGAAATGGGATGTTGGCCAATTTAAATATATAATGAATTTTCACATTTACTATTTGTTGTATGAAGTCAAGTTTAAATATATACTGTGCAGGAACACAACTGCAGAGACTCAAGTATAAGCTATTAAAAGACATTATTATGTACTATAAAATAATTGGATTTAAAAAACCCTATGGATATCTTTAGACTCAGTAAATACATGATTACTGAATAATCGGTAATCACATAATAAAAGATTAGTTACTCTGGGTTTTTTTGCTCAAACATAGCTACAGTTATACAGTTATACAGTTTTATAGAGAGGGTAAAAAATGGTAATGACTGTTCTTTTATATTGGAATTTGAATATGAAGAGTGGCCTGCACCAGTGAAAGGCAGATAGTAAGAAACTCTGTCATTTTCCCAACATAAATACTGAACAGGCAAAGCCTTTGGAAAATAAAAATACCAAGAAAGCTATCATAAGAAAAGGACAAATTCACCAACATTAAATATAAATTACTTCTCTCTAAATTAGAGAAATATTAAACACTTTCACACAGAGACTAAAATATGTCATACATTTATTCTTTCTATTGTCTTTCCTAAAACTCAAAAGAGAAATTTTCAAGAAAAATGTTCTGAATTTTGCCATGTGGAACATAGCAATTCTACTGAAATATGTGAATCTAGTCAAAATTAGTCAGTTGGTTTATAATAATCAGCAGAGCTAGGAAGGTAGTTCATAGGTGACTCTAAAATAGATGTGGGATTCTTATAACGTGGAATGAATTACCCCATGGAGCTGCCATTTCTCTCTGCTAAAAGCACAGGGAGTCTATGATTAGTATAGACCATAGACCTAATGTCAAACTCAGAATATAAATGATGTTAGGCGAGATAAATTTCTCCCATAGTTTTCATGTACTGATTGGGTATTTCTAAAAAGTAATGTAATGTTAAAATAGGAAAAAGAAATACTTCTTCTTACCAGGATGAAATGAGCAGAAAAGCAATATGGAGCTAAGTGTCTGCTGGCTGAATATTACTGCTTTATACTGTATTGATGCTAGTAAAGAATTTAGTCAAACATCAACAAACTGTCCTCCTATATGATGAGAACTTGTGATAGCAAATCTTCCATACTGATAATATAAATAGCAAATCAAAGATAAATCAGACTCAGAATCACAGCCTTCACATCTAGATTTGATAAACAGCTTCCAGAGATTATTACTGCATGCTTAAGTCCTGTCTCTCCTGATGGCATACACTAGATTATCCAAATACCTACCCCTTTCTTTCTCAAACAATTACAGGATATAATTTCCACTATTCAGAGTAATGAGAAGCTGAAAGACAATCTAGGTTTGTATTCAAGTGAGATTAATAACATGCTTAAAGAGGGGGTTTATAGATATTTTTTCTACTTTGTACTTTGCCTATTAAATTCAATATGCATACACTGATATTTTACTGCTTTATTCAATTTTGTGTATGTATACACATACAAACAAATGCTTATCACACAGAGAAACCTTCAGTTAATAACTTCCAAAAAGTGAAGGAGAAAACCTTGGGGAAGGGAACTGTTCTTTAACATACAGTTTAATTCAGTATGAAAAATATCTTCATACTGATTAATATAGACATTATTAAGAAATTGAAATATTGAGTATTAGAGTCTATAAGAGAATGAAAGAAAACTAAAAGGCATAGACAAGGGAGAAAATGTGTTTCAACGTTAAACTAAAAAAAAAGAAAAATAATTGATGCAAAGATCTATAGTACCATAAAGGTTTTTTTAGATATAAACCTTTACATAAGTGAGTTCTCCTACAAAATAGATGGGAAACAGCAGATTTCTAGACATTTTCCAAAGCTGTGATTTTTAAAAGCCTGGACAATCAAATATGAGAAGTGAAGGGAATGGAGTCTGGGAATTTGTCAGGCAGAGTGGAATGAACAAATTCTACTACAAAGAGAAGCACTGCATGATGACATGGATTTGTTCATCAAACTACATTAAGGAAAAGTCATTTCTATGACTTGCTAGGATTGGATTTCTCTCTCTTTTCAGCTTTTTTGCTATGACTTCTTATGACATCTTATTACAATTTTAGATTAGATTTGGATTTTAGATTCCCCATTAGGAAAGCTGCACCTTTTATGAAGTGAATTCTTATATGTTAGCATCACAGAGTCATTGAAATGTGGACTGGAGGAAACATCTGAAGCTCATTTTATTCAATTTCCCATTCAAAGCCAGGCTACCATCAACACTAAATCCGGTCAACAGTGTCCAAGGATGGATATTCCACAGCCACTATAGGAAATTTGTTTCAATGAAGGATTTCTAACATTTTTTCTGTGTTCAGTCTGAATTTCCCAAGCTGCATCCTGTGACCACTTCTCCTTGTTCTACTACTTGCTACTGCAGAAAATAACAGCTTCATCATTATTGTAACTCTACCACAAGTAATTGTAGCCTACTATTGGAGATTCTTTGCCAGACTAATCAAGCCCAAGCTCCATAGCTTCAACTAGCTTGTGTGTTTTAGGCCCCTAAAAATCTTTGTGTCACTTCTCTTGGCCCCACTCAGCTTCTCAATAACCTATCATTCCACATGCAGTCTCACAGAGCTGAGTAAAAGTGTAATTTTCTCTTAATGAGACCCTACACTTGGATACTGCCTGAACTGGAATGAGATCATACTGTTGGCTATTATTCAAGTTGACATTAGGTAATTCCATCTTAGTTAGGGCTTTGCACTTCTTGTCAGACTTCGTGTGGTTTCTGTTGGCCCAGTCCTCAAATTTCCTGATGTCCCGAATCAAAGCTCTACTGTTTGACACAGCAAAATCTCCCTCTCAGTATTAAGCCATCTTGGTCTCCAAATAAACACAGCACATTTATCATTGATATTTTTCAAAGTAAAATAGATTTTTTATCTTTTTCAGATCCTTGATGCATCTCTCTATCTTTTGTTTTTTGGTTGTTTTTTTTTTTCCTGTAGAAGCTGGTACCTATAACAGTCACACTAAGGATAAAATAATGACAACTGCAGGCTCCCTTGTCAGAGGCTTCAACCCTCTTAAAAATATACCATGGTCCTCTGACCTATAGTGCTACTGTTAAAATTCATGTTTTAATAAGCCTATGTTAAGAAGTCTCTTTCTGATTCACAATCTCCATTATAACAGCACAATTTAAATTTTTTCCTGTCAAATCTAAATTAGCTCAAGCACAGGCTGGTGATGTTGTATCTACAGAGTGTGAGACTAGCTAGGTGCTGCACAGTACTACCTTCATTCTCATCTAGTGTAGTATGATCAATGGGCTTGCAAAACATCAAGAATCCTTGCTCATAATAGAGAATTCTACTCAAACAACTGGCAGCCTATCATGGCTCTAGGATACCATGATATGTTAAAACTGTAACTTATATTTTATTCAAAACATAAACATGGGACATCTCCAACTTTATACATGGTTTATAATTTTACACAAACCAGTTGCCCACACAGATTAATTTCACTCCTCAAAGTGTTGTATGTTTCTGAGGGAAAAGGGTTCAATAAAATATATTGCATTAGAATAATAGTAAGAGGAATCTCATTTAACACAGCAAAACTAAAGTGCTGTCTATTTTGTTCTCAAAAGAGTCTAAAAGATACCTCTTCAAATGCAAAAGACTTATAGGATGTTTTCATCAATGTCAAAATGAAATTAGTGGTGCAAGTTTAAACCTGCTGGTGCTGGCACACTATCATCATATTACTCTGTGAAACTGTGACTAAGTTGAAACAATTTGTATTCCAGGGTTCTGTAATACATGAAAATGCCACTAAACGAGACTACGACTGAAAAGCTAATTTTTAAGTCACATTTCTGTAATTATCGATATGATGGCTACACAAAATATATATACTACAGAACCCATATAGACTGTTAAAAGAAAAACTTCCTGGAGAATGAAGTCAGAATCTCAGAGTCAGTGCTATTGTGTCAGGATGTATTTAAATTTAGAAAGTTGTCTGATGAATCTGAGAACACTCACTGAGATGAAAAAGTCAAAGCACTTATTGTAAGGTGCAGAGGGTGGCTCAAGGTCTTCCCACGTGAAAATTTTCTTTAATGGAAAATCTCTGCAATTAAAGAAATACAAAGTTCTAGAAAGCACCAGTCTGCAATCTTTCTCTCTAGTGAGCCTCAGACAGAGCAGTGAAGGCATAGCCACAAAAGCCACCAAGCTGTACCTTCTTAAGTGGGGCAAAAGTTTATTAGGGCAGCAAAGAAAATACCTGTAATGCCTGACTTGTACTGAGCCACTTCACCTACAATTACATGCCAACGTGAAATCCCGTATTTACTGACTCCTGACTGCAACATTATATACACCTACCACTATCCTGCCATACAGCACACGTGGATCCAAACTTCTACAAGAATAGGATGTCGTGCTCCTTTTGCACAGTCCACAAAGGCCAGCATAGAAGTAAATCATCTAGATTTCAATAGAAATCCTCATACACTGAGCAGAAGTAATCTGTGGACTGTGCATGCAAATTAAAGAGGAAATATAATTCCGTGGAACACGTCTCATTAAATGGCACACTTAGGTAGTCATTCCCATGTCTATTACAAAGCACCTCTGCTAGAAATATGACATTAACCCTTCCACCTTGCTCCTTACAGCCTACAGGAGAAAATTGGGGATAAACCTGCACAGATCTTAACAGTCTGTACATCTTGCTCTTCTCATACAAGTAAGTTGCACTGAATGTTGCGGAAGGATATACAAGTGTCATATAGTTATTTAAGCTTTTAGGCAGTTAATAAACTTGTACTTAGCTCTACTAATACACATACTGCTCAAATGAATTTAATTTACAAAGCTATTCAGCCCACTTAGCATAATTGACCATTTATTATTTATCAATAGATAACTTGTTTACTGTTGGGGACCATTAAACAAAACAAATTCAAAAGTAATCAGACGAAATTAGAAAACAAGAAGAGCTTTTCAGGGTCAGGGAGCTTCCTTAAATGGGATCACAGACCGCCTGACTCTGGCTTTTCATCTTTAATGACTGGATTTCAGTTTTACTATGGAGTGGAGTCCAGAAGCAATATTACTCTGTATAAATCTGAACCTACGTTTGTACCACATCAAATGTATTTTAAAAGTATCTGAGATTAAAGTTAAAATGTCTGAGGGAATTCAAAGTAATTATGTATTGAACTCTTTTCTGTTTTTAAAGAGGCAAATAGCAGTCTTGTTTCTACAAAACATCACATTTAAGACCAAAATAGAATGTTAGCTTTTGAAGAGTGAATCAACTTTTTTGTGTATCAGCTCACAAAGAAATGGACCTTGATTTGATGTTTATTAAGAAAAAAATAATCAGATATATATGCCAGGAGATACACCTACATTATATAGTTAATCTGGCAAGCAGAAACCTAACACTCTGGAAAATACTATATTGCTCAAATTACCAGTGTTTAGATTTTGGTCCTTCAGACACCTAATACAAAATCCTAATTACTGATTATAGAAACTAGAAAAGAATTATTTTTGACTGATATTTCAATCAAACTAAGAAATAAGTGATTTCAGATCTGAGTGAAGTTTTTTCCCTCCATTTTTGAAGTAAGTCAATTTTCTTTAGACATGGATTTTAAATGGGATTTTCCAAAACAAGTCAAGTAAATATTAGTATTGTGGTACCTGGGAACTAAGCTATTAACTGACTAAATCTGTTCATCTCTTGGAAAGACTGATTTTTTTAAAAACAATTGGGTTTACACGCAGCATTCAGTGAGGATTTATCAATACACAGAAACAACACTCTCAAAGAAAAGCAGAATTCTCATATTCTGAAGTTTATAAACATGAAAAACATCCTAAACTCTTTCCAGCATAGAAGACATTTTTCATTTTTCCCAACTAAAAAAAAAAATTTAAAAATCTAAAACTATTTAATGACTTCATATGCTAGCTATGGCATTTAAAGTTTGTACCTATATGTATGTGTAGGAATATATATAAACAGAGACAGAAAACCTGCTGCTAAAAAGGTATAAGATTTTTTTCCAAAACGTCCTAAGTCTTTCTCTTCTTACACATACAGTAGAGCTGATTTTGCCAGATAATCTACTAGTTAACCCACTGGTTGGTCTCCAGTCTAATAAAAATGATAATAAAACTTTTATAGGGCTACAAAAGCTGAATTTTTAAATTTTATGCAATGTTTTGTTCATTTTAGAAATCAAAGACTTGGTTAGAAAAGGCAAAACATGCACTGAATTTTGCATAAAGATCATGCCATTCAAAATAATGTATGTAAAACTCATTGGTGAGATGCCAAGAAAAGGGCAAAGCATTTTCTTTAACATGAAGAGAGTAATTTCCCAAAGTTTATTGTTATGAATGTAGAGTATGCTATAAAGCAGTTGCAACTGTGGAATAAAAATTCTGTATTTGCAATAGCACTTTTCTTGATTACTGTGGATTAGCATATTTATGAGGTTACTCAGCCTCAGGTTTAAACCCACAAATCAAAGGTTTATATCAGCATGGGTAATGGATTACACAGAAGTCTACGGCGTACGATATCCCAAAGGTATCTGTCTTTCAGAAGATTTATGCATATAATACCACTTTGTAGAAATTACATTTTGTGATCTTTTACGTGGTGCTTGGTGTTTCCCCTCACTAATGTGTAAAACAACCAAAAAACAGCATTTCCATTCAGCAACGAAATTCATTGATGTATCTGCTTGTTCCCCTCCTCACCCATTGATAAGACCATGGAGGAGAGAGACTGTAATTCCTTGATGTAAATAGCACTATTACAATATAAGTAGAAGTCATTGTGAGCACATTTGATGCAATTAAACTTCTGAAAAGATGAAGGAATCTGTGTTCCAGCAGCTGTTCAGAGAACAGATACTTGAATTTTGTTCATCCTAGAAATAACACTATCGTAGTATAAACCTATAATTAAGAAAATATTCCCACTTTTTCCTCCGGGGTGAATGCTGACTACATTGATAGCAATGGCAAATATCTACTGACTTCCTTTCTGCTTCAGAAAGACCAGAATTTCAGAGCAGAACACTATAGAGAAGAAATAGAAATGCTGCCTCTCATGAAAGACTATAACTAGTGAAAAGTCAGGATGATAGCTCATGCAGAATGGCTTTTTCAAGACTCCAGCTACCCAAGTGAAATTTTATCATCATTATTGTGAAATGATGACAAAAGAAGATGCAGAAACCTCATTAAACTGTACAGAGAAAATGTCCATCAACTTTTTTATTATTTCAGTTTTTCACTGACAAGATACATCCAACAGAGAAATTAAAGAAGGATGTGGGAGTCAATTACATATGTGTGCATGACAGTGAAGATAAGAGGACACATAATAACCTACATAATTTACAATATGAAATCTTAAAAGCTATGATGAAAAAAAAATATAATAGATTAATTTTATTGTATGTATTTGTACGTAGTTTCCACTGAAGGAAAAATGTGGAGTTTTGCATTTAAGGGATGATGTCCACTTATCTATATAAAGGACAGGAGTATTTTACCAGATCTGCTGTTGAAAGAACACCACATCAGATTAATGTGAAAATATTAATCGCTTCAAACAAAGCAGAAGCAGTTAACTGACCTTAAAACCCCAGCACAATAAGAAAGAAAATATGTAATATGTAAAGAAGATAATGAGTTAAATGTTCTTCCTTGAAGAGGTGATCAAAATCCATAAAGTGACAACAGAGACTTTTACAAGATAAAATGAAAATTAAATGATGAGGATTAACGGAACACATTGTGACCAATCTCGTTATGTTAATTTTACTCTCTTTCATTTAACTTTTATCTCTCATTTGAAACTCCTATTATATTGCAAGCTGTAACAAATTGGAAAAAAAAAAGCAAGGACATGTGACAGCTCTAGATTTTACTTAACCTTGTAATACATTCTGCAGAGTCAGGGTGATATGTCATTCATATATCATATATAACATGTCACTGATACACTGATTGATCCACAAAAATATGCAGAGAAGTGTGTCATGCTATTATGCAGGAACCTCTGACATCATATTCTTATAATAACTTGCAGTCATTGGGTGGGGAAAGGTGGATGAGTGACTGGGTTCACGCAGATTCAGAACAATGTTAACCAAAGAGAAGAGCAGGACCTCGTCAAATGAAACTGATTTCCAAGAAATTATATTAGGCGTTCTAGCATTTTGACAACGCCACAACAAACTACACTGTTAAGTAAGTGCAATCATCATTTCCATGAAACAGACATGTTTGTAACAAAAGCTCTATCAC
Organism: Urocolius indicus; assembly: GCA_013401255.1. NCBI lineage: Eukaryota > Metazoa > Chordata > Aves > Coliiformes > Coliidae > Urocolius > Urocolius indicus. Next base: position 802,798 of record WBNH01007270.1, read on the forward strand.
TGAAATGGCAGTGTAACGTATGAGACATATCACCTAGAACTGTAATTTTGAAGGCCACCTGTAAAGTTCAGAATGGGCTGTTCCCATCCCATGGACAAACAGCAAAGTACTTGATCCATGTTCACTTTAATTCATAAAGGCCTTAGATGTTTAGAAGGAAAAAAAAAGCTACAAAAGAGAACCCCAAAGTTTTCAGCACTGAGAGTACTTTTTATCCTCACTTTTTGAAAACTTTCAAAATATATTTTCCAGAAGCTCTAAATGTTTAATTAGGCATGTGCAAATGAACAGTAACCATTCGAGTGTTGAACAGCTTTAACAAAATCCAAATCCAAAGAAAATAAATACATTTTTTCTGCTAGAGCACTTTATGTTTTCAGAGAGTAAAGGAAAACACTTTTCAAGAGCCCTACATAATTATAATGCTGGCTTGAACTCTATTGAGAAATAGGCAGTACTTTTTCTTGTCTTATGTTGAACATTTCATACCAACTTCAAGCAAAAATATTATGATCTGCTTTTGGGGATCCTTGTTAGCTATATAGATGCTTGTCATTTAAGTAGGAACATAGAGGGTGTCTGCAGAGCAGAGTTTGATCCCAAAATAATAACATTTTCTGACAAAACAAGTATATGAGTCGGGGCAAAGATCCTGCATGAAAAAAACATTCAGAAAGATAATGAATACAGTTTCTATTACACAAACGTATACTTTGGAATTCTAAAACACCTCATTTGCTCTACCGAATCTATATGGCAGGGGAGTTAAGGAATCAGTAAGAAACCTATTTGGAAGAGTAGGTCAAAGACTGTGTATCTTTCAGCCTTCCTCTATGGCTTAGCAAAATAATTTCTACATTTAACTAAAAGTATCTGTCTAAAGTACAATATGGTAATTTCTAGGAAATCCTTGAACAAAACTTTGTTTCCTAAGAATCAAAGATACAGAATGTAGCTGTTCCTGTCCTGCATGAACAGTTTTGGACTCAAAGATCAATTTTAAACACACTGTGAAGAAGATTAAGAGTCTTAAAATTCAGCACCTACAATATTTGAAAGAGTGTAAGAGAGATTGTCTTAAGTATACAAACTGAAGGCAAGATGCCTACACAAGTGAACACATTATCAAACACCACAGAGTCAAATGGAAGAAAATACTTACAAACTATCAGTTATGCAAATTAACTTTAGAGAGAATATCAGGAGAAAGTATTGGGTTTTCTGCAGAAACCTAAGAAATTTGAGGTTGCTTCTTGCTCCCAGAGCTACTAGTTTCAACAAGGTTGTGATTGGTTGAGCTGTTCCAAAAAACCCACAAAGAACTTCTGAACAGCCTTTATAGTGAAAAAATTCACATTTTCTAAAATGTGAAAATGGAAAAAAGTTTTTGCTTAAAAAAGAAAAAAAGAACTGAGAACTTGGTTTAATCCTGAAATATTTTAATCAAAAGTTTTAAAAATAAGCATTTTTCCCAAAATTCTTCCTACAAAATCATAATATTTGATGAAATCCAATTGCTGCACTCCATCAGTTTTCACAGGCTTTGTAAGAGTGGTAATAGAGCAAGACACAGAGGAATAAATATTGACACTGTCCCCAAAGAGATGAATATCTTAAAAGATAATATAGACTCTCTGGCTTCAAGTGCAGGAAGGTGTTGAAAACTAAAGTTAAGAAATCAAAATCATACTGTTTACTCCCTGCAGGGTGAACTTTTGCTCATACAGATTTTAAAGGTAACTTTCTTGCCAACAGCCATACATAACAGATATCCTCAGAGTATTCAAGGAAAGATTTTCAGCATCCTTTCTGGGACAAGAATACCGCAGAAAGGTATCTTCAACTAAATGTATTGACTACAATAAAAAAGAAAAAGGGTTGGTTTTTTTCCCACCAATGGTTGCAAAAACTCCCAAGACCATTTCATCGTACCCTACATTCTTTTATCCAAATGAGAGCTTACTCATGGTTTTCATTAAGACAAAACTAGACTTATAAAAACTATTTTGTATATTTATTATTTCAGAGAAATAATGCTTAATGGCATTCTAGCTGTTTGTTTTGTAATTATTTTATGTATCTGTAGAGGGCTTAGTGCTGATTTACGCTGTTTACTGAAATCTTGACTTAGCCTGTTGGGAAACAGTTTAACGAAAATAAACCATGTGACCATACTGAAAGGTTATGGGGGATTTTCACAAATGAGACATTCTAAAGTACAACATTCTTTCAGTACAAATATGTTCTCAACAATATTTTTTAAATGGTAAGTTAAAGTGTTTTATATATCAGTTACTTTTTACACCTGAACTTATTTCAGATTAAATGGAAATACAAGAAATTTCACTTAATCATAAGAAAATTTTAACTGTAAGGATGATTGAAGACTGGAACAGGTTGCTCAGATAGGTTATGTATTGATTCTCTGTCCTCGGAGATACTTAAAACTCGTCTGGATAAAGCCCTGGACAACATGCTTTAGCTGACCCAGGTTTGAGGGGTCAGATAATCCCAAAATGGTCCTTTCCAACAACCACTATTCTGTAATTCTGTAGTTGGGCATGATTATTTCCCTTCTCGCAGGTTGGTACTAGGGGTTATTAGGCCCCTGTGTCAGTAATAGGTGACAAGAGGGAAAACAAGATTTCAGAGATATTTAATTTTCTCTCCATTTTTCCAGAGCTGGTAAGTGCAGAGACACCCACATTAAATGTGTTTATTTAAAACAACAAATACTATCTAATCCAAACCAAATTTAACATTTCCCATCTAATTTATTAAAGGCACCTATGTTTTATGAACTTCAAAGCAGTTTTATAAAATAAGGGACATCTTGTCAATGTCCATTGATATTGCTACAAAAAAGGCATCACATGGTATTTTACTAGAAAGAGTGATCATTTGAAGTTTGTTATATCTAAAGTTCGTCCAAGAATGCCCTAATTCTGGTAATGACAATGAATGTTTAACACTACAATGTATTTACCAACACTAATATGTATTTACTACAAACATGCAGAAGCACTAATATAATGCTTATAGTTTGTGAAGAGCACTTCAGTGTTTTTTCATTCTTGGTGTAACAAACTGCATTGTGAAGTGCTAACTACTCAATGATTCAGACTTAAGCCACTATCATTAATATAACTAACCTACCTAAGGATTATATTTTTTTTAAACTAATAGACATTCTGGAAAGCTGTTCACATTTTATGACAACTAATTGAGCCCACAAACCTGATGGCACTCTTTTGGCCCCTTTCGTTGTTCCTTGATTAGAAATGTATTAAACTGGTTATTGTTGTAATTTAACTGTTGTAATTTAGAACATTTATGATACCTGTGTGCAATAATTGAATGTTAAACACTTCCTTTACATGAACTGGGTGAATGCAACAGCTGGTCAAATTTTCCTGTAGAAAAGTTAAAATATTCAGATTTATGTGATACAGGAAGACAGGGACACGGAGAACAGGGCAAGGTGATCAGACCTAGTCTCCCACACTAAAGGCATTCCATGATAGCTAGTTTGTCAAGATCTACAGAACACTCAAGACTCATGTTGCAACTCAAATCCAAGCTGCATTTGCTGTTATTCAAAATAAAATCATGCATAGGAATAAAAAATCCAGCAATTAAAAAGGGAAGGAGCAAAGGAGGACATATGATATATCTCCATGGAGATATTTAAAATCCATCTGTACATGGTCCTGGGCAATCTGTACTAGCTGGCTGTGCCTTAGCAGGGGAGTTGGACAAGATGACCTCCAGAGGTCACTTTCAACATCAACCATTGTGTGATTCTGAGATAGTAATAACAAAAAGAGACAAAAGTTGAAACTGCTGTAGTAAGCATATCTTTCCCTATCCTGATTCTTGGTATGCATAAAATCTTAACTACAACATTAAATTTTTTGTACTTAATTTAGAAACTCAATAGCTGCAAAATTGAATACAGAATGGCAATGAAAAAAATAATATAGATTGATATATGCTATGCACATATACACACGCTTTGCTCAAAATGTCCCAGATATCAATATCTCTACAACTGGATTTACCAGAAAATCTATTAATAAGGCTGTGGCCAGCATAAACTTTCATAAAGCTACTCTATTAGAATCAAAAAAAAAAAAAAGCTGAAGATGAAATGTAATGGCAATCACCTGCATGTTTTTCACGTGAGTCACAACTACAAAAGTTTAAACCATCTGATTTGCACAACTAATCCCTGGTGATTTATTGTTCTTACATTTAATCAAATTTAGAAGCTTAATAAAGCACACAGAAATAAAATCCCTTCACACGTCTGCATTTGTACTTTATCAGACTTAGCTAAAATTTGTGTTTACCAAAAATGAGAGTCTTATGTTCATCCACATCAGTACTTCAAAATGTCTTGTGCCAGTTCAAAAATTGGATTAAAACAATAGGATAGAGAATGTACTGACTAAAATAAAGAATGACGACAGAAAAAAAGCAGAACAAAATACACTTGGTCTGCTTTGTGTTGAGAGTCTTCATACATACACACATGCATATAAACTGCTTTTAAAGAAAGAATATTTATGAATTAGTCATATTAAAACTGAACAGAAATCTGTATATGGCATATTAGTATACAAGACACATACTTATTTTCTGACTAGTCATAGAATTTCATTTTTATGGAAAAAAATCTCACATAGCTAAAACACTTAAATGTTCAGAGGCAAAAAGCATCTAGAACTACGTTTTGTTTCTCAAAATGAACACTACAAATGAGAAACTCTGCTTGTGTGCCTTTTTTCTTTTTTCAATGTATACTGTAAATTATCTGAACCAGGATTGCCTTATCCTTCCATGGCAGTTCAGGATCTTCTCTTTTGGTATTCTGCTGTTTTAGCATATTGACTGATCTACGTGAACCTGCTTCTGCTGGGGAGTTGGATTAGATGATCTATAAAGGTCTCTTCCAACCCTACAATTCTATGATTCTATGACTTTTTATTTCCAATCTCAATATACAATAAGCCATAGGTATATTAAAGCCTTAACAGTCTTCAAAATGATTTTTTTTTTAAAAAGGCAGCTTCTTAATTCTTAACCGATACATTTCCAACCTTAGTCTTAAAAGAAAGAAAAAAGAAACAACTCAAATGAGAGGTTTTAAGTGGGAACCTTTAGTGCCATGGATTGGCCTGTCATAAAAAAGCTGATTGTCTGAGGAAGTAGATCTTCCAGAACATTTTAATTGCAATTGGAAATGTGCTATCAGAGTTCAACAATGAGGCTTCAGTCTGTAAGCAGATCAACAATTAGAAACTGAGGCTACAGTTAAAATGTTCCAGAGTTCCAGAACATTCAGAAATTGACTTTTTGAACCTGTGGTTTGTATAATCTCCCAAAGCACCAAAAGCTCTATCAGACTGGAATAATCAGAAACTACATCAAACTGACCAAGAGCAGTCCTTTCATCCATCTGTTTGGGAGTAAAAGTCCTACCCAATGACTCAAGAAACACACCATAAGAAGCACTTATTTCAGATGCAAAATTGCTGGGTTTATATATATTTTTCAATTGAATGTCTAAAGGAGAAGTTCACTGTTTTATAATGAATAAAGATAATAGCTACATAAATGTTACAATATTTAACTTGCTGAAAGAGAAATTACACTTTTATTTTTTTAAATCTGTTCCAATGCTGCACTTATATGTCACATAACAGAGCTTGATTTAAAATATAAGTACCCATAAAAAGGTGATATGGTAATATCTTGTGCTAATGGTGCCATTATCAAGCCATAAAATGATGCCATTATTTTGCCCAACTGTGTGGCTTCATGCCCAAGGCCGTTGCTCCAGCTGGGAAGAACAACTCACAGTAATATGGCATATTATGAAATTTCCCTAAATACGTAAGAGGTTTCATAAATGGCATGCCTTTATGCAAGGCACACTATTATTTAATAAAACAGTTTCCTGATTTATATCTGAGAGGAGAAAATCACGTCAAATCATCCCTTCCTACAATTCCAAAAATCTTAGTACATATCTGGAAGGCTAATTAAAATGGGGGGGGGGGGGGAAATTAAGGATTTAATCCTCAAATATCTGTTATAAAAATTATCTCACATATCCTGCAAGTAATCCAGCTAGAGTGATGAGTGGTCAGTGGTCAAAAGCTAAAAATTCCTTGAAGTTCACAAGACAGAATTTAATGCATATAAAACCAGCAATTATAGTGAAATAAGACATCTGCAACATTTCTGCATCTTTCATCTTGTCTACTTTACATATACAAACTGTAACACACCTCTTAACATTGAGAACTCTTGATAATCACTGAGTCCCAACTTGGTCTCTCAAGTTCAAGAAAAGATGAGCTAAAAGACCTGTAATGGCATCTTAACACATTCATTATTAACATCTGGTCAGTTACTGGTTTTGTACTTCAAGATTGATTATTAGCAGAAGTGCATTCCTTTTCATGCACACAAATTGCAACTGCAAAGGGAAGAATAATTCTGGGCATCATCCTCACATAAGAAGCGAATCTAAATTATGACATCAGTTGCAGATTGACTCAATAGTCAATTACCAAATCCAATTTACTCAGGACCTTGTAATTTAGTTTCGATTTAATTTAATTCAATTTTAGCTGTGATATATAAATGTTGATTAGTAGACTATTGTATAAGAATATAAAGTACTAAAGTTTGTTAAGTTACTACTGTTTAAGCTACAGTAGTTTTGTTTTGGGTTTTTTAGTCTTTCGAAGACAGAACCAAACAGTATTAGGAACCATAAAAACAAATGTTAATAAAATTATATCTGGTATCCACACCAATAACTCTACAGTATAATTTTCCAGCATACATTTGAATATCTTCCTTTGCAAACATCCTGAGCTATAAATGTACTGTATTTTTTTATACTAAAGGCGGCACGAGCATGGGCTTATCCTTGTGAAATAGATAGCTTACAACCACTGCTCTTCCAAAGTGCAATACACTTATGATTCACATTTCTATTTTTCATAAAATGGTTGGGGTTGAAAGGGACCTTTAGAGATCATCTAGTCCAATCCCTCTGCAGAAGCAGCTTCACCTAGATCAGGTCACATAGGAACATGTCCAGGCAGGTCTTGAAGACCTCCAAGGAAGGAGACTCCACAACCCCTCTGGGCGGCCTGTTCCACTACTCCATCACCCTCACAATAATGGTACATTATACTTCAGTGTGGACTTCAGAATACCTACCCAATGACCTCTCATTGACACAATTTTTTATAAATCTACAAGTATGAGAATGCACAGCCCAACCTGCACCCAGAGTTTTCATACTTAATCCACTTGAAAACACCAACACAACACAGTGTGCATCATGCATGTCAGCCACAGCAACTGTCATCCCACTGAATAATAATAGCATATACACAGGTTTCATATCATAGTATATGATCAGTTTGCTAATTTATACTGATGACAACTATTTATTGGTATATTGTGGGAAAATGGTTGCATGAGAAAAAGCACCTAGATGTTTTGCAGCTGACTGAGGAGGAATGTGTTAATCATAGCACACAGCTGGTGTAGCTGGGGAGGCAAGGCTACACTATCTTTGACTGTTGCAATTATACAATAACAGGTTGCTTTGCAGTGAGAAAAGCATGGGAAAAGCGGGAGGGACTGATCCTTTGTACATGCACCAATTAG